>OY720349.1:23984844-24584844 GCA_963082975.1 Labia minor | reverse complement strand
GTGACTCGACTTTTTGGCGCCCAAAAAAAAATTCCCTCCTAAATAAACTCTCTTGAAAATGAGCGCCAAAACAACGAGACCCAATTCTCGTATATATTACTATTAATCTAATCTTTTCATATTTATTCACAAATTTAAAATAAAATTTTACTAACAAATTACTAAACAATTTAAAAAACATTTTAAATGATTCATATTTATAATAAATTTAATTGTTTATGAATTTATTTGTTAAAATTTAATTTATAATTTTATAGATTTTAGATAATTTAAACTTAATTTTAATAAATATTATATAAGTAACACTTTGTACTCATCTTATTTATTTTGAATTTTTTGAAAATTTATTTTCCAAAAATGCATAAGTATTCTTTAAGTTTTTTTTTTATATTTACTGAAGAATTTGGTTTACATTACGAACAATTTACAATTTAATTTCTATGAAATGATCATCTTCCCAACATAATTAAACAAATGAAGAAAGAAGTTAATATAAATTTCAATATATTTATTTATTTGTTTATTTATTTATGTTTTCATCATTTTTTAGTTTTTATGTTTCATTATTATTATTATTATTATTATTTATAAACTTTTATTTGTCATTCACTTTTGTTTGTCACATCTGAAATAAAACACAATGGGACTGTTTTGTAAATTTTTCATTGATAAATCATTATTTTTTGAATTATAGACATTTTTTTATATCATAAATGAAACTTTTAAATAAGCCGGTGTAAATACTTAATTCTAAAATTTAATTTAAAAATATTAATATCGTCTTTAAAGAGGAATATATATATATATATATAAACGCGATCTAGAAAGAGTTAAAGGGGGAAGGAGATAAAAAGAGATGTATCGTTTACTTTTCGATGTTATTAATGACTTTGAACCATCTTCATTTGAAAAGTGACGGGCAGATGTTAAGAAGTGTATTTCAAACTTTAAGTCAATTTACAATTCATTCTAATTAATCCATCTTGATTTTCTTTAATATTTTCTGTTCTCCATTCTAAAATCTCTGCAAAGTTTTAAAATATATCGCTCTGGTTCCTTTACAATATTATTATTTCAATTTTTCAATTTTTTTTTGTCTGTTTAATACAAAAAAATAATTATTTGAACATTATATAACTTTTAATCACTTTTATAATTTTCTCCCGAGATAAAAATTATTGATTAATTTCATTATTGATTAATTAATTCATTAATATAAATTCACATAATTGTATTTAATAATAATAAAAAAAAAATTGCTTCAATCTAGAGATATTGAAAATAGAATTGAAATTTCTGCTCCTGAATAGATAGGCCACCCGCATTATGGCTCCCGGGTGCTATTATGGCCTCGTAACATCATAACAAATCATCATTACAATAAAACCAATGCAAATATAGATTTTTTTTTACATATATAAATCAATGAAATTTTTCAAGGTGTAGGCTAACGGTACTTTATTCCAAGTGGTGGGGAGCAGTTGGCAGGCATTTGGGCCATTCAGTCGATGTCCTGCCGTCAGCAGTGAACCTACCAAGGCATCAACCCACCCTTTTACACCCCAAACAGGTCAATTATTTATTAATAATGATTAATCAGAGATTTAATAATATATTTTCTATTCATCGGCATTTTTATTACCTTATTTTGTGAAAAAATTCCTTCCATTATAATTGATCATGTGTGTTATTATGTTGCTATCTTCATGTATAATTTCATCTTCCCGCAGACATGTACCACCGGTGGCTCATGCCGCCACATAAAATAAATTGACAAATTATGGAGCCGACGGGATCCTGTTAAACTTTTTAAAATATGAAATACATTACTTTAAATAATATTCGATATATTCTATTTTTTATGATATATATTAAGAATATATCATCAGAAATTAGATATGTATTTTATATTTTAAAATATTTAATGATTTTTAAGACTATTAATTTATTTCTAAAAATTTATTCTACTTTTTTATTATTAATAACTATAAGATAAGAAATTAAAAATATTTTTAATTTTATTCGACATTAAATCCCACTTTAATTTAACTTAATAGCAAAATATATGATTATTCATTGTTTGATAAACTTATTTCAAAATAGTTCTTATCAAAAAATATCAAAATTAAAATCTACCTAACTATTATTTTACCAGTTGTGTTGCATAGATGTGAGGCGTGGTCCATGACTTTAGAATTGTTTCAAAGTAATTGTTTCGTAGAATTTCTGTGTGGGAAAAATATCAATTAACAAAGAAATGGGGGGAGAATGTATAATGAAAACGGCGTCTATTCATCTCTAAACTGAGAAACATTAAGTCAAGATGGTAGTGATAAGATTGGTGAGAAATTTATTTATAGGGAAACCTATTGTGAAATGACCGATGGGGAAAAACTTTAACAAACTAAGTTGACAATAGCAAGGGTAGATTTAAGAAAATTAAGTGAAAATTAGATTAATATCTCGGGATCGATTGGTCTGTTAGAAAAATATAGTCATTTGGGCCAACAATTTTCAAATTCAGTAGTACAATTAAGACTGATAGATTAAAAGTATGATTTTATTAATTACATTTTAAAATCTGGAGTGTCTTCTTTCCACTATCTCGCAAATTTGAATTGGATAATTAGGCTTTTTTCTATATTTGAAAATTAATTAAAATTTTATTAAATCCGATCATAAGATTTAAGGTATTTACCATAAAATTTTCACTGATAATATTTTATTGTAAAAAGGAAGCACACAATCAAATAATATCAACATTGTTTTGATTTTTATCAACGTAAATAAAATACGGTTGGGACGCAGTAAAATATAGTCTAGCCTAGAATAAAGGTAGATCTTAATAATTAAAATTAAAATTAATTTAATTAAATTGAATAATTTTAATTTAATTAAAATTTTTGCCAAATTTAAAACATTTGCCTTGATTATTAAGCCAAAATTTAAAAAAATTAATTCCGGTACTTTTAGCGATTCAATCAAGCTGAAATTCTATATATAGCAGTTTTATACAATTTTGAATTATGTGAAAAACTATCAAACATATATCTTTATTTTTACAGTCAGTTTCGAGGAAAAAAATGAAAACGTGGTAGGTAATGACCCTCATCCGAATGAGCTACATTTCTCAAAAGTTGGTAGAAAAGTATAAATTTTGAATAATGAACGTGTACCAAATTTCATTATTCTAGCTCAAACCGTTTTTGCGTAATCTTCTCTACATACACATAATAGGTTGTCAAATATCTCCCTTCCGCTTTTTTGCTCTTTATTCAATGCTTTATAAAAAATGTTACGATGATCGGATTTAGTTCAAATATGCGCCATTTTGTTCGATAATCTGTTTCTATCTAGACGGCAACTTCATAATACCCCCCTCGTAGATACCCCCTTTCTTATTTGCGAAGAACTCGGACAGCCACTTTTCACAAACCTTTTTTGAGTCTAACTTTACACTATCAAGGGCGTTCGCCATGGACAGGAACAGGTGGTAATTACTTGGCACTATGTCCAGGCTATATGGTGGATGTGATAAATCCTCCCATCTGAGCTCCCGTAGCTTTTGACGAGTCATCAACGTAGTGTGTAGTCTTGTGTTGTTCTGATGGAACACTACACCCTTCCTTATGGTCAATTCTGGATGCTTCTGGTCGATCTCCTGCTTCAAGCGGTCCAGTTGTTCGCAGTAGATGGTAGAATTAAGGGTCTGGCCATATGGGAGCACCTCAAAGTGGATGATTCCCTTCCAATCCCACCAAACACACAGCAAAACCTTCCTGGCCGTCAAGCCCGGCTTGGCCACTGTTTGGAGCGATTCACAGGCCTTCGACCATGACCATTTTCGCTTGATATTGTCGTATGTGATCCGTTTTTCGTCGCCAGTCACCATCCGCTTCAAAAATGGGTCAAGTTCGTTTCGTTTCAGCAGCATTTCGCAGGCGTTGATTGGGTCCAGAAGATTTTTTTGCGTCAAATCATGCGGCACCCAAACATCAAGCTTTTTTTGTATCCAGCCTTCTGCAGATGGTTTAAAATAACTCCCATCTCCTGGGCGATGTCACGAGATGCCACATGCCGGTCTAACTGGATGTTTTCCATGATTTGATCGGTATTCGTCGTCACGGGCCTTCCGCTGGGTGGCTTATCCATGGTGTCGTTTTCACCGGCTTTGAATCGAAACCATTCCTCCGCGGTTCGAAGTGATAGAGTACCATCACCCAAAACACCATTAATCTCACGGAACGTTTCTCTGGCGGATTTTCCTTTAACGAAGGAAAACTTTAAAATAGAGCGAATTTCGGCGTTAGTGAACTCCATGTTTACACGTCTATAACTGTTTAACGCAATATCCAAACTAATCATGCATAGCGTCGTTTTGTAGATTATGTCAAGACCTTTCAAATGATGTATAGTATTACCAGATACGAGCTCTGTAGCGCTTTATACATAGCCTCGAAATTCATAAGATAAAAAGGCGGAAGGGAGATATTTGACAACCATATATACACACACACAGACACACGCAGACACACTACTCACACAAGACATTTTTTTCAACAATGTAAAAACATCAAAATCGAATACTATTTCTTGCGAGATGGTAAAAAATAATAAAATTAAATAATAAAATGTTCCAAATAATTTATTTAACTTTATTGACTTTTTAATGTTTTTATATTTTTTTCTCATTTATTTTTAACCTCATTTTTTTCAATATTTTTTTACTCTCTCCCTTTTTCCCTTTATATATATATATATATATATTTATATTTAAATATTTCAACCGATTATATTTTTAATCCAACCTATGATTTTTATTCCATTTCAAAAGAGACTTCTTCTATGTGTAAAAATCTTTTTTATTGGCTTTCTAAGTTACCGAAAAGCTTTTTACCAATGAAACGAAAAAAGCATTTGTAACAAAATTTTCGATGAAATTTTCAAATGCTAATGTAGCAAAAAAAAATATCTAAGAATATATTTGAAAGTTAAATTTACCATTTAAATATAAAAAAAAAAACTTTTCTTTTTATTAATATTTATTCTATATTATGATCCTTTCTAAATCTTTATTTAATTTAAAGTATCCAAAATAACAAGTACACATTTTATTTAATGATTAAAAAAAAAAATTATCATGCTTCATAAAATGATTCGTTTAATAAATGTTAAATCCAATTAATGTTTATAAATTTTATATATTTCTAAATTATTTCACTTAAATTATATTTGTAATCTAAATTAAATTGATTTCAGTTCTTTTTCTATTTTCTCTTTCTATCTCCCTTTAAACTTTTGACATGATCATAATTTTTTGCTCTCTCTCTCTCTCACTCTCTCCTCTCAAGAGATGAACCTAAGAAATGGTGGTGGATATGGTTGGAGGTGGGTTTCTTTAGTACTCTGACTGTGCAAGTGGGGTGAATGTAGGATGGATAAGGGATGGGTGATTTGGGTTGGAAAGCAACTCGGGTTTGAGCAAGCTGATTTCACATTCATCCCTCGTGGGTCGTTTACATAAATTCTCCCGTTTCGCTTTGACTTCACTACCATGCATTAAATTGTGTGAACTGCACACTATTTCATAGAAAATTTTCATGATAAGACACTAATAACTAATTAATCCTAACGAAAACCTTGTTCTCTTATCTAATCAAAATGAAACACCCACCTAAGCTCTCTCTCTCTCTTCATTTTCTAGATTTATTAAAATTATATATATTTTTTAATAGTATCTTTTATAAATCAAACATTTCCCGCATATCTCTCTTTAAAATATATTATGTTGTTAATATGTTAATGGTTATTACATTAAAAATATTTTTTTTTTATAATAATTTTTACTATCTCGTCAGAGAGATAGTATTGCGATCATGAAAATTTTCAATGTCGAGATTTTGATGTTTTTATACCATTTGAAGGCCCCTGAGTGAGAAAAATGTCTCTCTGTGTGTGTGTGGGTATTTAGAGAAGATTACGATTTCAGCTAGAATAATGAAATTTGTCACACGGACATTATTCAAAATCCGTAGTTTTCTATCAATTTTTGAGAAATGTAGCTCAACCGGAAGAGGGCCATTACCTTCCACGTTTTGATTTTGTTTTCCTCTAAACTGATCATAAAATTAAAGATATATGTTTGATAGTTTTTCACATGATCACAAATTATATAAAACTGCTATATATAGAATTTCGGTTTGATTGAATTGCTGAAAGTACTGAAATTAATTTTTTTAAATTTTGATTTTTAAATGAAAGTAAAGGTTTTAAATTTAAATTTAATATATCTATTAAACGACTTCGCAATCCTAAACTCCTTCTAAACGGCTTCATGGATCTTAATGGTTCGGGTATCATTAGAACTGTCATGACCCAAGGATAAAGTATAAGATTGAAAATTTCCAAAGTTATTGACAAAAAACCGACTCAAATAAACAACGCTCTATGTGGCGCCTCTGATGACTCAGTTAAGAAGTTGACACTCAAAATAAAATTATTAATTCTAGAAATTTTGATACAAAAAATGTTTATAATATTTACATTTTTATTTTAAGTTCTAATATTCTATAATATTAAAAGTAAAATTAAATTAAATTGAATATTACTTCTAATTGATTAATATTTTCTAAAACATATCAAGTTATATTTTTTTATATTTAAATTTATATTTTGAAAATTTTTGCAATTTGCATATTTGAGTGAAAACGAAGATCCAAATGAGAGAAACCATCGATTGACTAAAGAAAGAAAGGCACGATGTTTTCACTGAAAAAAACTAATATAAGCCTGTATATTTAAGAATAGAATATACAGTATTTTATGAATAGAAATACTAACCTATTTTCAGGAACATATGTTTTTTAATACTTTTGAAGTATTTTATGATAACAGACTATTGATATGAGATAGATTGGACAATGACGATACGCCCTATAAATATCCCCCTCTATTCGACCACCTCCTTCTGAATCATGTATTTAACGATGAGGGTGCGTTGTAGTATGTATTACTTGATCGTCCTCTCTCTAAGAAATATCGGAATAAATTTATTATCTTAGTTCTATGTATGGAACATTGTGCTTGGCACCAACACCATCGATAACTTATGGTTTCGAAATTAAAGGGGATGAAGAACGAACAACCGCCCTTTGGTCCAATGGACATACCCTTAAACAAATTGAAAAGAGCTTGCCCCACAAATTTGGGTTATTTATTTCTTTTTTTCATCTCCTTTGTTAAAAAAAATAAATAATACAATATATTTTACACATTCTAATGAAAATTCTTGAAAGATTCTTGCTTTAGAACTCGAATTGACTTAATATGTGCTCTCCTTGCGTAGAATGTACAAAAGTCGGAGGTTTAAAATATAAAATATTATAATATATATTATATTTTATATTATATATTATTATTATAATTTATATACTAGCAAAAATTGTATATATATATTTGTATTTTTGAGATATTAAACCGCTCGAAGGATTTTTTTGAAATAAAGACCATAGATAGTTTTTATGAAGAAAAATCGATCTGTATTGGTTTCATCCTCGGGAAAAAATATCTTCATTAGTTTTTTCTTAATTTAAATTTGGAATTTTAATAATAAAAATTGGCGCTGGGAAGCTCCGGACAGCGTTTCCTTAAATACAAAATATTATAAATAAAATAAAATTGAAAATGGACTATTTATTTTAATAATATTTTGTAATCAAATTACGAAATATATTATGCTATATCCATAGGCCATACTTTTCTGTCTTTTAGTGTATTAATACGTAAGTTTAAGGGCTGTATGTTTTATGACTATTTTTTTTTAATTTCTGTTATTTTAAATTATTTGAAATTATATCATATATTTTGTTGTTTATTTATTTTAAATAATAATCTCAATTTTAAATATTCATAGTTGTTCATAAGGAATATTTTTTGTAAAGTATCGAGCGATATCTCGGTGAACCAGGTAATATTATATTATATATTATAATAATTCTAGGGGACACTTGTTAGAATTTATATTTTTATATTTATTATCCAACATAAATATAAATATGGATTAATTTAAAATATGAAAATATTATCTAGATATTAATTTCTTTATTTAATATTATTCTATGAAAATTTATATGTACAAATATAAACATATTTGCAATCATGAATCTTCTTTAAATTTGAATTTCTAAAACATTTGAGTTTAAAGTCTATTACCTAAGTAATATTATGTAATATTACCTTACATTATTGATTATTTACCCAAAGAAATTCATTCATTCATATCATTATTTAAATTCCAAGATATATTTTAAAAGATTAATTTTTGAGTTTTAAATTTATAGTTTATGCTCAAAAGGAGATATTTAAGGTTATTGTAGGGTACTTTTATTGTAATCGATATATGCAATTTTGAGTCTATAGTCTTATATAGTTAAATTTTAAACAATGAATAGCTCGAAACTTTTTTTGAATATATAGATTTCTAAATAAAAATTGGATTTATGATTGAGGTATATTGTATACGAGGGCAGGTCAATATGTCCGTGACTTTTGGAATGAAACACAGGTTTTTGGATAAAAAATTATTTTATTTTACAACGTAGTCTCCTTTCAGCTCTTTACACTTCGTTCAACATTTCTCCAATTTTTATCTGCTCCAAAAATTAAGATTTATTAAGGACATAAAAATAGATTTGTTTGTGAGATGATTTCATCGTTGGAGTTAAATCTCTTTCCGCAGAGCCATTTCTCCAGGCTTGGAAACTTTAAAATAGTCACTCGGGGCTAAATCCGGAGAATAGGGCTGATGAGGGAGCAATTCGTGTCCCAATTCATGGATTTTCATGGAAATTCACTTTTTTCCACTTTTTTTTACAAATTACAAGGTAGTCTTCTCTTAATATATGTTAAACAAAAACTAAAAGACCCAGCTGGTTCAAATTTCAACAGGAGTCTGTTGATAGTTGCCTGTTGTCAGTAGCAGTGTTGACATTTCATTTAAGAGACAGGAAATTCAAAAAGTCACGGACTTATTGATCTGTCATCGTATTTTCTTGGTGGGTGAATGTTGTGTTGATTCTTGCAATTTTCCTCATCAAAATCCCTCTCCTGCCATTAATTTTAACTTGCTAAGAAATCTTCTTCATAGACAAACATTAAGTAAAGACTTTTAATCAATCCACTAGAATTGAAATATAAACTTTGTGTTCAAGTCTTTTTCCTAATCACCTCTTCTAATTGATAGGTTGAAATTACATAAGAAATATTGAATTAGTTGTAAAAGAAAAAAATAATCCTTTTAAGTAAATTAAGTAGCCTGTGTATATATCAGTTTGTTTGTTTGAAATAGTTATCCATCATATTGTTCTGATTAAGTTAGATTTAGATTGTAAGTGTAGATTTCTCGCTAGAATTATTCTGGAAAATAGTACACTTTGGATAATTTCAATCTTCTCTTCCCCTTTCTTCTTGTGTTTCATTTCTATCATTGAAATGTCAACAATTGACTGAAATGGAAATGTTGAGCCCGATTTTCTACCCAATGGTTAGATTAGATTGAAAATTTAATTAACTGAGTTTGTTAAAATTAACAATTTATTTATTTTGCCTATTGACACTATTAAATATTAACTGGATGATGATGAACTAGGAGAGATTCAACTGATATAATAAAATTTATAATAAATAATCAAATTTAAACATTTATTTTATTGAGACTTTATAAAATATTTGTTTTTAATTTGTTTTCTTATAGAATTATTTGAATACTATTAGTATCTGGTTCAGTGAAACTTCTGCTTAATATTTTTAAAAAATTACTATTATGGGCTGAAAATATTTTTCTAAGAATATTTATCCAAGGATAATAATAAAATAGATAGGCCGATTATTATGACTATCCACTATTATACTTTTATTATACTTTATTTTTTTTATTTGTACATAGCACAAATAGATCATCATTCAAATTCTATTTTCAAAAACCCAGAAAGTATTTTTTTTTGGTATAAAACTCTTAATAACAATAATTGAATTGAAGCCCTTCTCAGTTCATAGTAAAAGTCCATAGATCATTCAACAATAAATATAAAACTAATATTTATTCCAGCAATTTATATACAAAATTTTTAAAATATATAAATTTTTAGTTTTGATAAAAAAAAATGCCTATGACTTTGTACGTCCTACGCAAGGACAATGCCTATCCAATCGGTTATATCAATTAGGTGTCCTATGATCAGTAGAACGGGTCCTACCAATCTTTACTTTGATTTTCTTGATCGGAGGCTCTATCAAGTAGCCTTCCCAATTTTGATCCCGGAGGTTGGGTTGACTCCGTCCCATAGCTAGAGAAATTTCCTTGCCAGGCCCGGGACTTGAACCCGGGACCACAAGAATTTGAGGCAGTTTCATTATCCTCTCACCCTGTGGCGCCTTTTTAGTTTTAATAATTAAATATAATTTAAATTATTTAATTTTTTTTTAAATATATGATTTTAATTAATTTTTAATATTCTTAGATCATATTTATTTATTTTAATTAAAATAAGATGTTCTTTTTAATTATTATTTTAAACGGATATCAATTAAAGAAATTGATTGATTTTTTATAAAAAAAAAAAATCATATACAGAATATATCTATATGTTAATAATAATCAGCGCCGGGCGACTGCCTGGGGCGCCAAATTTTGAGGAACGTCGATATAAAAATAAAATGTTTTTTTACATTGATGTTTTTATATTTTTAATTGATAATTTTTCATGAGATATCGATTTTTTTTAACAATCCATTGTTTTTTTTTAATATATTAATACTAAATAAAGGTCACAATATTAAATAATTAATTATTATAATATTAGTAATAACAAAACTATTTGTATAGTCAGAATTAATAATAACTAAAAAAAACATCTGGGAATGCTAGGAAGCATTACTCTCAACGAACTTTTATTCATATTTATCACATAATTCCAATTTATATGATCTTAACATTTTTTTCTTTACAATTTTACATTATAATAACACTAATTACAGTAGTTTTAATATATGGGAAATTTTCAACTTTGACCGCCGATGTGACCATGTTCCCAAGCGAATTTTAAAAAACCAAGACCACTTTACAATTACACTTTTTTAAGCTCTATTCGAATCCAAAATCCAAATTTAAAAAATCGAAAATTTTTGGCGACAGACACACAGACATATAGATTTTATAAACGAACTAATTAGTTCGTTTAAAATTAATAGATAAAAACAAAAATTTATTAATCAAAATAATTTTTGTGGCTTTTATCGCGCTTTTTAATCTCTAAAAAGGGTTTTTTTTTAATTTATTTTGGAAAGATAATTTGTATGAAATTGAATAATCAAATTTTGCTTTGCTCGAAACGCTCAAAACCCTAGAACCTTCCGTGATAATAATAATAATAATATTCATATAAATATGTATGTTTTCCATATTCACCTTGAGCAATTGTAATGTTTCTAAGAAAAGGAATTGTATAATTTATGGTTTTGTAACTAACAAATATTGTAACTAAGTATTTAGAATTTATAATACTTTTGAGTTTATTTAAAAGATACTATTTTGACAAATTAATTTCTAATTCTCATTTTTTTAAAACGTGAAGTTACACTTATAAAATTTTATTTAAATATAATAATAAATCAATATAGATAGTCCTGCCTATTACTAATAATTAATTTGATTTTTAATTAGGTAATTAAGTCAGGAAAAATATTTTTTTTCTAATTAAAAATAAATAATATATTTTATAAAATAATGTTTTCATTTATTCATTGATTGTCTTTTAATTTTAATTAGCCAATGACAACATTAATTGTTATTTATTATCTTGTTTAATTTTCAAATTCATTATTTGAACTTTCTACACCCTCATAATTTAACCGCCTGTTTCCTTTTCAATCGGTGAATTATTATAAATTTACAAATGAATTTAATTTAACCTTTATTATCTACATAATGAAGTTTTTTTAAATAGTTCCAGGAACACCGGGCTATTTATACAATTTATTATTATAAAATAATTATTTATTACAATTGGGTTTTTTAAAAAGGACCCATCAAAAATTTGTTTCCTAAAATGATACAAATTAATTAAATTTTTTTTTTGTGTGGGAGAATCATATATTATATATATTTCGTAATTTTATTCTAAAATATTATTAAAATAAATATTGTTAATTTTATTTCGAAATTAAATAAAAAAATTTAAAATATTTTAAATACAAAAAATGTTAATATAATATCAATTAAAAAAGAATGGCAATAGGTAAATTTCAATATGGATGTCGTAGATGTAACATCATATAATTTTACTATTTTAAATTAAGAAAATACTAATAAAATTGATTTTTCTTGAGGCTGAAACCTATACAGATCGATTTTTCTTTTTAGTGTGAATTTCAAAAAAATCTTTAGAGCGGTTTAATATCTTAAAAATATACAATGATATATATATATATATATATATATATATACAATTTTTATTAGTATAAAAAGATATGCTTTTTTTCATAAACATATTGTATTAATTATTTTCCTCTTTATTTTTCCAGGTAAGAGAAATTTTTGCTGTACCATTTTTGGGTATGTATGCCTATTCTGATCAATAAAAACTCGCTGGGTGTTATAAATGAATACCACTCAATAATAGATTATAGACAAGCCGAGAAATTAAAGGGTGTTATTCCCTAAAACTAAACCTTGTTAACAATTTAAAGATAACGTCAATGCCCCTACCCTCCGTTCTGTCAAATACAAATAGAATTATTTAATACCATCTACTGCTTTCTACAAAAAAAAAAAAAAAAAAAAAAATTGGCACAACAACTTTATGGAATATTTATGTTCTACACGTCGAAAATCGAATATTCATTCAATTGTTTATTCATCCTTTCAGGATAAAATACATGCAATTTCAACAAAAAAAATATAATTCGTATATTCATTTATTGATATTGATTTTTTTTAAAAACAATATATCAATGAAATATTATATATATATATATATCTAATTTATACATATATTTTAGAAGACAAGGAAATTTTTTTTACATCACTTAATTAAAGGAATAAAAAAGATTTAAAAACTGATTAAATTTCAATTTCACCAACGTATAAATAAAATTTTTATTATCAATTTTACTATCTCGCCAGAGATAGTATTGCGATCACGAAAATTTTCGATGTTGAGATTTTGATGTTTTTATACGTTTTGAAGGTTCCTGAATCATTTTCACTAAGGTTGAGAAAAATGTCTGTGTGTGTGTGTGTGTGTGTGTGTAGGCAAGATTACGCAAAAACGGTTTGAGCTAGAATGATGCAATTTGGTACATGAGCATTATTCAAAATTCATAGTTTTCTATCAACTTTTGAGAAATGTAGCTCAACCGGAAGAGGGTCATTACCTACAACGTTTTGATTTTTTTTCCTCTAAAGTGACCGTAAAAATAAAGATATATGTTTGATAATTTTTCACATGATTAATAATTGTATAAAACTGCTATATATAGAATCTCAGCTTGATTGAATCGCTGAATGTACCAGAATTAATTTTTTAACACTGCAAATCTCACGCGCCAACACGTGCCATGGTGCCATCAATAAAAAACCAAACATGCGCTGGTTTAATATTTATTATTTATAATTTATAATTAATTAAATTTAATTTAAATATAATATATTATGTTATTTAATCCAATTCAAATTGCGAGATAGTCGAGTGGAGACACTCCAGCTTATTTTTACTTAATTTGAACAAATTCTATTATTATTTAAATTACAAAATTGTTTTTTATTTATTTTATTTTAATTCAATATTTCTTTATATTTAATTAAATCTATTTTACATTTACAAGAAAATTTTAAATGAACTGTTGCTCTTTTAATTAACTTCTTATAGATCAAAATATTTAGAATTCCTTAAAAAAAATACTAAAAAACCCGACAAACCAAATTTCATGTATTCTCAAAAACATGTATACTGATGGAAAAATGTAATTGCTATAGATGTGCTTCCCATTGCCATTGCCCGACAACAGCGCCCGAATGAAAATAACATTTTTCCATCACTATACCTCAATGACCTATGTTTTCCTTTAATGACAAATAAGGACATTATATAGGGTTTTTAAATAAAGGGGATCGAATTTGAAAAGGTATAAAAGAATTTGTGTGAGATGATAATAACCAAATACTTTTTTTTTTTTTATTTAAAAGACACATGTAGGCTATTATTTGTGGAATATAACATCGTTCCAATAATTGCTCTTTCTTACGGTGGCATTGATCCATCTAATCCCTTTTTCAATGATTCTACTACATAGATTTACCATATATTTTAAAGTATTGAACCTATGGTTTTAATTTTTTTATTTTTTTAGATGTTTGAAATGGGTATATATTAATTTTACAAAATAAATTTCCCGTTTCCCTGTCATAATCATAAATACATCATCACCATAAATACTGCAAAGAATCCTATTTTCAAATAGTATAAAAACTACTCTCGTCTTCGAAGGTAATTGACCACGTCTCATACCCATATATGAGGTGCAAAAAAAGTGGAACGCTTAGAAAAATTTGATTTTTTCAAATAATTTTCAGGAAAAACATATATAGTGTTTCATTTAAACTTTTAATTAATAATAATTAATATTTTTAGAGTGAAACAATTTTCAAAATTATCAAAAAAATAACAAAAAGTATAATTATAAAAAATATTTTTATCACAAAAAAAAAATAACTTAAATTTAAATTTTATTGTTTTAATAAGCAGTGTTACCACCTCCTGACTTAGTGGTAGCTGTGAGTCTTCTAAACATATTTCTTATGAGTTTTACGACCTCAACCTGGTCCAGATTCTCCCAATCTTCTTGTAGGATAATTTTGAGCTGCTCTATGCTCTCATGTGCAGGATCTCAAGCTTGTATACGCTTTCCCAGCATATCCCACACATGCTCAATTGGATTTAAATCAGGATTACAAGCTGACCAGACCATAGTTCTTAAACCAATCTCATTTAGGAAATTGTTAACCTGCTTTGCCACATGAGGTCTTGCGTTATCATGCATTAAAACGAAATTATCTCCGATCATTGGGGCGAAAGGTATAACATGGGTGATGAGAATCTATTCCACATATCAAACCACAGTTCTATGAATACCAGCTAGGTTCTGCCCTGGATATTTATTCCTCCCCTGACCATGATGGATCCACGGTTGAAAGCTTCTCTGGAAGATATAGTGCATTAGGAGTAACGTTCTCCAGGCCCTCTCCACACTCTCTCCCGACCATCAGGAGAACTCAGAGAAAATCTCGATTTATCTGAAAACAGGACATTTGGGACTCCGCCCAGTTTTCTCTGAGTTCAAAATCAAATTTTTCTATGCGTTCCATTTTTTTTGCACCTCAGTGTATAAACAATTGTTTTAAATAGGTATTTTATTTTAATTTTGATTCCCTTGGACAATAATCTTTATGAATTCAATTATTAAATCATTTTATAATTTTTTTTAATTTAAAAATGTATTTATTTATATATAAATAAATCAGAAAAAAAATATTAAATTATTTTCTTTACCATCTAATTAAATGATATAATCTGCAAAGGGATGTTAGATTTGGTTCTGATCTTGGCAATGACAAGAAATTTCTGTGATTTCCCTGGTCCCTCTTCACTTAGTCTTTGTCTGCATTGGAACTAATTCTATTAATGAAATCATTAAGGAAAGTGCAACGGGAGAAAGGAAAGGACCTTTATATTTCCCTCGCTACCCCCTATTCGGCTTTTCCTCCCCAGACACACATCAATTCATTCATTCCTCTCGCCTTTTGCTCACATTTACTAAACGTCCTTTTTTCACTCTCTCTCTCTCTCTGTATTCCAATCTCTATCAAAATCTGCCAACCCCATTTCATTTATTATACCCTTTTTGCTTATCATCGTTTTAATTGTATGTTTGCAAAAACATTAAATTTACTTTATTACATTAGAATCTCACATAAACTTACTATTTTTCAAAAATATAAATTATTATTTTTTTTTTATTTTATTATCATCATGAATATAATAATATAATAATTGAATAATTATAATATTTTATCTCTTGCTGTTTTTCACTCATATAATAAAATAATATTTTAAAAACTTATCTAATAAATAATTATGTTTTTGAATTTTAATTTTTTTTTATTTTGATTAAACAATATTTTATATTATTATTATTATAAACAAAATTAATTTTATATTAAATATGATATATAATATAATTTATAAATTTCTTATTCTAATTTTTTTTTTAAATTTTAATCAGATTATAATCATATAAATTTAATTTAAAAATTTATCTATAAATAATTTTGAACTGTCATCCATTATCATTGGTTAATAAATTGCCTACTATTACAAATAATAATCCATTTAAATAAAGAGAGTGGTATTTATCCCTCACCTGTTGTTCTTTGAAATTCTTGACCCTGTTGAATTGTTTCCTTTTTGAAAAACAAAAAAAAAAATAACTCTTCTCTAATATAAATTATTTATTTATATAACACACATATACCTACTATTTTCTATTGATTTTGTATTTTTCTTATTATTATTATTTTATTCATATTTCTGGGGTAGCCTATAAATATATTCTGTCTTTCAATCGAGTCATTTAAAGAGTATTACCTGGAGGTTTTTATTTTTACTTTATATTTTGTTTTTTCATTTGGTAGGATTTTCATTCCTTCTCTATTCAACTGTTAACATATACCAATCACCCTCATTCTTTTTAAAATCATGACCAATCCTTGCGACTTGTAATTCCCAAAGATTGGAATGAACCTTTGAGAATTTAACAAATTCTCTATTAATAATACCTAGAATAAAAATTTGAGATACATATATTTTCATAATTATTTGTGTTAAAATAAACTTTTATATTAATATACTTTTAAAAGTTTAAATAAAATTATCTAATTATAATTTTGTTAATCTCTTTATTATTATTTTTATTATTTTTCTTTATTTAAATTTATATCTGGCATATATATATATAAATATACATAGAAATATATATAAAAAAAACTATGACGTTTGTACATCCCACGAAAGGATAGCACCAATCAAGTCGGTTATATCAATTAGGTGTCATTCTATCAACCTCTGTCTTGATTTTCTTGATCGGAGGCGCTACTTTTTATCCAGCAGCTTCCCAATTTTGATCCCCAAGGCTGGGTCGATTCCGTCCCATGGACCCCAGCTAGAGGAATTCTCATGCCAGGATCCGGACTAGAATCCAGGACAGCGAGATTGTGAGCAAACACATTTAAGTTTAGTTTTAGTTTTAAAAAAAGTATGTTTATTACCCAATTTGTGATACATAAAAATTTTTTATCCCATAACATAACAAAAAATGGTTTACAATAATATTTATATTTAATTGGTGACTGTCTCATGGTTGTAATTAGTATAATCTTACATTAAACATATTTTGAAATAATTTTTCTTTGACTTAATGACTAGGAGAACCTAGTCTAGCTATATATTGATGGGGAATGACGGGAATAGGGGTAGGTTGGATGGATGTGGGTTTTGTGATGTATAAAATATAAAAAAAAATGTTTGTATCACAAAACATTTTTTTATATATATATTTTCTATTTACTATAATTATTGGTATGGTGACACTTTATCAGTTAATCACCTGCATTTGCTGAACATTTTGATCCTATCTGTTTTGTCTTTATTTGGAATAGAATTGCTATATTTTAACATTTTCATAGATATATTTTTGTTTAAAGAGAGTTCGTAATTTATTGATTTGTCATTTTTTTACGGTTGATATGATTAATTAATGAAATCCCATTATCATCCTGGATGTAACCTTTTCTGTCTAGGTATATAAATACTTCTGGACGTATGAAGCCTAAAGTTTTTATAAAATAATGTTTATTCTGAAAGATTGAACTATATCTTATCTTATTATACTAGCAAAAATTGTATATATGTATATATATTTATATTTTTGAAATTTTAAACCGCTCGAAGGATTTTTTTGAAATTCACACCATAGATAATTTTTATAAAGAAAACTCGATCTGTATTGGTTTCAGCCTCGGGAAAAATAATCTTGATTAGTTTTTTCTTAATTTAAAATATAAAATTTAAATGACATCAGCAACTACGTCAGAAAGAGTTTCCTTAAAAACAAAATTTTATAAATTTTAAATAAAATCAAATTACGAAATATATATTATTATGTTGTATCCACAGGCCAACCGATTTTTCTGTCTTTCAGTGCATTAATACGTAAGCTTAAGGGCTGTATGTTTTATGACTACTTTTTTTAAATTTATGTTCTTTTAAATTATTTGAACGGCGGCTCGGTAGACCAGGTGTTAATATTACCAGCCAAACCCGATAATAAGGAATACTCTTTTTTTAATGACAGAGAAATGAACCAGGTACTATAAGAATACTAGAGTTTGTGTGTGGTATATGAATGAATATAATGATTTCTAATTAGTTTTATGAAGAAATTGTCTATGAGCCAACGCTGTTACATCCCACCCTGTGGCACCTTGCATCCGATTATCTATATACGTATATACTCGGACTCTAATTCAAGTACATTCCAAAACTTAATAATTAAATAAGAGGATTAGTAGAGTGGATAGGAATGGAGGTTGAGATTGTGGAATCATTAGAAGACTTAATTGAAGTGGTCAAGAATTTACATGTTCAATAGAACCACAGAGATTAATTTGTTCAAGTAATTAATCCAATAGATCATGTATTATAATAATAAAAATATCAAATTACATTCATAATACATTTATAATTTGCTCTGATCTCAATATTATATTGTATATTCATATTTTTTTTCTCTCTCTTTTTCATCAATAAATTCCGGAATCCGGTATTAAATATTAAAACCCCTATAAAAAAAAATAAAAACGAATATAGATGGCTAGAACATAGATTTGACAAAAAATTAGATTTTCATTTATATTTTAGCCACTAATCTCTTGTTGAAAAGCTAATAATTGAATTTAAATTCATTAATATGCATATATTTTGGAAATAACCACAATTTTAACAAATAATCCATTTTTGCTTTAAATTAAACGCAAATCATCTCACGCCCCTTTCTCTCTCCTACCACCCTTCTCGTTCATTCCCGACCACCCTAAGCTTAACATCAACCCCCGACCTCCCACTTGAACCTCTCCACTAACGAATATCCTGCATGTTCATGTCGATCCCCTCTCACTCAATATCATCATCTCTCAATTTTCCTCCTATTAAATCGTCATTTATTATTATTGATTGTTTCCAATCATTAACATCATTAGTCATTATATTTCATGCAATGCATCAAATAAAGTTGTCATTTGTATATATATATATATATATATATATATGAATATTCAAACTTAATATTAAAAATATTGAAAGGTAAATCAAATGTTTGGTAGATTGTATTAATTATATAATTAATTATAATTATAAATTTAAAGAAAAAATAATTGATTATTTATTATAAATTAAATTTCATGGAAACTAGACTTTAAATATAAAATAATTTTTATTGAATTAATTTACAAAATAAGATCAAGAGAAAATTTTTGATGTCAAGATTTTGATGTTTTTATAGGTTTTGAAGGTCTCTAAGTCATTTTCACTAAGATTGTGAAAAATGTATGTCTGTCTCTTTCTCTGTGTGTGTAGTGTGTGTGTGTGTATGTATGTAGAGAAGATTACGGTTTGAGCTAGAATAATGAAATTTGGTACACTTTCATTATTCAAAATTTATACTTTTCTATCAACTTTTGAGAAATGTAGCTCAACCGGAAGAGGGTCATTACCTACAACGTTTTGATTTTTTTTCCTCTAAAGTGACCATAAAAATAAAGATAAATGTTCGATAGTTTTTTATATGATTAAAAATTATTTAAAACTGCTATATATAGAATTTCGGTTTGAGTCAATCGCTGAAAGTACTGAAATGAATTTTTTCAATTTTTTAACACATTGACTGCCAATCACGCGCCAGCACGTGACATGTTGTCATCAACAAAGAGCCAAACACGCACTGGTTTAATAAATATGATTAATTAATTTTAATTTATAATTTAATTAATTAAATTTAATTGAAATATAATATATGTTACTTAACTCAATTCAAATTTGCGACATTGTCGATTGGAGACACATCAGATTTTTTATTATTAAAGTTATTTTTTTTTAAATTTCTAAATAAGTTATTTGATTTGATAGCTTAACAAAATACACTTAATCATAATAATTATAGCAGAAAAATTTCACCAGAATTGAAAGATTACTGTTATCTTTTAATTTTATTGAATATTTGATTTCTTTTTAAGTTTAGACATTTAACTGATATCATTTTTATTTTATTGGAATATTTATTCGCAAATGTCTATTTTTTATAGTGTGTGTATATTGATAAGTTAAGGTATATAAAAAAAATACACAATAAATTATATAAAATCGATAAATAGGAGAAATATCTCTAAAATAACATGTCTCTGCCAACAGATAAAATTTGTGGTAACACAATGCAGATGATATTGACTTTTTTCTGATGTTACCTATCTTTTTTATATTCCTCTCCCTCTCTCTGATCCCTTCTCTCTATCTACACGACAAATCTATTCGATATACATATTTATACCATTAGAAATATAAATAGCAAAGTATATTCGTAACCATTGTTTTTTTTTGTTACTGAATTTTTTGCGTTAATCAAAATGAAAATGTATCATATAGATTGCACTCATTTACAAGTTCAAAACACATTTATTATTCATTATATTCATTTTAATTATATTCATCGAAGTCAAATAATATTCTAACTCTCAATCCATGTCGTACTTTTGAAATCGTTTCTACCTTCAATAACACAACTTAAAAAAATCTGGCCTTTAGATAACGCCTAACAACATGGTTACCGTCTAAACGGAGTAGAGGTGTTATATAGTACAACGGATCCTCTTACCCTTAATCTTGATTTTTTTCATCGAAGGCCGCTATTTTTTACTTTCCCGCATACTTCGTATAAGGGAAGTATTGGAATCGTCAAAAATTTCGACTTCGAGATTTCGATAGATCTTGACGTTTTAGACATCCCTGAGTCGGAAAATACCATTTTTCGAATTATGTCTGTGTGTGTGTATGTATGTATGTATGTATGTATGTATGTATGTATGTATGTATGTATGTATGTATGTATGTATGTATGTATGTATGTATGTAATGTCTGTAAGCAAATTTACTCAAAAACTAATCAAGCTAGGACTTCGAAATTTGGTACACCGATATTATTCACAGTTTGTAGATTTCTATCAAAATTTCGTCAAAATCGGTTAACCGGAAGTGGTACTTTACCTACACTGGTTGCGTTTACCTTTCAAGTAAAGTACCAGTTTGCTTCGAGATATTTGCTTCCTATTTTGTATATAGATTTACAAATATGAAAAAAATTGAGATACCAAATTTCATCATGATCTGACTACCGGAAGTGACATTTTACCGATACAAGTAGCGTTTCTTTTTACCGACCGACGATAGTAAGGGAGGTATTGTTTTCACACCAAATTTCACCTATGGATATTTTTAGGTACATATCTCCACGAATCATGCATTTTCTTAACAGAAAAAAGTATTTTTAGCATGATGTCTGTCCGTCCGTCCGTCCGTATAGATGTGTACAGCCTGAACGGCTAAACGGATTTTGATGAAATTTGGTATATTTACTTAATGCATCAGTAGGATGAATTGATCAACTTTTGGTGCAAATCCGGAAACCGGAAGTGCTAGTATTGCCGATCGAAGAGAGGAAGTGAAGGGTTATTTTCATATCAAATTTCACGTGAGGACATATCTCCACGTGTTATGCACTTTGTATTGGTTTTATCCTCGAGAAAAATCATCTTCATTAGTTTTTTCTTAATTTGAAATTATATGACGTCACCCAGCACTTCATGACGTCACAGCCAGCCTTTATATATTATAAATAATATAAAATTAAAAATATTTTTATTATATCCATATCTGTTTTTTTTACATTTAAAATATCAGTTAACCGGAAGTAGCACTTTATTCTATATATATATATATATATATATATAAATGTTACCAAATATCAAATTTGACACCAATAAACTAATACGAACTGGCTCTTTATCAATACCAAGTTTACACATTCTAAATATTCATTCACAACTCTTTATACCTATTTATATGCGGGAAAGTCTAGGGGAGGACACTCCCGCTTATTATTTCAAGTAGCTTTCTAACAGGTTTGGTAGACCTCATTCCCATAGATAAATTTTCACTTGAACTTAACTGTGGAGCAGTTGATAATATATCCATACTACAGTTTTACAATTTTATTTTTTACTGTTCGACGATAGAAATGGAAAGTATTGTTTTCATACCAAATTTCAAATGTGAAGAATTTACATATCTCCCCAAATCATGTATTTTGTTAACAGAAAAAAGTATTTTAGCATAATGACTGTGCGTCCATCCGTTGTGTGTCTGTATAGACATGTACAGCTCGAACGGCTCAACAAATTTTGATAAAATTTGGTATACATATTTACTTACCATGAGTAGCATGAATTTCTCAACTTTTGGTGTATATCCGGAAACCGGAAGTGGTAGTTTACAAAATATTAATTTTATATTCATTGTCGGAAAATAATTCATTTCAAATATAGTAGTAATTAATAATTGAGTAATTAAACTAAAAATAAAAACCAAAATAATATAATTTAGTCAATTGAATTCAAGTTTTAAAAATATTTTTTATGATACTTCATATAAATATATAATGTTGTATGGAAATTAATTTATTTCAAATCGGCAGTTCTGTGTTTAGTCACAGCTCATTTTTTATTTCTTATAGAAACTATCATTTTTTAAGCACTTCCAAGTTCTCATTCTTTAGATTATATCTTAATCTATCTTCCCCTCCCCCTTCTTTCCTCATTCCCAATACATTTCATCACAATCGTCAAATAATTAAAACCAAAAGGGAATTAAGATTCCAACTTAGTTGTGAAATAGGAATGGCAACAAAAAAAGATTTCAATGAAATTGACACTGTTTTGTTTTTCTAATCAACGCTCCGAGTATTTTATTTTTTTCTGTCCTGCTTCCAATGCCCTTTCCCGACATTTCTTTGCCTTGAATTCTCTTTTTTTTTATCATCAACTAGTTTTTAATTAAAAAGGGGAAAAAGAAAGGAAAGAAAAAATAAGTGGTTTCATTTATCCTTGTGGTTTCCCTTTTGAAGAGAAAAAAAGACGAAAAAAGAAATGAAGGGTGTGAGACTATCATCTGTCCTTCAATGTGCGCTGACTTTTAAGTAGTTGAAAACCACCACTCTCTTCGGAACCAAACCCTTTATTCCCTCTCTTCCTCACTTCTCTATCTTACTTCGTTTTCATATATAGATATAGAATTACTATAATCAACCACCAACCATCTCATCTCGTTTTGTCTTTTTTCTCTCAATCACTTTCTTTCCCTCTTGATTGTCTTTGAATCAATTTGAGATGAATTTCAAAATTCCGTGGAGATTAAAACGGTATTAATGATTTTTAAGCCCTTTAATATACCTTTCCCAATATTTTTTTTTTGCAATGCAAATATTTTTAAATTTAATGAGAACAAAAATATACTAACCTCACCCCAACTTTTCTTATTCTCCAATTTTATTTAAACCAGCTATTCTTAAAGGGGTCCATGTGCCCCCCTGGGGGTCTATGGGACTTCTTGATGGGTCTATGATCACCAATGGGTCTATTGGGGGTCTATGGATGTCTCTTTAGTAAAAAAGGGGAGATTTAAGAATAAAACTTAGTAATTTTAGGCCAAACATAAAAGAAATCGCACAAAAACGTCAAGTCCATCCATCACACTAATATTATTATTTTGTAAAATATTAATGTTTTTTTTACACACACACAATTAGATGTATATATATATATATATATTCCTTAGGTAGGGTGTCTATGAAATAAATAAAATTCATAAAATTCCTACAGGGGGTCTATGGAGGAAAAAGTATGAGGACCCCTGATTTAAACAGTCATAAAAGGAATCTTAGTTGAATGTATTTTTTTCTAATATTAAATATGAAATTAGTATTTTATTTTAGTAAATTATCTTTTGTGTTTTAAAATAGAGATAATAAATTATTTTATTAATTTTCGATTGATGAAATTATATTGACACCTGTACTTATGTATATTTTAATTAAGAAAGGAGGTTATATTTTTTCTTTTTATATTTATAATAATAAAATATTATTTATATTATTTATAATTTAATCTAAAAAACATTTTAACTAATATAATATAATTTATTTAATATTATTAGATCAAATTTATTTGAAATTCCTTCCTTTATAATTGTTCATGGGTATTATTATGTTGCAAACTTCATGGATAAGTTCTTTTTTTTGGTGAGAGATTAATAAATATATTTCATAATTTTATTCTAAAATATTATTGAAATAAATACTTTTAATTTTTTTTCGAAATTAAATAAAATATTTAAAATAAAAAAAAAATATTAATACAATATCAATTAAAACGAAGGCGAGATGGAAATTTCAATATGGATGTGACGTCATTTAAATTTACTATTTTAAATTAAGAAAATACTAATAAAGTTGAATTGTCTCGAGGCTGAAACCAATACAGATCGACTTTTCTTTGTAAATATTATCTATGGTGTAAATTTCAAATAAACCTTAGATGGGTTTAATATCACAAAAAATACATATATATATATATATATTATTTCTATATAGAATTTTTGCTAGTATAATAAGATAAGATTTATGCAAAATTTTATGCTACGTATACTATTTCTTTACTTTGATTATTATCTTCATCTCATCTAGTATTATTATGGTTCGATTTTTGTATTTAGATAGACCAGAAGGGGAGAAAATCCTGTGCAGAGAGGTTGGACCGAGTGGTTACGAAGAGTTTGGTGGTAACAAAGTTGATTCCATACACTTCGAAAACTTTATCTTGGAAGGATGAATTAAGGGATAACAACCGTAGGAACGGGCAATAGGTTGGGTTTGGGTTGGCGGTGAAGATGAGAACCGTTAGGGAGGGGGGGGGGGGCGAATGTGAAAGTATACTCTTGAACGGTGAACAAGTTTACTAACCCCTCTCCTCTTCTCCTCAAAGTAACTCTCTGTGTTGAAACAGCCGCTTTCTTGGCGACGATGCTACTAAGGCCGAGTACTACGCTTTTCTAAAAGTAGGAATCACCTTTACTCAAATCCATATATATATATATATATACTTATATATAGGGAGTAGGTGGGGTGTGAAATACTTGAAAGCTCACACAAATTTTAGACCTACTTCCATGCATATACACTTCTATGTGTATGTGTGTGTGTGTGATTTACACCTGCAATTAAACGCTTGGAAACTTTACCTTACAGTTAGGGGGAAACGAAGAGAAAATTTGTCTTTAAAGAACATTTATAAAATTTATTTGCGAAGAAAGTATAAAAATTAAAATATTATCCTGCTATATGATATTTATAAAAAAAAAAAATTAAACAATCTGTTCTTATTATGAAATATTTTTTTTAATTTTTTTCTTTAAAAATTGATTAATGTACCTAGTAATTAATCCAAAATGATATAAAAGATTCATTTATATTTATATTATCCTATATGTGTATAATAAAATAAATATAAAAGAAAAATTAATCATTTTAAATTGATATTGGATAATATTGATGTGTTCATATCAATCTGCCTATTTGTCATAACAGAGTCCATTTTTTATTATAATAAATTCTATCAGATATCAATTTGGATAATATATATATATATATTTTTTTTTGAGATATTAAACCGCTATAAGAATTTTTTTGAAATTCACATCATAGACAATTTTTATATAGAAAATTAGCTGGAGTGTCTCCACTCGACTATCTCGCAATTTGAATTGGATTAAATAACATAATATCTTATATTTAAATTAAATTTAATTAATTATAAATTATAAATAATAAATATTAAACCAGCGCATGTTTGGCTTTTTATTGATGGCACCATGGCACGTGTTGGCGCGTGAGATTTGCAGTGTTAAAAAATTAATTCTGGTACTTTCAGCAATTCAATCAAGCTGAAATTCTATATATAGCAGTTTTATACAATTATTAATCACGTGAAAAATTATCAAACATATATCTTTATTTTTACGGTCACTTTAGAAGAAATAAAATCAAAACGTTGTAGGTAATGACCCTCTTCCGGCTGAGCTACATTTCTCAAAAGTTGATAGAAAACTACGAATTTTGAATAATGCTCATGTACCAAATTTCATCATTCTAGCTCAAACCGTTTTTGCGTAATCTTGTCTACACACACACAGACAGGCATTTTTCTCAACCTTAGTGAAAATGATTCAGGAACCTTCAAAACGTATAAAAACATCAAAATCTCAACATCGAAAATTTTCATGATCGCAATACTATCTCTGGCGAGATAGTAAAAATAGATCTGTATTGGTTTCAGCCACGGAATTCATCTTTATTAATATTTTCTTAATTTAAAATATACATTTTTATGATGAAAAAATAACGCCGGGCAACGCCGGACAGCGCTTCATTAAATACAAAATATTATAAATAAAATAAAATTAAAAATATTCACAGACAATACATTTCTGTCTTCCAGTGCATTTACGTTTAAGGGCTGTACAATTTATAATTATTTTTTTTTAATTTATCTTCTTTTAAATTATTTTAAATTGTTTAATATATTTTGTTGTTTATTTATTTTAAATATTAATCTTAATCTTAAATATTCATAGTTCATAAGGAATAATTTTTTTAAATTACCGAGCCGCGGCTCGGGAGCCAGGTACCATATATTAGGTTGTCAAGGATGAAATTTGTAGCTAGTAATATGGCCAACCTTAATAGCTTATAACTTGACATTGGCTGAATATTTTACCGTTATTTTTTTTTCTGTCAATTTACACAGCTTGCTTGTTTGAAAGAATTATTATAATCCCTAAAAAGTGTAAAACGGTTTTTTTTTTAAATCAATTTTGTTTAAAATGGAAAAGTTGGATAAGTGGGTTCTACGCAGGTGTAATCCATTATGAGTTCATGAAACCTGGCTCATCGATTACAGCAGACATATACTGCAACCAACTGGACGAAATGATGCAAAAACTTAAAGAAAAACAGCCCAGATTGGTCAACAGATCGACACCTATCCTTTTGCATGATAACGCTAGACCACACACTGCACAAATGACTGTGGCAAAGATACAGGAATTGGAGTAGGAACTTCTCCATCATCCACCATACTCACCAGACCAAGCCCCCACTGACTACCACTTCTTTCGAAATTTGGACAACTTCTTGATAGGAAAAAAGTTTAATTCCGATAATGCAGTTAAACTGGCCTTCCAGGAATTCATTGACTCCCGTTCACCAGGGTTTTATACTAACGGCCTGAATAACCTCCCACTTAAATGGCAAAAGTGTGTAGACAATATGGGTGCATACTTCGATGATTAGAATAACTCCTTATGTTTGTAAGTTATCAATAAACTTTGTGTTTTTTTCTACAAATTTCATACTTGACGACCTAAATAAATTGCAAGTATAATAAGATTAAATATATATGATAATAGTCAATTAATAAAATAAAATATTTTTTATTTTTTATAAATTATGTATTTATTATTTGTATATGTATTTAAAGAAAAAAAAAATATAAAAAATATTTATCGGTTGATACTACCTACACTAGAATCGTAAAAGATAAAATATATAAATTAGTAATAGATAATTGAGATATCAAGAGGAAAAGTTAAAGTATAACCAGAAAAGATATTAAATAAGTAGATTAATATACATTATATTATACATAATATTAAACCATAAATATACATTATATAATAGACAAGGATTGAAAAATAGAATAGACAATAAACAATTATAAAATAATTTTTAGGTAAAAAACAATTATTATTTCTTAAAAATATCAATAATAATAGAAAAAAATAGAAAAAATATATAGTAAGACTTATATTAGAATAATTTTGACGGGTAACGGGTAGTCTCTTCTCTATGATCCCAATAGAAAAGATTTCTACTTCAGGGAGTAGCGTCCCTGCCCTCACGTGAGCTCATGAATCCATTCTTGCTTAGAAGGGGAATCATGTCCTTTACTCGTTGACTCCTTTCCATCCATTCCCTTACTCTTACTCTTCCTCCATCCCTTGATCCTTCTAATTATAACAACATTTATATATATATAATAGATATAATAGGATCAAATATTTTATCAAGTAAATTTGAATATATTTTTCATCTTGAAAGTGAAAATCAAGTTATTTTAATTAATTTGTACGATTTTAGGAAACAAATTTTTAATCGGTCATTTTTAGAAAACCCATTTAACATTTATAACATATAATTAAAAAATTGTAAAATTTTTAAAGTATATAATAATAAATTGTATAAATTTGTTAAAGGGTCGAGCGATAGCTCGGTGTTCCTGGTTCTAAATTATTATATTAATAAATTTATTATTATAATATTATATATCATAAATAATATACTTAAATATATAATTAATATTAATTGATTAATATGATTTAATGAATCAAAATTTAATAAATTATCATTTTATTTTAATTAAACATTCATTTATACTATTAAATGGTATTTATTTATTGATTTATTAGCAATAATTTATTCTTTCAAATTCAATGAAAAATATATAATATTCAAAAATATCGTGAAATGAATTATTATTTTTTTAGAATTATTATATTATTATTATACCTAAATAAAGTTTAAATTGAAAACATAATTCGAAAGTTGAAAGTATTTCATGGAGGACATTCAATAAGCAAAGGGATAAATGGCTATAGCTCAAAAACGATTTAATTGATTATTACAAAATTCAGACTATTCTTTAACATTACCCCCCCCCCCCCCCCCTACACACACAGTTATGCACTTGACCCAGATATCTTGCAGCTGCCTTAAATCATTATTTTCATACAACAACTCTAACCTCATTTCTTTTAAACATAAAATAAATTAAATCATTTTAATTAATCTCGATTATCTTTCAATAAATAATTTTTTGATTTCTAAATATGAGGTTATTCAATAATTAAAGAGACAAATTGCTGTAGCTTAAAAACGGTTTATTTGATTCTTACAAAATTCAGCCTATTTTTCAACTTAATCACCCCCCGCAGACCCATCTTTGTTGCAGTTTCTTAAGCTGACCGGTGATAAGCTTCAAAAATTGGTTTGGGAGGTCTTAGCTCATCCTTCTTACAATCCCGAACTTGCCTCACCTGATTTTTAGCATGATTTGGACCATTCAAAAACGTCCTTTAGGAAAAAAGATCTGCTAACAATGATGAAGTTAAGGAAGCGGTGCAAAAGTTGCTTCGGGGTAAATTGAAAGAATTCTTCGCAAAGGACTTAGGGAGCTGCAAGTAAGATCGGACAAATGCATAACTATGGGGAGTAATTATGTTGAAAAATAGCCTGAATTTTTTGAACTATAGCCATTTGTCTCTTTAATTATAGAAAGTACCCTCATATTTAGAAAAGCAAAAAGTTATTTATTCAAAGATAATCAAGATTAATTAGAAATATACGATGTATTATATGTTTAAAAAAAAATGAGTGTAGAGTTGTTCTATGAAGGTAATGATTTAAGGTAGTGGTGTATTTCAAATATATGAGTCGGTTTGGCTCTTTGGTGGCAGCTCATTTCGATTAAGTGGTCCCTGAAAGGAGCCCATTTCTTTGACCTCGTCGCCCACCATCCCTTATCATCCCCCTCTCGTTCTCTCTAGATAAAATGCGACTTGAAGGGTTTCTCTCTTTCCCCTAGTGCTAGTGGCTTAATCACTTAGAGATTAGTTCCGGCAGATTTCATCCGAGGAGTCTCGTTAATTAATCTATCCGTGTTAAGAATTCACGATATTTCATCCTTCCGGAATGAAACGAACAATGAGATCAATCGAAGTGTGGAAAAGAGGAAGAAGAATATTCCCGTAGTCATACATCGCTATTAAATTTGATTTGTTAGGAACTTTCCTTGAAGTTTATTTTCTTGTATCACACTCACCCTTTCATTGCTCCACTTTCTCAGCTTCATCAACAACCAACCAGCCACCATTTTATGTAGTTGATGAGTGAATTTTATTACTATAAACCTTTCTTAGTCTAAAAAAAAATCCCATCTACTTTTTAATTACTTTTCCTACTCTTTACTTTTGAATAACTTAAAAGAAAAATATCATTTATAATCTAGCTACTTTGAGATAAAATAAATAAAAAAAAAAAAAATGAAACGTTTCCAACAGAAACATCATTTAATCCTCTAATTTAGAATATTCTAAATTTTATATATAAATATATATATATATATATATTATAATTGAATCTGAAAGCTTTAAATACTCAAGTGGTGTTTTTTCCTTTAAGTTGACATTTCTATAGCCCTTTTCGAAATGGTATAAATTTTCATTTCTAATTTATTCTTTTTTTAGATCATAAGCAACGAGGTAAATCAAAATAAAATAAAATTTTAAATATATATGTAAATTGGTTTTTAATTAAGAGACAAATCGAGGTTCACTGAAAAAATGATTTTATTTTATTTTACAACAATAACAATATAAATAAATACATTTAGAAGATTTATAAGAATTACCTGAAAAAATGAAATCGATTTTTAATGTCCTTATATATATGATTAATTTAAACTATATTAATTCTATTTTTTTATATACACAATTTGTAAATAGTTTATAAGTGGCTGTCACAATTCTGAATCTCACTTGTGATGTGTGCTATGTTGTTGCAAGCTTCAAACGAATTCTAGCAAACGCGGCAATTACAAATTTACACCTCCCCTCCTTAAGTCTCGAAAAGGTTTCGAGATATAAGGGATTAGTTTTTTACTATGAAAAAGAGTTATATCTTGGCCTCTTCTTCCGAAGGCAACTTCATAAATTGAATTTGATAATCTCCTTATTATCCGGTAGGGTCCACTTCTTAATGTTTCCAGCTTGTTCCTATTTAATTTATTGCCTTTTTCTATATAAACTAAATCATTGTTTTTAAATTCATAATTGCTTCTCGTTTTATCAATTCTTTTCTTGTTCTTTGTGAAATTATTTTTGGAATTTTGTATTGCTTCTTTCCGATCCTCTTCTAAGTTATATGTTTCTTGAAATTCTTTAGGAACAATTTCAGACTTCTTTCCGTATAGTAAATAGGCTGGTGAAAATTTTGTAACACTATGTGTTGTTTGATTGTAATCTTGAACACATTCTTCTGCTACAGTTGTCCAAGCCTTTTTCTCAGTGCTGTTGAACTTACAACGCATTCTATTTACCAATGTCTGGTTTAGACGTTCATTTAAACCATTCGATTCCGGACAATCGGTAGAAGTAAAAATCAATTGAATATTCTTTTTCTTCAAATAATCTCTAAATTCTCTTGAATTTATTCCTGCATATTGGTCTGCCAAAATAGTTTTTATAGAGTTATCCTTTGTTATAGGTTCAATTAATTTTATAAAATCACTTGCTGATTGTCCCCTGGATGTTGACATAAAAACATATCGTGATAGATGATCTACCAGGATATGCATGTATCTCTTAGTTGATTTATTTCCAGCAAACCCACCTATCGTGTCTAGAGACATAATTTCATATGGCTTGGTTGCTGGTCCCAATTGTGACATTAAGCCTATCACTCTACATCTTCTAGATTTATTTTCAATGCATACTGAGCAGCTTTTACAGAATTGATCCACCAGTTTATCCAGATTCTTAAAATAGTAATGAGGTCTTATCTTCTGAACTAGTTGACTAACTCCTATATGACCGTAGAAGTTATGTAGTTTTTCTATAAGTTTTTGTCCAAACGATTCGGATACAAAAATTCTATTCTTTTTGAAGCAGACTTCACCTTTCTTAATTATATTTTTTGAGTCTCTGATTTCATCTTTATTTAAGTTTTGATCAGCAATTATTTCTTCTAATATCACTAAATTTGTAACTTTCAAAACGTCTTCTTCATTTTCAAAGCTCTCTAGAACCGGGTTTCTTGATAAGGAATCAGCTTCTACATTTTCTTTACCTGGAGCATATATAATCTTGAAATTATATTGAGATAGATAATACATGAGATCGCCAAGAGGTTCATCAGTTCTTGCTTTTACTTTCAAACTTTCAAGCGGTTTATGATCCGAAACAATAATGAATTCTCTTCCTATTAACCAATGTTGCCAGTATAATATGGCCTCTTTGATCGCAAGGCATTCCAAGTGAATAGCTCTCTTTTTCTTTTGAGATGGGCTTAACTTTTTTGAAAAATATGCTACCGGATGAAGTATACCATCTTCTTGAGGTTGTTTTAATATGGCTCCTAATCCGATACCACTGGCATCACTATATATATATACCGGTTTATCTTGGCTATATATTGCTAATATTGGCCCTGAACATAAATATTGTTTCACAAATCTGAAGGATTTTTCACAGTCCTCGTTCCATTCAAATTTTACATTATTTCTTAGCAGATTATGTAATGGTTCAAGTTTTTCAACCGCATTTTCAATGTATTTATGATAAAAATTGATTTTTCCTAAAAATTGTCTCACATTTTTTTTATTTCTTGGCGTTTCAAAATTTTTAATTGCTATTAAATTGTCTTTATAGGGACTGACTTTATTCTTTTCAATGATGTGTCCTAGATATTTCACTGAATTTTTTGCAAATTTGCATTTGGATAGCTTCAGTTTAAAGCCTTCTTTCTCAATTGCATTAAGTACAAGTTCTATATGATTCAAATGTTCTTCAAAGGTCTTTGAGAATATTAAAACATCATCAATATAATTTATGGTAAATTCATTTAATTTATTGCGTCGTATAATGTTTGCCATGGTTCTCTGGAATATTGAGGATGATACCTTTAAACCAAATGGTAAACAATTCCATTGCCAGTGTCCATTCTGTGTGACAAATGCCGTTTTCTTTTTATCTTTTTGTCTTATAGGGATTGACCAAAAGGCAGAGTTTATGTCAAAAGCTGAAAACCAGTTGCATTCACCAGCTTTTACCATAATATCTTCGATTCTAGGAAATGGATGAGCCTCTGGCACAACTAATTTATTCAATTCCCTAAAATCTATGCAGAGACGCGATTTTCGACCGTCATCTTTTTTAAAAGCCATTGTAACAGGTGCAGCATATGGTGAGTTGGATTCTTCAATTAATCCAGCTTCTAGTAATTTGGAGACTTGAGATTCAATTTCTTTTTGGTCTGGCAATGAACATCTGTATGGCTTCTTTGAAACATATTTATCTTCTTTAAGTTTTATTTGCGCTTCTTCATTCTTAACTTTTCCAACATCATATTTATTTTTAGCGAAAACTGACTTATGTCTTTTTATTATTTCATCAATCTTTCTTCTTTTAGTATTCTCTAAATGATCCAATTCAACTTCATTCTCATTAATATATTCATTAAAATTGATTTGGGCCTTTATTTCATTTTTATTATCATTATCATTTTTATCAGTAATTATATTTTTATTACTGGTTTTTTGAAAAATTTTTAAATTTTCATCTTGAATGAGCTTGAATTTTTTTATTGCATCTAATCCTAATATGAGATCATAGGAAAAGTTATTATTTTTAATTATATAAACATCTAGATTATCTTCAATTTTGTTTATTGTCAAGCGAAGACGCGCCCGGCTGTTAATAAAATCTAAGCCATTAATTGTCTTGAAGATACTTCTATTTTTCATTATCTTAGCTTTTATTTGTTTTATAATATTGTGATTTATTAAAGTTACATTGGAACCACTATCATAAATAGCTTTAATATTTTTTTGATTGTTAATTAAAACGTTCAATTTAATTAATGGCGTAAATTTTTCCGGGCCCGCTAGTTTTTTTGTAGTTCAATTGTCGGAATTTCTTCAATATTTTCTGTTAAATTTATATGAAATTGTTCTAAATATTTTTGTTTATTAAAACATAAGTCAGCGGGATGATAGCGATTAAATTTTTTTAGTTTTTCACACATGTAACATGGTTTCTTAATAACGTTTTTATTTGTATATATTTTTCTTTCTACATTATTCTGTTGGATATTCATTTTTGTCTGTATATTATTTGAATTCTTCTTGAAGTACTCTGTGTCATATTTTCTAAGAATATTCATTAGTTGATCCGTACTTTTAATTTCTTCTTTGTCTATATTATATGATACAATATGATTAATTTTCGAAATTTCTGACATTGTATTTTCAGTGTCCAACAATAATTTTTCCTTTTTAAGACTATAATCCACTAAGGAACCATTAATATATTTAAAGGTATATGCAAATCTAACTTCAGACCAACCTTTAGTAGCATATACTAACAAAAATGATTTTGACCACTCTGACCAGTTTTCAAGAGGTAAAGTTCTCATTTTTGAGCTATACCACTCTATAGTGTTTCCTTCTAGGAATAGTCTCATAGCTTGTATTTTTTTACCTTCATTTATCACCTTATATCTTTCACATTCCTTCTCAAATTTTTCTAACCATTCTTGAGCATTTTGTTGTTTTCCATGAAATTTTTCAATGATAAATTTTCTTTCAATGTCTGCAAGAGTGATTTCATTAGTTGATAATTTCTCTTTTAATTCATTAACTAATTTTATTAACTCATTTCTTTCTTCACAATCTTCATTTGTCATATCTTTCTTGACTATAATCTGGTTTGATTTCTCTTCTAAATAATGATTTTTAAAAACAAAGTTTTCATCTGAGTCTATATAAAGTGCTGCTACTGGATCTGGTAAAGATATTTGAATATTGCGAAAGTTACCTTCATTTAGCATGCTCTTGCAAACATTTTTGACAATACTCATTTCAAATAATTCTTTGTGTTTATATTCATGTTGAAGATTTTCCGGAAAAATATAAAGTGTTTCATCTTTTATAAACTTTATTGCTTCGACTGCATTCACTAATTCATCATTAACGGTCTTTTTCTTGAAATGAATCTTCACTTGTACTGGCATGTTGACAAAAATCGATTTGTAAATTGGTTTTTAATTAAGAGACAAATCGAGGTTCACTGAAAAAATGATTTTATTTTATTTTACAACAATAACAATATAAATAAATACATTTAGAAGATTTATAAGAATTACCTGAAAAAATGAAATCGATTTTTAATGTCCTTATATATATGATTAATTTAAACTATATTAATTCTATTTTTTTATATACACAATTTGTAAATAGTTTATAAGTGGCTGTCACAATTCTGAATCTCACTTGTGATGTGTGCTATGTTGTTGCAAGCTTCAAACGAATTCTAGCAAACGCGGCAATTACAAATTTACATATATAATTGAGATTTTGTTCCATTTACCGTAAAAGGCAAAAATCAAAAAAATAAAAAATAAAAAATAAAATGAAATAATAAAATAAAAAATAAAGATGAATTACTAATACCCTTTGTAAATTTAATTAAAATTTTAAAACTTTTTATTTTATTTAAAAAAAAATTCACCATTACATACTTTTAAATAAAAACTGCAAAAAAAAAAATACGGTTGTGTTTTTCTTCTTATATTGAGTCTTGATGATGGTTATATATTTTCATATCTTATATGTCAGGACAAAAGTTATTTATTCACGTTGGAGGAATTTTATATAAATTTTAGTTTGTGAGAATGGTATGGATTTTATAGGCAATTCAAATCTCACCTTCCCAGGAGCTTTGATTGTAACTTATATAGGTAATTTTATAAATTTTATTTCATATTTTTTATAGCATTCTTCCTTTTTGTCACTCTTTTCTTATAGTATTTTTTTTTCTTTATATAATTTAGAGACCTCCCTACCACTTAAAGCACCAAATTAATAGTATTAAAATAGAATTAAAAAAGCTGTTTATATAAACATTATATTGTAAAAATTTTATATTATAGATTTTTTTGAAAGATTTATTAACCTTATATTTAAATATAATTTTCGATATAAATTTTTTAGCACTTTACTACTGATTCCAACTTTATTTAATCTAAATGTTTCTTTCTTAAACGTTTTCATAAAGCAGTAAATCAATAATAGGTGGTATGTTTAAAAGAAAAGATGATTTTTGAATTTTCGTGAGCTGTGTACATTCGATTATCGAATTCTTTTTGTTATGTTGGTAGACATGTTTCTCATATGTTGACATTATCAGTCATTTTGGATTAGTAGTTTGTTTTTGATAAGTTAAAAAATTAGTCACGTTTTTGTATATTCTTCGATTTTTTAAAGAAACTGTATTAAATTTTGAGTTAAAAATGGAATAAAGTGCTCCAACCCACTTAAAATGTTGATTGTGGCATTCTGCGAGTCTACTTTGTCTCAAAATAATAACTATAAGTGGTACAAGCGCTTTACAGAAGGCCGCCAAGTTCGATCAAATGTGAAGGTTTTGCTCACTGTTTTCTTCGACTACAATGGTGTGGTGCATAATGAGTTCTTGCCACCAGGTCGTACTGATAATAAGAAATACTACAAGGAACGTTTGCGTGAACCAATACGGCTCAAACGATATGAATTGTGGAAAAACAAATCACACACACACATGGATTCTGCATCATGATAATGCACCAGCTCACATATCATTGCTTGTTCGTGATATTTTGGCCAAAAACAACACCGTAATCATGCCTCAACCACCGTATTCATCAGATTTGGCTCCCTGCGACTTTTTCGAATGAATCAAAAAACATTTTAAATTTTTTTAAGATTTTTATTTTTAGAACATGCCTAGTAACTATCTCATAAAATTTCAATACATTTTAAATGGAATTTTTAATGAAAATATTTTGAAACAAAACATACTAATGAAATATATGGTCTTTTCTTTTAATACTAATTCATAATAATTGTTTTGAATGTGGTATTTTAAAGTTATTTTTGTATTATATATTGCACAGTTTGAGGCAGTTTAAAATTGTCTATCTTTGCACAAAAGTTATGCCAAGTTAACTTTTATTTTACAAAAATATATTGTATTTTAATTTTTTTTTATATTCTAATCTATGTAATCTGTGTTCATGAATAGTTATATTTCATCATTTAGGAAATTATTTGTCTTAGGATTAGATATAAAGAAAAATAGCAAAATAATTGAGAAATTTGTTGTCAACAAAATTAGAAAATAATAATTTATCATTTTCCCTCTAACAATTTAAATTTTCTTTAAAGAACAATTCCAAATTACTTTTAACTGTCTCTTGATAACACACCAGGTACATCTTGGAACAAGATACAATTCTTCTGAATATTTTTTTTTTAATTTTTCCATAATGGATAGGAGATTGAAAGTTATTTAATAATGTAGACAAAAGTTACTTACAATAGGTAAAATTTGGACAATAATTTTTCAATTTAAAAAAAATTAGATAAAAAGATGTAAAATATAAGATGATCTACATACTCTACCCAATTAATATATCCAATAATTAAAGTGATATTGTACTTATAATATCACTTTCTCAAAAAAATAGATTTATTTATTGGTATTTTGGTTTTCACATATATGTCTATAAATACTTAAAGGATTTTTATTAATAAATAAATCTATTTATTATAAATAATTTGTGTTAATTAAATTAGAATTGAAATAAATAAAAAGATTTATTATTGTCCATTTATTAATTGGCTAATTATTAATTATAGATATCCGAGTAATATTAAATCTCAAGAATAATTGTTTCAATTTGGCAATTTAATTCCAATAAATAATATTATTTTTTTTTTAATTTTGAACGATAGGAAGGGAAGGTATTGTTTTCACACCAAATTTCACATGTGGAGATTTTTACATATCTCCACGAATCATGCATTTTCTTAACAGAAAAAAGTATTTTTAGCATGATGTCTGTCCCTCTGTCCATTGTGTGTCCGTTTAGGCGTGTATAACTTGAACGGCTCAACGGATTTTGATAAAATTTGATATATTTACTTAATGCATCAGTAGCATGAATTCATCAACTTTTGATGTCTATCCGAAAACCGGAAATGATAGTATTACCGACCGACGATAGGAAGGGAACGTATTATTATCACACCAAATTCCACATCTTAAGATTTTACTAGTGATTAAAATTTGATCATAGTAAACAGAAAGAAAAAACAAAGAGTTTATGAAATGATAGCACTAAATATTGAAATTTTTGGTTCAATATTTACTATTTTTTAATAATTTTGAGTATTAATTTTATATTCATTGTCGGAAATTTTCGACTTAAAATATAATAGTAATTAATAATTGAGTATAATTAAACTAAAAATAAATACCAAGATAATATAATTTAATCATTTTAATTCAAGTTTTAAAAATATTTTTTACAGTATTATTTAACTTGCCTGGTTGTCTGTATGGTACAAATCTAGTAATTCATTTTTATCACAGTTGCAGTTGACCAATCGAACTAAAATTTTCCACACTTTTCAGATTTGGTTGAGAAAACATGAATATGAAATAAAGTTTTCATTTTCTTAATTAATTAATTAATTAATAATTTAATTAATAAATTTTAACCCATCATTAAATATCATTTATAATCTAAAAGTATATTCAAATAAAACCTTACAAATTTATCTACTAAAAAATTAAAAATAAAATAAATAATTAAAAAAAAATTAAGTTACAGTGTTTTATTTATAAATGCACTAAAAACTAGAAAATAATTTTTCACTTCAACAATACTACTACTACTACTAGATACTTTGAATAAAGATTCTAATTAAAATGAATTAGTTAATTAATTTTCTAAATAAAACGCTTGCATTTAAATTAAAAATGGTGACAAAATTAAAAATTAAATGCAAGCGTTTTATTTGAGAGATCCCTAGAAAATTAATTAACTAATTCATTTTAATTAGAATTCATCAATAGAAAAAAATTAAAAAAAGAGATTGAAAACAAGTGTCCAAGATAAGCAACTCTACGCTATTAATAATTCCAATAATTGAAAAGATGAAAAATATAAATTTTGAATTCAACCCAATAAATTTCAATTTTTTATGTTTTATTAAAAGACATATCTCTTTGAAAGCAATTCCATTTTTTGTTCTATTTTATTTGTTATTAATTAACATACAAGTACAATTCATTTATATTCCTATCATTCATAGATTATAATGTGTATATATCAATCCATACATGTGCATATATATACACATACATACAGACATATATATATATATAATTGTTATAAATGATTGATTTCATCACGGGAATGATTATTGATAGATTTTAATCAAAGTGTGTGACCCTCTCTCCTACACCTGACTTTTAACTCGAGCAGTTTTTTAATATATTTCCCTCTAACCATTCATTCATGTCCGTATCACTCCCATATACAATAAGCTCCTCCCCCAAAACTCATACCACTCTACTCCCTCAATTTCCCACTCCGACTAGTCAGCCTTTTCTGATCGGAGAGATTGTATGATGTAATCATTAGTCAAACGAAATACAAAAATAATAAAAAAAAAAAAAAAATAAAAATAAAAAAAGTAAAAATTCGACATTTTTTCTTCCCCTTTCTCTCCCTTACTCTCTCTTTTTGTTATTTATGTGAACATCCCAATTCTCTCACACTCATTTTGTTATCATCAACAACACGCGCACATTTACGCATTAACAAGCACACTCCATGTATGCATTTATAAATGTTCTTTCAATGATATTATTACATCTTTAAAGGGCGATGGATAATAAATGATTAAATAATTTAAAGTATACAGACCGACGAAAAAACATTTAATTCAATTTAAAATTCACATAGTTCAAATTATGAAATATATATAATGATATGAAAATAGACACTTTAGAGGTTTAGTGGTTAGCACGACAGTCTACCGCATTGAAAACTTAAATTCAGGCCTACGGAAATTGATTAATTAATAATTTCTCTTTAAAGATCTGTGTAATCATCAGCAAATAATAATAGACCAATACCTCGATTTGTTTTGCGTTTTTTCGAAGTTGCGTTGCTGCTTAATTATTAATAATTTTCACTGTGCGTCGTTAGATTTTCGAGGATGCGTTGTTTTTGGGTTTAATTATTTTTTTATTTAATTTTTTGAAATTTTCTTTTTTTTTTCCTATGGAAGGATATCCTAGAACGTACATCAAGGTGATATGTTTTCGGGAAAATTAAATGGAATGTTAAGTGAAAAATTAAATACAATGCGTAACAAAATATTTAAAAAATTTATGTTTACTAGTGAGATCATCGCAAATTTTGTAAATTATTATTATTGCCTTTATTGGTTCATGATTAAATAATTACAAACATTTTTTACAGATTTTACAATTTTAAACATTATTTACACTTAATACATTTTGCATTTTTTTTTTTTTTTTTTTTTTTTTTTTTCCTTCATATTAAAATTGAACCAGGCCCCTTCGGGCATAGGCCTCTCCCAGATTCCTCCAGGCCAACCTCTGTCTTGCTACTCTAGTCCAGTCGACGCCTGCGACTTCTTCAAGATCATCTGACCATCTTCTTGAGGGTCTACCCCTATTTCTTTTATTCTCCATGGGATGCCATTCAGTTGCAACCTTGGTCCATCGATGGTTATTCATTCTTGAAATGTGGCCAGCCCATTTCCATTTTAGTCTTCTAATAATTACATTGATATTTTCAATATTAAACTTTTTATATATCTGGTTCATATTTATTCTGTCTTTCTTTCTCAGATATAGTATGCTCCTGATCATTGTTCGTTGCGCAATTTCAAGATCTTTTTTATTTTTTAGAGTAGGAGACCAAGTCTGCCCTCCATATATTAAAACCGGTGTTATGCATTTCTTGTAAATTTTTATTTTCGATCTCTGATCTATTTCTTTATTTTTTAAAATATACTTCATGGACCAAAATTTTTTCCATGTTAGAGCAATTCTTCTTTTGATTTCTTTTGTTGTTTGGTTTTCAAAACTTGTTAATTGTCCCAGATATATAGTTTCGTCTTTGCATGGTATGGGCTGTATTTTAGTATCGAATTTTATTTCTTCTTGGTCTCCGTTGCAAAGAATTAACGATTTCTTTACATTAATTCTTAGTCCCATTTCTTTACTTTCTTTATTTAATTGGTTTATCATTTTTGTTATTTGATTTCTTGATGTTGCTATTATTACAACGTCATCCGCGAATCTTAAGTTATTTAAATAGGAACCATGTATTTTCAGTCCTTCATTTTCCCAATCTAGTCTTTTAAATATTTCTTCCAATGCACAATTAAAAAGCATAGGTGAAAGAGGGTCCCCCTGTTTAACTCCTCTTCTAACTGGGAAGAACGTTCCCGGCTTTTCTAGAATGATACGGGCTTTACAGTCTTTATAAATTTCTTGAATAATTTGCACATATTGTGGATTTACTCCTTGAGATATCAATGCCTCAAAAACGGATTCCTGGTATATCGAATCGAATGCTTTTTCGTAGTCTATAAAGGCAAGAAAGATTTCCATCTTATATTCCTTTGATTTTTCTATAATTTGATTTATAGTATGAAGATGATCACAAGTTGAGAATCCACTTCTGAATCCTGCTTGTTCCGTTGATTGGTTATAAGCCATTTGCTTTTCTAATCTATTATAAATAAGCTTCATAAATATTTTTCCAACACTTGATGATATTGTTATTGGTCGGTAATTTTTAATATCTTTTGGGTCTCCTTTTTTATATAAAATCATTACATTCGATATTTTCCATTGGTATGGTATGATTTGACTCTTCAAAATGTTATTGAATACCAATGTTAAAGGTTTTATAATTAGATTTATTGAGTTTTTAATTATTTCGTTTTTTATAGTGTCAATACCTGGTGTTTTTTCGGGTTTTAATTTTCTTATTATCCCTTCTAATTCGCTTTCTAAGAAATCTGGAATATCTTCCTGGAGATCATTCGTTATTTTATATTCTTTATAATTTTCTTTTTTGTCGTATAATTCTTTATAAAATTCAGTAGCAATTTCTAGTATGTGTATCCTATTATTTTCTAAAACCTCACTTTTATTTTTTAATGATGTAATAAGTGTTTTTCCAGCTGATATTTCTTTTTTTTAATTTTTTAATAGATGTGTGTGGTTCTATTATAGATTTTATTAAGTTATCATTGTATATTTTTAAATCATTTTTAATATTATATTTTACCATTTTACACATAAGGTTATGTTCTAGTTTATTACTCAATGAATTCCTCCTATTTTTTAATAAATTTCTTTTTTTAATTAAGTTTTTAGTGTTTTCGGAAATTTTTGAAACCTGATTTGATTTCTCTACAGAATCTTTTTGTAAAATTTTAAGATTTTTTTCTATTAAGTTGTATTGGTTTTGCACTTGCTGTATCTCTGAGTAATCTATTAATTCTATTTCCTTTTGAACTTGATTTAGCTTTTCTATATTAATTTTATTAAAATTTAAGAAATATTTTTTATTCATTTTTGGATGGGGTCTTTTATTTATTATTTTTAAATCTACATTAATCGTTAATAGTCTGTGATCAGTTGAGAAGGAGAATTTATCAATTATTTCAAATTTTTTAATAATATTCAAATTAGGAGTGAGAATAAAATCAATCTCGGTCTTGTGTATACCGTTAGGGGCCAACCAAGTCCATTTTTTACCTGCTCTACGTTTATAGTAGGTATTTACTATCCTCAAGTTATTTTCCAGACAGAAGTTGATAAGTTTTTCTCCTCTTTCATTTAATTTCCCATAACCATATGGACCCATTATTAGATTTTCTTCTTTTAGTCTTTTTCCAATTTGACTGTTCCAGTCCCCCATAATTATTATTTTATTTCTATAATTTCTTTGGCAGTTTTCTATTATAACATTGTTTAGTGTATCATAATATTGGTCACAAATATTTTCATCCGTTTCACTAGTTGGTGCATATATTTGTATTAAAGTTAACGTATGATTATTTTTACATAATATCTTCATAAGTGCTATTCTGTCTGTATACCCTTTATATTCTAAGACATTATTTTTTATTTTTTCCCTAACCATGAAACCAACACCCCTTCTGCCACTCTCCTGACCAAAATGATAAAAAACAAAACCACTTTTCCTTTCTATCAGCCTTTCCCCGTTTCTTCGCACCTCACATATTCCTAATATATCTAATTCTGTATCTTCTAAGGCATTTTCAAGTTCGATCATTCTTTCCTCGCCCTTTAGAGTGCGCACATTTAGTGTACCAATTTTTAATAATTTTTCTTTGTTTTTCCTTTTATTATTATTTTTATTAATTTGACTTTTTTTATTGAAAATTTTAGGTGAAGGTATCATTGTTATTTTATCTGTAATATTTTTTTTTATTTTAACATCATTATTAATATCATTATCATTACTATAATTTTTATTTTTAAATTTAACTTTTATCCTCTTATTTTTAAATTCATCGTGTTTATCTTCTTTTTTCTTAGTTTTGAAACTAGAACTATTTTTATATTGTGTTTTATTTTTATTAACTAAATCTTTTAATGAGTGGCTTAATGTTTGGTTATAAAATCTATTATTATTTATATTTAAATTTTTCTTGTTAATTATAAGTTTAGGAATATCTATTTTAGAAATATTTATTTTTGGAGAATTTATTTTTGGAGAATTTAATTTCGGGAGGAAATGGTCCAACTCACCCTCGTTGACCAAACTTTCTGGGTGGTAGAGGTCTGCTGCTGCTTTGTTTGATGTACTTGGCCTGGTTCTTAATTCCTATTCGGGCTGACTATTTTTTTCTTTATTGATTGAATTATTTTTTTCAAAATAATCATTTATCTTAGATCGATTATTCTTACTGTTAATAGAGTAATGACTAGTTATTTGTCCTTCTTCTTTTTTTTCTTTTTTTTTTTGTAGAATTGACCGTGGTACTGTCTGTTGGACTTGAAGTTGATTCCATCAATTGTCTCTTTCTTTTATTTTCGTCAGAATGTTTTCCTATTTTGAAGTTTTCCTTAATTATTAATTTATCATATTTGATGATGGCAAACTTACCCATATTCCTTGCTTCAATCATTTTCGGGATCAATTCCTTTCTGATTTCTCTCACTTCTTTCGAGAGATCTTCAGTCAGATAGATTTGATAACTTTTTAATTTTTTACTACTTCTCAGAATTAAATCCCTCATTCTTGCAGCAATGAATGTTATTATTATAGGTCTGGTCTTGTTGTCAGATTTCCTTCCCATTCTCCTAATCAAATCGATATCTCGGATCTCTAATTTTTCATATATTTTTTCTTTTAGTATTTGGACGACCTTATCCTCCAATTCATCAATGTTTCTTTCATCTTCCTTAAGGCCATGCAACAATAAGTTTTTTCTCTTCTGTTCCCTTAACAGAATTTTTACCCTTTCATTCGTCTGCTCGTTCAAATTCTTGAATGATTTTTCCATATTTCTCTCCATTTCTCTCATATCTCTCTTCATTTCTTCTTTCCAAGACTGAAAGAAGTCCATCATTTCTTGTTTATCCATTGTTGGAGAAAAAACGAACAGCAACAAAATGAAAAAATAATAATATAGATAGACTTTGTCGTTTTCAATTTTCACTTTTGATACGCTTCAGGAGTGAGTAGTAGGATCGACCGCACTCGACCAAGGTTCAGCAGAGACTTAAATTTTGTAAATAGTATTTTGTAATTTTAATTAATTAATTTATTTTTAAATAGATATTAATTATTTATTTAATTGCTTTCATTTAGATGAGTATATTCATTAATTAGCAAGTAATCAGCAAACATTGGACCAATTTTTTGTGAAAGAAAGCCAACTTTTGGCATAACTCCGATGCAAAGTGAGGTAATGGTGTAATGATATGAAAATTCTCTCTAATATTCTACCTAACCATCTGTCATAGAGTTTTTTGAGACCTATATTTTGTTTTCAAATAAATTAAAAAAATATAACTTTTTCTCATTCTTCAACCAACAAACTTCATCTTTAACTACTAGTTGAAATTATTATGTTATCTTTATTACAAGCAATAACTGTCCACTTTAATCATTTTATTGAATCTAATTGAAAAATTGATATGAAGATATAACATTGCTTTAATAGAGATTTGAAATCTCTTAACTATATTCTTTAAATATATAATATATAATTAATAATCTCTTAAGGTCTCTTAATATAAATTAAGTATTATATATAAGGCACATTTTAAGGTATACTAATAACTTTAATGCAAAAGGAAAAGCCCTTCTCCCTTAACGACGCCTGAACGTCGAGAGAACGTGACAGGATTAATTAATATATTAGAGCTTTTCTAAAGTATAACCCAACCATCTCACCCCCCCACCTCCCTCTCTCTCCACTCACACCAGCTCCAACCATATTCTCTTCTTCTCCACATATATTGTCAAGATGACACACATACATATATAGTCAGTGTTTATATTATATCGATATTTTTAATATATGAAAGAAAATAAAAAAATATTTTAAAATTAAATATATTATCTATTTTTTGAACAATTAATCTTATTCGTAGTCTAAATAACTGAATGTTTTAATAAATTTAACAAAAATAATGTATTTATTTTCCACAATAAAATATAATTAACTTTATTTTATTTCATTGTAAGTTTACATTAGAATGTAATTTAATAATGTTTATTTAAATTTGATATTTTCAATTTCTATACATCACTACCTTTGTCAACTACTTTTTGATTAAAATAAAACAAGAGTATGATAAGAATTTATTAACAAAATATTGATACAATAATAATGTACAATAATATTAACAATATTATGATAAGAGTAAACACTTATTCTATATTGTACTCACTAATATTCAAAAATTAATATATTTACTTTTTTTAACGAAAAACTAAAAAAAAATAATTTTGATTATTTTGGTCTTTTCGAAAGCCATAACTGCCTATTTTCAAATTGATATCATTATAATTAATATGCACAATTTAAATAGATTGATATAAGCAGCGAACTTTAATTAATTTACTGGGATCTTGTGTTTCTCAAACCAAAATCATTTACCAAAATTTCATTGAAGATGATGCTAATTTATATATATTTAATAAAATATATGAAATACTCAATAAAAAAAATTTCGAACTTCTAAATAAATGAATTTATAAACTAATATTTTATAAAATAATTTTAAAGAATTAACGATACCACAAGTTGGATTTTCTGTAAATGGACCTTAAAAGTATTCAGTCTAATCTGTTTTTTTTTTAAAGATGAGAAAATTTTTTAAGACTTATTGTGGAGAGATATTCATTCTTTTTGATCACTTGATATCAATTAAAAAAAAAAAAATTGCGAAATTGAATATGATTCAATTATCTATATAATTTATATTTATACTTATAATTTGTATTTCTTTAATATATAAGTAAAAAAAAAACTGACTTTTTGCACATTCTAAGTAAGGACAGCGCCTATGAAGTCGGTTATAATAATTAATTATTCTTTGATCAATAGCACGGTTCCTATCAACCTTTATCTTGATTTTCTTGTTTGGAGTCGCTACTTTTTTTTATCAAGTAGCTTTCTAATTTTGATAGAGGAATCTGAGTAGACTCCGTCCGATAGACCGCGGCAAGAGACATTCCCTTGCGAGGCCAAGGGCTTGAACCCGGGATCACGAGGATGTGAGTTGATGCCATTAACCCCCAAGCTGCATGGGGTATATAAAGTAAAATATTATAATAATATTGTTATTAAGTGAGGAGATTTTATTTTATGAAATTGAAATATTTTTCTCACTTTAATAACACTTTCTTTCTAAAAAAATCATGCCATATCATTTATTGATTGAAAACTCATTTAATTGATGATCTGTTGAAAGATACATTTGAATAATATTGTATGTTAAAATAATGAAAATGATTTGTTACACGATTTTATTTAGTTTCACATCTTGTCCTGTCGTCAAATCTTGCAAGGTGAATTTTACCCACTTCCCAATGTTCGAATGAGCTGAAATTTTGCATACATATGAAACTCCGATGACAATGCAATATTCAGGTTGATCCCAGGTTAAAGGTGACCTCGGAGGTATAATAATTAATTAATAATAATATTATTATTATTAATTATTAGTAAATTAATTAATTCTTAACACTATAACCTGAAATCATAAACTGGGCGAAATTTCTGTCAAGGCTAAAAATTGGAAAATAAAAAAATATAAACACGCTTTTATTTAAATGTACTAAATAATTTCTCCACACACACCACGATTTCCTTACAATTAATCATATCTAAAAAATGAAAGTGTGGGCGCCAAACATGCAGAGAAAGGAAAAGAATACTAAGAACATTTCATTGTATATTGCCAAACCTTTCTGTTTTTGTTTCCTTTTCCACTATACTTGATAATTATGTCTATTTGAAGTAGAATTTGCGTTTTACCCTGCATGTTTGGCACCCACGCTTTCATTTTGTAGATATGATTAATTGTAAGGAAATTGTGGTGTGTGTGAAGAAATTATTTTTTCCTTTTAGTGAGTTAAATTAAAGCCTGTTTTTAAAAAGTTTTTTTTTATTAAATATAGAAAATCATATAATAATAATGATTGAAAGCTGTTAAGATGATGATGTTACAAATAAAAGAATAAAAAAAAATTTCGTATTCAGTAGCGTAACAGATCACACAAAGAAATAATGATTAGATTGATAAATAAAATTTTACAATGCATATATACAATAAATGTCTTTTGGTGGTTTAAAAATTCATTTTGTTATATGCAAACTCTCCCAAAAGAATCCTTCAGATTGATCAAATATATAAAAAGTATATTTTATATAAATTTGATTCAATTGAAATTCAATAAAGAAAGACATCAATCAATAATAAATCATTTGAGCTTTAAATAAATTCAATCTTACCTTTTTTTTATTCAATTGAAGAATACATTTTTATTATATTCGTTCTAAATACGAAAATATTTAACTAGAAGAATCAAAAAGAAAAAGGAAGAAAAGATAAAAGATTGGAACCGAAATTGTTATCTGCATTCGATGGTACATTTATTTTAAAATGGGCTGAGTTTAAAGTGTCGCCTCTCATGTTATTGTTGTTGTTGTTTTTGTTCATTCGCTGAAGGCAGAAGAGTTGTTTTGTGTGATTTCTTTAAGAAGGAAGCGATTTAAAGACCCACTCCCCATTCTCTTCTCAATTCGTTCCATTTCCGCGTACATTTTCTTTATTCATTTTTATAATACTTTCATTCTATTTCTACTCCTCATGGACTGTCTCGCATTTTCAAATACTGAATTAAATTCAAATAAAATGATGAAATAAAAAAAAAAAATAAATAAATAAAAATAAAAAATAAAAATAAAATTTCAGTGAATTGTGAAATTCGTAAATAAGGTTAACACTCTGAATTAAATGTTTACAAAGTTTAAGTTTGGAAAATGAAAGATTTATTATTTATAAGCCCTTACAGACACATTTCTATATAAAAAAAAGTAAGCGTGAGAGACCCAAATAAGGATGAAAAAAATCTCATTAAATATGGATGAATTTGCCTTTCTTTCTTGTTTAAATTTATTTTTCGGTATTTAAAAGTAAAAAAAAAAACGAAATTTCTTTAGTAAAATATTTACAAATCATTCTATTTCTGTCTTTTTTTAGAAATAAACATTCAATATTGTGAATAAAATATTCATACTTGACTGCAGCATTGGAAAATCAACTCAATGGAAAAAATTGTTATATTAATATTATAGGTATATATATATAAGAGAGGAATTTCAATTTATTTTCAAGTAAAAGTACAATAAAGTGAAAATAAAGTTTGAATTATATAAGAAAAAAGTAATAATAGTTTCTGAAAAATATATATTAGGAGTTTAGACAATATACTATTGTGTTTGTAAATCAATATTTATATATATATATTATATATATATATATATATATATATATGTGTTTATTTATAAGTAAATTATTTTTATGTAGTTATTTATAATATGTGAAGTTGGTAGTATTTATTAATAGTACTATGAACACTGAGCTATCGCTCGACCCTTTAAAAAAATATTGATATAGAGTACAATTCTTTAATTATTTATTACAATTATTAAATGTTACATGATTGCATCAATCTGATTAAAATGAATGGAATTTAGGGTTCTCAATAATAATCTATATATATAAAGGAGAGTGTTTGTATGTATGTATGTATATATGTATGTAATTTGTTTACTTTTTTGCTGTCATAGAAACAAACAAAAAAGAAATTTCCTACTTGACCGACACTTTACCGGTAATTTAGAATTATGAACATCAAAAAATAAGAAACGATTTCTATGAAATTACATCACAATATTCTTATATATCTCTATGGTAACATAGGCTATAGATTTTATTAATATCTAATTCTAATCAATAACCGCAGAATTTAATTTTTTAAAGTTTATATAGTTCTCCGTGTTGTTCATTCAAGAGCCAGGCGTGGCCCACTGACTGGCGGACTCATTTTACACAATGTATATAACTAGCAATCAAAGAATTATTATAATATTTAACTTTTTATTTTAAATTCTAATATTCAAATATCATTTCAATTAAATAATTTATTCTAAAAGTTCTCATTTTAATTAATATAATAAAATATTTAAATCATATTTAACTTAAATTATTTTGTATTTATTGTTTCTATATTTGAATACTTCTTTTATTTTAAGGGAGGGAATTAACTATGATCTAAAAAAATTAATAAATGAACTTAATAATAAAAAATCAAAGAAAACCATTAATTTAAATTAATACTATTAATGAATGTATATATTGTTAATTTATCTTTAGTTTTATCAATACTTTTATACCGTTAATCTTTATAAATTGTCTCAAGTCTCTAACTTTGCATTTTCTAAAATTTTATTATAATTAAAAATATTCAATAAAAATCAAGCAATGAAATTAAAATATCAAAATGAAATGATCAAGAAATATTATACTCTATTATAACATATACAATACTTATAACTATAGGCGGAGGAAATATTAGACGATATCATTGCGGGTTCATGCCAAATCGATCAACATTAATTAAGATATTTTCATTATGACAGATATTAAAAAAACCGCGAATTCAATATTTCTGTTCACTAATTATTTGTAGACTTTAGTAAAACCTACGCATGACTCAATAGATCCGGATAAACTTTTTCAAATTTTGATCTTAAAATATATCTTGAAGGTAGTAAAGAAAGAGTAAGATGCGGAAATCAATTGTAAAATATTAGGTGACCCAGACGACTTAAATATAATAGGAGATTCGGCAATTGCAATTACAGATAGCGAGGAAAAATTAATCGAGGTAGGAAAAGAGATGAGGTTTGAAATTAATAATGATAAATAAATATATTTAGAAACAAACAGGAGCAGTATTAACATACAAAATGTAGAATTTGAATATGTAGAAAAATTGAATGTAATCACGAAGGATAATAATATTTGAGAAGAATTTAAATCGAAGTTGCAATGGGGAAACGCCTGTTATCATGCAGTAAAGAGGCTTATCTCACATCAAAATTATTATAAAAGGGAATGAAAATTAAAATATATAAAACAATTATTTTGTCTGTTGTATTATATGGGTGTGAGACATGGTCTATGATCTTAGGAGATGAGAGTGGATTCAGAGTATTTGAGAATAGGATTCTTCCCAGCATTTATGGGCCAAAGATGAGGACACCAGGGAATGACGTAAGAAAGATGAAACAGAGGCTCAGGATAAGAACACTTGGAGAAATGTGGTTGTAGCTGCCAAGAACTTTCGAGTAGATAGTTATAACATATTCAATAAAAATATATATAATTAATTTACTGATTAAATTAAAATATATTTTAAATAATCACACAATAAGAAATGAATGTTTTATGTTATACATTGATTGAAACAAAATGGATGAAAACCTTTTACTACTTTCAACCAAATACTATGTACCACTCGGGGGTACAGGGGGCGGAGCCCCCGTCTAGATGTGAAGAGCGACGAAGGAGCTCTGAGCAGCTAGTAAAAAATAAAATTAACTAATAAAAATTTGTAAGAATTAACCAAAAATATAGAATTTTTATCTATTTATATTTATATTAAAATAAATACTACCAACTTTATTTATTATAAATAACTACATAAATATAATTGACATATAAATTTAATACATAATCTTTATAATGGCATGTAGAGACTAAAAGTCTCTTTATATTTTGAGATTTATTGTCAATACAAAAAAAAACATCTCTTAAAATTCTTCTAAAAAACTTTTTTGTTGCAATAAATCATATTTGAAGATTAGATAAGTATTTATTTATTTTCTAGTTTAAAAAGTTAATCAATTTATTCTTCTACAAATTTATTCATATATTAGAAGTATTTCAATTTTCAAATTTAATTTTATTAGTTGAAGAATGAAATATTTTAATTCTTTATTAATCTTCTATTTATTTTGAAAAATCTTGTTGAAATATTAACTGAATTTTTTATTTATTTAATATTTTGAATAAATTTTTTTTTTTAATAGAAAGTTTGTTGCACTCATAAATAGCACAATCAGTCAATATTATTCACAAATGAATTTTTTTTTTGCAATACAATGGATGCAAATATCGTAAAAAAATATCATCATTCCATATTTTGCTTCAGATTACAATTAAAAAAAATCCATTTATATATATATATATTAAATGAATACCATTAATTCAATAATATTATTCATATAGAACAGTTATTGTTGTTGTTTAATTGTATTAATAATACCTTTGAGGCTCTTTTGAAATTATGCTAATGCCGTTTTTGTTATTCACCCACTCCTACTAACTTCTCTACTCCCATATTACCTCATCAACATTTCAAATTATTTATTAAAAATTTCATTATCCATTCTTTTATTAATATTACTATTATTTGGTATTTTCTGTTTATTTATTATTATTTTTCTTCATATTTTAAATGATAACCACATTAGAGACTTATTTTTTTCACTTAACTTTAATTACACTAATGAATCCTTTTGGACATAGAGACAATTGCAATGAGAATAGAGAGAGTTGCAGGGGGTGAAAGTGGGGGTGGGGGGAGTAGGTCGGTGACTGAGAGAATACTCCAATTCATTCATTCATTCATTTATCCATCAATTCGCTCATTTACTGATTATAGGATCGATGGGTTTTGTTCCTACGTTAGAGATCCTAGGTAATTCATTCGTTTAATATCCACCCATGGAAATAGAAAGCTTCATCTAATAAATTATATATACTATCTTGATGGTAAGTATAAAAGGATAATTATTATAATTGATATTTTATTTTGGATTTTGATACATTTTATTTATAGAAATCGGATGAGAGTTTACAATTATATTCATACAATTTATAGCATTTCATTTATCATTTTTTAATGAAAATAATTATAAATATATTATATTATTTTATTTTCATGGATATTAATTTTCCAGTAAAAAAGATAAATGTATAAATATAAGTAATTTTTTTTTACAATAATGTTTAGTTTGTTGGTTTAAAATAAATCTGAGAACATATTCTAGATAAATATTTGGAAATCAAAAAAAAAAAAAAAAATTCCAAAATAAAAGAAACATGTACAAAAATATAAAACATTTGGTTATTATTGTATTAATATATATTTCAATTTTCATTTTGATAACTTAAAAAAGTTTAAAAGAGGATGTTGTACTGTCGAAATGATTATAAAATTTCTTTTGAAACTTAAAACCTAGTATTTTCAATAACTTACCTTTAACTCATTGTTTTTATTATTTATTTTTTTTTCAGTTCGTTTTTTAAATTTATAATTGTTAAAAAAATTTTCACGTTAAATATACAAATAGATATAATGATTCAACAAGAGCTATCAGTCTAAACCCATTTTTACTATCTCGCCAGAGATAGTATTGCGATCACGAAAATTTTCAATGTTATGTTATGTTTTTATACATTTTGAAGGTGTCTGAGTCATTTTCACTAAGGTTGAGAAAAATGTCTCTCTGTGTGTGTATGTGTGTATGTATGTAACCAAGATTACGCAAAAACGGTTTGAGCTAGAATGGTGAAATTTGGTACATGGGCATTATTCAAAATCCGTAGTTTTCTATCAACTTTTGAGAAATGTAGCTCATTCCGAAGAGTGTCATTACCTACCACGTTTTGATTTTTTCCTCTAAATAAAAATATATGTTTGATAGTTTTTCACATGATTAAAAATGGTATAAAACTGCTATATATAGAATTTCAGCTTGATTGAATCGCTGAAAGCACCGGAATGAATTTTTAAAATTTTTTAACACGTTGACTGCAAATCACGCGCCAGCACGTGACGTGTTGTCATCAATAAAGAGCCATACACGCATGGTTTAATAATTGTTATTTATTAATTTTAATTTATAATTTAATTTTAATTAAATTTAATTAAATATAATATATGTGTTAATTAATCCAATTCAAATATGCGAAATAGTCGAGTGGAGACACTCCAGATTTTTTAAACTTACTTAACAAATAGTTTTGGAATTTTTTAAGACTAATAATAATAATTATTATTAAGGCGAATAAGTTTCTTGAAAATATTAATTATTAATGAATTTATTAATTATTTTCAACTTTTATTAAATGAATTCATTTTTTTTAAATTTTTAGTATTTTTTTATACTCCAGTCATACGTTATCAAAAAATATTTAAAATAGAAAATGTAAAATTGTAGTATGGCGTAGAAATCTATTATGTGAATAGCCGTGTCTCTCATTATTAGTAAACACAAACAATGAAGCGATTTTTTCTTGTTTCTCTTTAAAGTAAATTGATTCGGGAAGATGTGGAAGTGGGTTGGGGGGGGGGGGGGGGAGTTGAATGTTGCGCGTGACCAGCAAAAGCATGAAGATGGAGCAGCACCATCTGGGTTCATTTTCCTTTCAACCTACCCCCTTCTTTCTCACTCTTTTGTGATCAATATGATAGGAGAAAAAAAAAGTTGCAACTTGGAGTTGAATCCACCCACGCGATCATCATTATCATTACCATCATCATTAGAAATGGATCTTGAGATTTCCTTAACTTCACCACCACACGTAAACACATTCCTCATCAGAATAAATAGAACGATAAAAACAAAATAAATTGAATGGAAACTGTAAAACATTTCCTTTTTCAAAATATTCAACACAACCATCAATATTGTTTTGTATTCGGAGTGAATTAAAAAAAAAAGAATAGATGAAAAATATTATACTATTATATGTAGGAAGGAAAATATATTTTGCTTAAAAAAGTAAAATTAATAAATTGCATGTGTGTTGAGTTTTGTTAAATTTCATTATTTTTGTTTGTTTATGATTATGGAAGATTTTCGTTCTTTTTTTTTTACATGCGTAAGTAATATTTTTTTAATTTATATATTATTTCACTTTCCATCTCATTAAATGGAATTTAAAATGTCATCTGTTTCCCATTGAAAATTTATTTCTGTATTTAATCGATTAATTTAATAATTATTTATAATATATACATACATACATACTATTTTACTTATCGATAAAATAAAACCTTACTGAAAATAAAATTTAATTTTTACTTTTAAAATATTTAAAAAAACAAATGAAATCAGTAGTGGATTACCTACTAGTCATGTGACTAGATGCCCAAATTTTAAAAATATTAATAATTATAAAATATTTATTTAAAAAATATTTCCTGATTATGTATTTATTCCTTCAATAATACTAGGAATTAAAATTATTTGGAAATTCAATCCAAAGTTTTATAACAGTTATCGATTTAATAAAGACACTGAAAAAAATGAAAATAAATAATAAAATCAATAGGTTAAAGGTAAATTATTAAAAAAAAACACTCGGTTTTAAGTTTCAATATAAATTTTATTAAACTTTATTATCAATTCGACAGTTACATCATCATCAGAAGTTTATATTAGACTCCGTCTAACCTTAGTCTTTAACCTATTGATTCTGTTGTGATTTATTATATTTTCTTTTGAGTGTAATTGTAAGTCTACTCTTTAGTTTCATTTAAAAATAATCTTTAATTTGACAATCTTCTTTTATTGTTATTTTTAAAAATTTTAAATGGGTAGTTGTAATGGATAGACCAAAAAATAATTTCATATACAATATCAAGGGAAGGGAAGGGGGGGGGGGTTTAAAAATACAGGGTCATCGAAAAAGGTGGACGGGATTTCGAAAAGTAATAAAAATCGTAATACAAATGATAGAATATTTATTTATACATCAAAGGACAGAAAATCTTTAACTTGTTTATGTACTTTTAAAAAGTTTCGATGTGTGCTCCCCCTGACAAATATCTGGCCGATAATCAATCTCCCGCCACTTGTTTTGAAGCATTGCAGAAGTCACAGGTTGCAATGTCTACGTAAATTCTTCTATAATGTGAGGTGTTTGTGAAGAATATTCTGTACAGTTGGCTAAAACAACCATACCTAGTTCCAACTTTCTTGTTATCACACATCCACTTTCCATAAACTGATTAAACCAACGAACAAAAGCTTTGTATGTAGGTGGATTTTTCTATAAGTATGCCTAAAATGATGCTGCACTAACAACTCAGCGTACCACAAAACACTGCGCTTTCTGCTGTACGGTAGTCAGGGCAGTGTGACAGGTAAAGTGACTGACCCACTCGAGCTGCACGTTAAAGAAGGTGCATGGCAAGATGGCGACTGCGCATGCGCCCACTGACTGAGTAAATTCTACTCCAAATATTTATAATTCTACTGAATTTCTCGTTAATTTCGAGTTGATGACGTGTTTATTTATCGAATAGTTGTACAACAAAATCCCGTCCACCTTTTTCGATGACCGTGTAAAATATAGTGCCTGGAGACTACCGATATGCTAAACTTCAACTTAGTGTTATTATTATCTATCATCTCCTCCTGAAATAAGAAACAGCATTTTTCGGAATAAATAAATAAAACTCAGTGACACATGATATTTTATATTTGATTTTAAAAAAATTCTAATTCAAAAAAAGGAATCTAATAAGCTACAAAAATTGATCAGTGATTCGATTTATTTAAAAAAAAAAAAAAAAAACTTAAATCACTTCTAAAATACGCTCAACTTAAAAGAAATGACAGATTTCAAAGCCGTTATCTTTCATTTAAGCTTTTACTTTTATTTCAATCCATCCAGATTAACACACCCATTATCTTTTAATATTAATTCATCCATAAAATTTAGTCATTCAAATAAAAAAAAAAAAATCTTAAATCTAACTTTAGTAGCTTTTATGAATATTCATGATTTCTTATTAAAGCTATCTGACTTTTTCATTTATTAATTCCAAAAAAAAAAATTTCTAGACTAGCTATTTGATTATCTTTTTTTAATTTCATATTTATATTATATATATATATATATATATATATATGCCAAATCTTTTAGTTAGTAAGTTCTTTGAATTAATTTCATTTTTTTCATATTCTAATATTTCCCCCTTTAATACTTTCAATTAAAAATAATTTTATTCTTAACAAACCTTCATCATATTTTAGTTATATTGAAAGATCAAAGGATTGTTTTTAAAAGGAATTCGTTTGGACAAGAATATAATGATGATAAAAAAAATAATAAAAAATAAAATCAAGAAGATAATATTGTATACCATGAAAAACGTTAGAACTGCATTCTTCAAATAAGAAGTACTCTTAATTCATTCTTTGCTGACTATTTTTATTCACCCTCTCTTCATTGCCTCTTTATATAACTTTATAATTATTAGGAAAAGTATTGAACAAACGATAATTATTTTATTCTATCTCTAATAGTTAAAGAAAAAAAAAATAATTAAATCAACATGGTGAATTCATTTATCTACTTTCTTATTCGGTCTTTTAAATTAATCATCTCAAAATCAATTGAATTTATTTTTTTTTGTATTTTGTATATAAAAAAATTATATTTTTTTTTGTCAATTATAATCTTGTTTTGATACAACCAAAATTTATCTTAAGATTTTTTTTTTTTAAATTTTTATTTTATTTTTATTTTTTTAAAAAAAACTAAATAATACCTGGTTCACCGAACCACCGCTCTGTCATTAAAAAAAGTTATTCCTTATTGGGTTTGACTGATAATATTTATACCTGGCTCACCGAGCAGCCGTTCAAATAATTTAAAAAAATATAAATTAAAAAAAAAAATAGTCATAAATCATACACTCCTGAAACGTACGTATTAATGCCCTGAAAGACAGGAAAGTATGGCCTGTAGATATAACATAATATATATTTATTCCGTAATTTGATTTTATTTAAATTTATAATATTTTTTGTATTTAAGGAAGCGCTGTCTGAAGTAGTTGCTAACGTCATTTATATTACCTATTTTAAATTAAGAAAAAACTAATAAAGATGATTTTCCTGAGGCTGAAACCAATACAGATTGATTTGTCTTTATACAAATTATCTTTGGTGTAAATTTCAAAAAAATCCTTCGATCGGATTAATATTTCAAAAACACAACTATATATAATTTTTACTAGTATAATAAGATAAAATTATAGCGAAGGAAAATTAAAATAAACTCTTTCAATAAACTTGATTCCATTTCAAATTTATTTATGAATTGGTAAATATCACTAAAATATATTAGTTCTTGAATTGAATCTACATATTCAGATGTAATCATTTAAGATTGTAATTTTGGAAACGTATTAATTTCTAAATCCTTCACATGTAAAAAAGAATAATGGCTGGTTTGCAAACCTTTGACGATCTTTCTATTTATTTAACCTTATTTACTATATAATTATTAGTATAAAACTGCTATATATACAATTTCAAGCTTGATTGAATTGCTGAAAGTACCGGAATTAATTTTTTACACATTAACTGCCATCACGCGCCATCACGTGACTTGGTGTTATTAACAAAGAGCCAAACACGCCATGGTTTAATAAATTTTATTTATTAATTTTAATTTATAATTTAATTAATTAAATTAATTTAAATATAATATATGTGAATTAATCAAATTCAAATTTGCGAGATAGTAGAGTGGAGACACTCCAGATTTTTTTATACATATGGTATAACGAAACCATTCTAAAATACTACATATTGAAAGAAACTTCTACATAATCTTTAAATCTTATATTAGATAAATTTTATTATTTAAAAACTTTATATTTACTTACTAAATAAGTTGACCTGTGGCCAGGTCCGAACCGACCGACGGTTTGAAATAAATTAATTTCCAGCTACAGAAACAATTTCAAATAATTTTCATATATCTATTAATGTAATAAAAAACAGATATGGATACATAAATAATAAATATAAACATTTTTAATTTTATTTTATTTATAATATATATGCAAGACCAGGCTGTGACGTCATGAATGGCTGGATGACGTCATATAATTTTAAATCAAGAAAAAACTAATAAATATGATTTTTCTCGAGGATAAAACCAATACAAAGTGCATGATTCGTGGTGATATATAAAAAAATCTCCTTTGGTGTGAAAATAACCCTTTCCTTCCTATTGTCGATCGCTAATACTACCACTTCCGGTTTCCGGAATTGCACCAAAAGTTGATCAATTCATCCCACTGATGCATTAAGTAAATATACCAAATTTCATCAAAATCGGTTGAGCCGTTCAGGCTGTACACATCTATACGGACGGACAGACGGACGGACAGACGGACGGACAGACGGACAGACATCATGCTAAAAATACTTTTTTCTGTTTAGAAAATGCCTGATTCGTGGAGATATGTAAAAATCTCCACATGTGAAATTTGGTGTGAAAACAATACCTCCCTTACTATCGTCGGTCGGTAAAAAGATTTGGAAAATAATTCCATTCTAAATAAAGCATTAAATACGATAACAATAACAACCGGAACGTAACTCTTTTTTCATTAATGAGGTTTGTGAGGGTCTGCTTTTTATGATTTATTGATTTATATATACATATATATATATATATAAAATATTCATTATAAATATCTCAAAAAAAAAAAAAACAAGAAAAACCTTTTGAATCGTTTGGTGCACTGAATTTATTACGATTATAAATTATTATCAATGATATCGATACATAGTATTGTGCTATGATATATTTGTCACTGCAAGAGAACAATAAATCAAAGAGAGTGGAGAAAGAGTGAGAATATGGGTTGAGTGCAAACGATTAGCTTCCGAGACACACGAGAGGCAACCACTAAAAGCCCTTTCAATAACAAGAGCACGCATCCCGGTGACATCTCTGGACAGCAGCCCTTGACATCCCAACAATTCCCGACGGATTAAAAATAAAAACATCGGAGAGAAAAAAATAGATAAGATGGTGCAAAAAAAAAGAAAGCGAGACAGAACAGTAACTGAAATCGAATGAAAAAGAAAAAAATATACAATTACTTTTTAAAGAACTATTAAAGGAGAGTAAATTACCAATATATATATATATATATATATATATATATATATATATATATACGGTACGTTACTGTAAATGTAAAAAATTAAATTCCACTTATAAATATTTATTCAGAAACTTTTTTATTCTATTTATTATTCACATAAGAAAAGTATTTTATTGGGTTACCTAATCTTTTAAGGATTTTTTTTTTTTTTTGTTAATTCAGTAAAATATAATATAATGTAAGGATGACTAATCGAGCCCCACGTTGGGCGCCACTTTGTAAGGATGACCGTTTCAAGTTGGGGTCACTTTGTAGACGATCCTCTTACGTTGGGTGCCAATTTATAAGGGGATCTAAGTATGGGGCACTTGTAATGATCCACGATGACCGTGAATTGTTAATTATGTTAAGTTAATGATGGGCGCCAACTTTGGATATCCCAAAGTATAAAATAGTGTTGAAAAATTAAGGGAAAAGGGAAAACACAATAATAATGTTCACATTAATTTACTTTAATTAAATAGATAAAAATTAACAAATTAAATATACAAATTTTAAATAGGAAAAAAATAAGAAAATGTAATTCACTATTGTCACTGGAATTAGCAGAAATAATTATCACAGGGGGTGATGATAAGGATTATACACAAATAATTATATCACGGGACGTGATAAGTATAGGTTATATCAGGATGATATCACTTGTTCGACTGTATCACAGGGTGTGATAAAAATGATTATATACAAAATATTTATATCACGGGACGTGATAAATACCAGGTCATATCGGGATGATATCACTAGTTAAACTGTATCACAGGGTGTGATAATAAAAATGATTATAAAATAATTATATCACGGGACGTGATAAATACAGGTCATATCAGGATGATATCTCACTAGTTCCACTGTCCATTCTCAACTGCTTAAAAATATCAAAAGTTGGAGGGATGGTTCCTCCCCTTATGTGAAATATAATATCTATATATATATTACATTTTAAGAATAATGCGACCAAATAACTTTGTTAATAAAAGAGAATAGAAAACAAAATAAACTAAAAAAATAGATAAACAAAATAAAATGTATAATAAAAATTAAATAAGAATATAAATACTTTGTCCGTTACAATAATAGTTTTTAAGGATCATGAAAATAAATATTTTAAATAAATACTATTTTCTCATAAAAGCATACCAATTCAGCATTTTTGATTTTTAGACAAATGGCTATAGCTTGAAAACGGTTTATTTGATTCTTACAAAATTCTGGCAATTTTTCAACATAATCACCTCCTCCCCACAGTTATGCACTCGTCCCATGACCCGTAATATGCTTCAAAAATTGTGGTGGAACGTCTTACCTCATCCTACCTATAGTCCAGACCTCGCCCCATTTGATTTTTACCCCCACAGTTATGCACTTGTCCCATCTTTCTTGCAACTTCCTAAATCTCTTGGTGAAAAATTCTTTTGATTTACTTCGAAGCCACATTTTCACCGCTTCCTTAACTTCCTCATTTTTAGCAGATCTTTTTCCATATAGGCTGTCTTTGAGTGGTCCAAACAGGTAAAAATCAGATGGGGCGAGGTTGGGACTGTTGGTAGGATGAGGTAAGACCTCCAAACTCAATTTTTGAAGCTTATCACGGGCAGCTGCAAGAAAAATGGGACTACCGGGGTGATTATGTTGAAAAATAGCCTGAATTTTGTAAGAATCAAATAAACTATTTTCAAGTTATAGCCATTTGTCACTTTACTTATTGAATGATTCTTGAACATTTTACTTATAGATAATTAATTTATTAAATAATTATATTTTCTAAACATTCACCCTAATTAACTATTATTATTGTAATTCTAAAATTAAAAACCACCCTGGCGTTTACTTTTTTCCGTCACTGTACATATAATGTATATGATTATTTGAATCTTTTATTCCTGTTTAAGAAAATAATTAATAAAAATGTTAACGCAAAATCAAATGTTTACTTATAAATTAAAATTTTTAAAGGGGAAGGAATGAAACTGAATTCATAATTTAATTGATTAATAATACAGACTGGAAAACAATAAAGACCCTTGTAATTATCAGTGGACATCTGGAAATTTAAATGAAAATAAAAAAAAATAGCTTTTTTCAAATTTATCATAAATATGTATTATTAAAGATAATTTGGGGATAGAAAGTGTTTTGTTACTTCAACTTAAAAGATAATCTCTTTGAAAAATGTTTCATTTAAAATAAAATTAGTAAATGATCTGCATTTATATTCCCTATATTTTTTTCTTAAATTAGCATAATATTTCAATGTCAGATATTTACATAGAATAAAATTTTCTTTTTTAAAATAAGCTCTTGTATAATTATATTATATTTTATTTTTGTATAATTAATTGAGCTTTACTTTTTTTTTAGGTGGATATGACTGAACTGTGTCCCACCCCCGCCCTTCTTGCCCAACAACTCACACATGTGGAACTCGAGCGACTATCATACATCGGTCCGGAGGAATTTGTCCAGGCTTTTGCCAAAGAGAGTCCCCATCTGGAAACTTCATTCAAAGATATGAAGAAGACACGCAATCTTGAATCCTATGTGCAATGGTTCAATCGACTAAGTTATTTCGTCGCTACTGAAGTCTGCAAGGTAAAATTTTCATTTAAGAAATATTTATTTACTCAGCCCATAGGTACAAAAAATTGTATACATTATTTACCTAATTTTCGTGAAAATTCTGATTATTAAACATAGAGAATAGAGAGAAAGACATATTCTTACAATTTATTAAGTCACCTGTGCAAAAACTTGAAGAAAGAACAACATATGCATCTCTGACTTTTGTATGTCCTACGCATGGACAGAGACAGAGCTTATCAAGTCGGTTATATTAATGAACGGGTCCTAACAACCTATACCTTGATTATCTTGATAGGAGGCGCTACTTTTCATTCAAGTAACTTTGCAATTTTGATCCCAGAGGCTCAATGAACCCCAGCTAGAGAAATTGCCTTGCCAGTTCCGGGGCTTGAACTCGAGACCACGAGATTGTGGGCAAATACATTTAAGTTTAGTTTTAGTTTAAAAAATATGTTTATTAACCAATTTGTGATACATAAAACATTTTATCCCATAACATAACAAAAAAGGATTTACAATCAATTGATCGAAATTAGTATATATTTACAATTTTATTTTTAGATCGTATTACACTATTTAAATTATACTTATTTTAAAATTATTTGTATTTGACTTACTGACTAGGAAAAGGCTAGATATAAAAAAAAACCTAGTCTATATCTAACAGTTAACTAACACACCCTTCGAGGTGTCATACTATATATATATACACCCTCCATTCCAAAAGAAACCGAACTTTTTAAAAAAACAAAAATACCAATGTACATTTTGGAACAAAAGTTTAGGGAACAGATAGAAGTCGCACGGAGCCAGATCTGGTGAATAGGGCGAATGATGCAAATGAATAACGTAATTTTTGACCAGAAATTCAGTTACAAGTCGCGAACGATGTGATGGTGCATTATCGTGCAAAAGAATCCAACTGTCGATTTCTCGATATTCTGGCCGAATACGACGAATTTTTGCCAGCAAACGCTTCATGATGCCTAAGTAAAAGTCCCCAGTGACTGTCTGGCCGGGTGGAACAAATTCTTTGTGGAGAATTCCTTTTGAATCGTAAAAATCCGGTTCTGGGGCGGCCTGATCTTTCGTCATCATTCAGCCTCTCTCTACCCGATTTGAATCGCCCGAACACTCGTAAACTTGAGTACGGGATAGACAATCATCACCATATGCATTTTGTAGCATTTGGTGCGTTTGAGTAAAAGTTTTACCTAGTTTAACACAAAAATCAATTGCATCTCTTTGTTTGAAACTCATTTTCCAACCGATGTACAAAACACACTGATATTTGACACGCAATAGCTTTTGTTGTATGCATCCAAATGTCATGAAATTTATACCAGTTGTCAATGAGGAACTGAGCCATCTGCGGATAAAATATTACAACAGATGGCTTGGTACTATTTTTTTTTAAAAGTTCGGTTTCTTTTGGAATGGAGGGTGTATATGGATGGGATAAGAAATAAACCAAAATGATTCTTTGTAAACAAAGAGAAAATTTTAATTGCTATTTATATTAATAATTACTTACACTATTTATAAAATTACCTGTAAACAAAGAAACGACTATTAAAGTTTATTCTTACCGTAATTATAATAATATTTTATACTTTATATTATAGATTTATAAAGGCAATCTTTTTTGACGAGTATTAATGATGATATATCACTTATACTCCATCTAATTGTTATTAATTAAAGGCGCCTGGAACAAATTCATTTCAGTATGTTTTTTAAAATATTTATATATCTTATATATACTTTTTGAGATTGTTGTTATTTTTACTTAGTAATTATTTTGAAATACGAGGTCTGTTTAAAAGAAAAGGTGAATTTTGAATTTCGCGGGCTGTGTACATTCGATTATCGAAATTTTTTTGTTATGTTGGTACACATATGTTTCTCATATGTTGACATTATCAGCCATTTTAAATTAGTAGTTTGTTTTTGACAACTGAAAAAGTTAGTCACGTTTTGTGTGTTCTTCGATTTTTTTATATTACATTTTCTTTTTTGGTCAATATATAAAAAGCAGGTGAAATATATATAAAACTAGAACCGAACCTCTTACAATTTCTCCACCCTAACCCCTATTCGATATTTCCAAATCTCTATTCGTGTCTTGCATAACACATTCAATTCAACACTTAGATATTCCACCACAAATTCTACGCCAATTCCAATGAATTCCTACCTAATGACTTGCAGAGAGGCTGTGTAACACATTTAAACTCTATTTCGTGCGTTATTCTTAGAATAATAAATTGAATTTTTCATAATGTTTGACAGATAGTTGTTCTAGCAAGTGGTTATGCTTTTCATAAAATTTATAGTAGAATATATTTCTCTGTTGCAAACTAATCACTTCCTTGACAGAAATTTTGATTTATATTCTGAAGGTATATTAATATATAAGATTTATATTAATATGTTTGATATAAATATATATGAAAATATATACTGTTAAATTTTAAAACTAAGTAAAATAATTTTTAAATAGAGAGTTCTTGTAAGTATAAAATAATAACATTTCAAATGAACCATTGGATAGGGTTGGGATGAGAGACTGTGTCATTCATTCATTGCCACTTTTACAAATTTTTTTGTTTTTACAAATTCTTCATCAGCGCCCGCACTAACATTTACGGCGTTCTATACAATAGAATAAATTACCGCCTTATATTCTTAAAATTTATAACCAAAATACCGCCCCAGAGAAATGTCCAGTTTGCCGCCCTTTAGAGCGTGCCCTGTCTTCATATCAACATAACTTAAATTGTTTTAAATTAATTTAGATTTAAAAGAGATCTAACTTTTAAATATCTAATATATAGATAATTCTAGATACGTAATTTTAATATTATATATACATATATTTTACATATCAAATACAATAAATGTTAATTATTTTGGATAATTATTATTTATTTATTATTTAATTTAATATGGTCTTCTCTATTATATATATATATAAATATATAGAAATGGGGTTCCAATTACCCCACAAATGCCCATGGAGAACATTAGTTTATTTATAATATACAGTGCCGGATAAAGCGATATTTTACATTATACAATAAATGATGAATGGTTACATACAATATCTGTTTCTACAAAAAAAAACTTCGTACGTTCTACGCAAGGACAATGCTTATCAAGCCGGTAATATCAAAGAGGTGTCCTATGATCAGTAGAACGGGTCCTATCAACCTTTACCTTGGTTTTCTTGGTCGGAGGCGCTATAAAGTAGCTTTCCTAATTTTGATCCCGGAGGCTGGATTGACTCCGTCCCATAGACCCCAGAGAAATTCCCTTGCCAGGCCCGAGACTTGAACCGGGAACCACAAGAATGTGAGGCAGCTTCGCTATTTCCCACCCTGTGTCACTATTTTTGTTTCTACATATTATAAGGTAAACATACCAGTAGTGGACCGTCTTAAGAGAAATTTTCATAAAAACACTATTATTCTGTAATAAAAGTGAGAATATTAACAAAACAAGTGCTAACATTTTGTATAACTATTTTTAATTATCACTATAACCCAAATATTCGGTTGATGTATATTTAAATATTTTTTTTTTTTAATTTTTCGCTAAACCTATTTTTTGTTCTAGTAGTTGACCATCTGAAAATCTAAAGTTTTAATAGTTGACCATATTTTGATCCAGTAATTGACCAACTTGACGAGGTGACTACTACGTTATTCCAATTGTAATCAAGGATGTGAGTAGTTTTTGGATATTTCCATAAATCTCGTGTATTCTCCGTAGATGAAATTGTTGCTTCTTCAGTAAATTGTATAATTTTTTTCGGGAAAGTAATAACTAAATATAATATTAGTGTAGCGATTGTGGTCTCTGTGTCATTGATAAGCAATCCAGAAGAGATTCTTCTTGATATTTATCGATATCTCGAGCTTAATTTGAAATTAAAAAGCTTATTTTGATCCAAAATCTATCAAGTGGTCAATTACTGGCACATTGGTCCATCACTGGTACGATTACCTTAGATATTAATTATTATATATAATATATATTTAAATTTTTTTAATTTAAAGTTAAAAATTTTTTCAAAATTTGTCGTTAAAAAATCATTGACATAAGAAGATTATAAAATATATTTCTATGTCTATATATTACACTCTTGTAAAGAAAATAAAAAACTTAATCTTATTAAGAGTAATAGGATATACTAAGTAAAATAAAAAAAAAGTGTAAGCACAGTGAAAAATTAATATCTATTGTATATATAGGGATACTTTTATAAGTTTTATGTTTTTTAATCAAACTTTATTCTTGTTGAATGGCGGTCTCTATAAAAGACCAACTAAATTAACCCAAGACATACGTAGGAACACACACACACATACACCTCCACAAATATCTTGGTAGATCATACCCTACATTGTTTTTTTTTCACCAAAGACAACAGACATACTTTTTGGTCTTATTGAATTTTTTTACTCTATTTTATTATTTATTAGGAAAAAATTGTTATAAAATGAAATAGTTTTCTATAAACATTTTTAGATATATTTTTTTTTATTTAATCACATTATATTTTTATTGAATAACTTTATATACTACCCTAATAGGAATTTATTATGAAGTGAAATATATATGTATATATTTTTTTTCTTTTTATATATTTATTTTATTCATTTTGCTTTTATTTATTGTATTATTTAGTAAATAAATTAAAATTTAATTATTTTATATTGAAAAATATTATTATAATAATCTATATAACGGGGTCATAACTTAAAATTTATATATATATATAATTTTGGAATAAATAAGAAGAAAAAAATCGAATTTCATTAAAAAAAAAATAATTTATTTTATAAATGTTGATAATTATAAAAATATAAATTTAAAATGATGCATAAAGTTATATTATATATAATTACCCCAAAAATAGGAAATCGATTTTTAAAGTTCTTTAATTTGAATTACATACCTATGTATAGATACATCTATCTATCTCTGTGGCTCTTTGGAACTCGAAAGTTCTTGGCCGCAGTAACCACATTCTCCAAGTATCCCTATCCTGAACCACAACCATCCAACTCCTAATCTCTCCCATCTCTCTCACGTTGCTTCCTTGAATTGAATATATATAACTACAAGAATATATAACTGGAAATACCTAAGAAACTACTAGCATTTTTTTTAACATAAAGACATTTTCACCAAAATAAAATTTAGAAACTAGAATTGTTAAATGAATTTAATAATTTATTTAAACAATAATTTTTTTATATTTTTTATAATATACTTATTATTGGATTTAATTTTTTTATGATATTCTTTACAAATCTATCTATCTCTGTGGCTCTATGGAATTCGAATGTTCTTGGCCGCAGCAACCACATTTCTCCATATCCTGAGTCACAACCATCCAACCCGCTCCAATCTTTTTTACGTCCCTTCCTACATTGTCCACCCACCGCGTCCTTGGTCTTCCAAGCGTACGTTTTCCAATCGGTTTCCCCACCAATATATTTTTCGGCATTCTTTCCTCTCCCATTCTAGCCATGAATCCTTCTCAATTTTATAACCCTAACTATGTCCGGAGATGTATAGAGGTCATGCAATTCCTTTGTTTAGATACATACTTATTTTAAATTTATAAAAGTTTCTTTCATTTAGATTGAATTTCCAAAAGATGGAATAATTCAAATGAATGAGATAGATACGAGTAAATTTGCTTTTGTTGAATAAGCAAATCGATATGAGTTGAGTTCAACGGACGAGGTTGCAATTCTCAATACTTTTTCAAGTTGTGTTTGATTGAATTTACAAATAGTGAATAAATTAATAAAGCAAGAAATATACCCAAATTTTATTTTACATTGAATGTCACTTTGCAGTTCAATGCATTCTCCATTTGGAGAGTTGAAGGTAATTCTTGGGAAAATGGAGTTGTATTACTCATCAATTTTTCAAAAGACTTTTGAATTAAATAAAAAATTAATGCAGTATATTTTAAATATTTCATTCAACTCTCAGGTTTATCTAGAGCCAATTTACTGAAATGAGTCTTTTACTTTTATTCATTATTATTGTGCAAAAATTTAAACTTTCTTACAAACACTGTTATTATTTAGAACCTCTTATTAATAAGTTGTTTTTGATTTTTTCCTTAAAGTCTCAAATTGAAATCATTCAAATGTTCTATTTATTAAGTCTACTAATAAAGCTAAATCTATATAAATATTTATTTAAATAATATTTTGTAATCAAATTACAAAATATATATTATATTATATCAACAGGCCATACTTTGCTGTCTTTCGGTGCATTAATACGTACGTTTAAAGGCTGTATGTTTTAAGACTATTTTATTTAACTTATGTTCTTTTAAATTATTTGAAATTGTTTAATATATTTTGTCGTTTATTTATTTTGAAAATAATAATCTTAATCTTATATATTGCTAGTTTATAAGGAATAATTTTTTAAACTACCGATTCGCGGATCGGTGTGAACCAGGTACTTATAAATAAAATAACACAAATTAACAATTAATTTATGTCAAATTATATTTAGCATTTTTTCTGATTTAATTAACCGAACAGTCCAATTTTTTATTTAAATTTATACTCCCATTGTTTCGAACTATTATACTATCTCGCCAAAATTCATAGTTTTCTATCAACTTTTGAGAAATGTAGCTCAACGGAAGACGTTTTGATTTTTTTTTTCTTCTAAAGTGACTGTAAAAATAAAGATATATGTTTGATAATTTTACACATGATTAATAATTGTATAAAACTGCTATATATAGAATTTCAGCTTGATTGAATAGCTGAAAGTACCAGAATTAATTTTTTAACACTACAAATCTCACGCGCCAACACGTGATGTGGTGGTTTAATAAATATTATTTATTAATTTTAATTTATAATTTAATTAATTAAATTAATATATGTTATTTAATCCAATTCAAATTTGCGAGATAGTCGAGTGGAGACACTCCAGATTTTTTCATTTCAATATAAGTACTTTCATTTTATTTTCTTATAAAAGACATAATAGGTAACATAGTTTTATAAATGAGCAGCCTAAATGTAGCCAATATATCACTTCCCATTCCCATACCCTGATTTCTGTCGCTGACTGTCTTGAAAAGGAAAAAGATCTTTTTAGAAAATAAGCTTCCCATTCAAGAAATGGTGGCCTGATTTAAACCAAAAAAAAAACGAAGCAGCAAGTGAGAGAATGGATTATAAAATAACAAAGGGGTGGTGAAAAAAAAATGGAGATGAAAAAAATATGCAAAACATATGAAAAGACACTTTGTCTTTTTTATTTCTTTTTCGCTTTCTTATTGGATAAATAGAACTTTTGCTATTCATAAGGTTTGTGGCCTTTACATAGAAAATAACTCTATTGATATTTTGAACAAAAGTTGACAATGATTGCGATTAATAAACTTTTTTGTAAGTCAGAAATTATATATGATCCAAACGAGAAGAGGAACTTCAAATTAGTTTCATAATTATTTCATAGGAATATAAAAATTAAACTAGCAAGAAATGTAAATATGTAGAGAAATTGATAGATATATTCACACCAAAAATATATTGTAAATTTTAATAATATTATATATATGGAAACAGAAATGAAGATATAAACTAATTGACAATGATGACATTGTAAATTTGTAATAAATTAAAAACGATGCCAGAACAGAATTGTATCTAAATAAATTATCAGCCTATATTTTAAAAATATTGAATTGATCTTTAAATATTATAAAAAAATTAATATCAAGGTATTAATTAGAAGATGAGTTAAGAATAGCATGTAAATGTCATAACTTATCTTATTATACTAGCAAAAATTGTATATATATTTGGATTTTTGAAATATCAAACCGTTTTAAGGGTTTTTTTGAAATTCACACAATCTAATTATAACAACAACAATAAGATCTTAAATAAGTAGATAGACAAAAGAATTGAAAAATAGAATAGACAATAAACAATTATAACATAATTATTAAGTAGAAAATAATTATTATTACATAAAAATATCAATAATAATAGAAAAAATAGAAAAAATTTATAGTAAGATTTTGACGGGTAACTGGTAGTCTCTTATCTATGATCCCAATAGAAAAGATTTCTACTTTAGGGAGTAGCGTTCCTGCCCTCACTCAGCTCATGATTCCTTTCTGCATAGGAGAGGATCATGTCCTTTACCCATTGACTCCTTTCCATCGATTCCCTGACTCTTAGTCTTCCCCCCTCCCTTGATCCTTTAAAAAATCAAGTTTATTTGGATGAAGGAGACCTAGCATAGATTCATTAAAAAGAAAAAAAATGAAATCATTGACTCTTTAAGGTGTCTCTTTATTAAGAGTCTCCTTATATATACTGATTACACGCATTTTCTGGCTAGCAAAACCTCGTAATTGACGAGTGAGACGCATCTTATAAGTAGAAAACTTGGAACTCATATTTATTGTACTCTGGTGATTTAGAAAAACAAATCTATTCATTGATTATCGTTTTATTAAAATTTTAAACTAAATCTTGTACACATTGTGACAAAGACAATCAATTCAACATAATTTTAGCCAGATTCTAAATAAAATTGATTTTTAGTATCATTAAATTGAAATTTTTAATTAATTTTAAAATCAGGTTTATTGTTGCAGTTCAAAAAAATATTGCCTTATAACAAAAGATAAAACCTATACGAATATATTCATTATGAAACAAGGATTCATTTTCACTAGCATTATCTAATTTTACGGTGCTTCGTTAATTAAATATTAATTATTGAATTTTGAAAGATTGATTGGCCTCCATCTCCAATGCTTTGCTTATCCGTGATCTTGAAGGGGACAATTATTTTTTAATTCATGCATAATTCTTGCTTGTCCCCAATCGATGAGATTCAAGTGCCTTTGGCCTTATTTCCCTAATACACGCTATATATACTCTATATTAATTTTACATATTCATCTTCATCTTCAATTTTAATATATTATTTGATTTCATCAAGTTAAAGTATTATATTATAATAGAAAAACCAGTATTTTTATTTTTTTTATATCTTATCTTATTATACTAGCAATAATTGTATATAAGTATATATGTATATATATATACTTGTATATATTTCAGATATTAAACCTCCTTCTAAGGATTTTTTTGAAATTCATCTTGCAATGAAAATTTTAAAGTTTATAATAATTAATTGTATACATTTGTTAAAGGGTCGAGCGGTAGCTCGATGTTCCAGGTACTATATATATATATATATATATATTAGATAAATAGTTTGATACTATATATATCAAGAGTATTTTGAAATTTCAACGATTTATGAAAATAAATGAACGTTATCTATCCTAAAGAACAAAGGGATGGATGGCCAAACGAGAAGAGAAAGGAAAGGAACCCGCCTCTCAATGGAAAAGTTCAGTTTCTGGTTGTCACTGTAAATTTGATATCTCAAAGATGAGATTAAATGAGACAAAAAATAATAATAATAAAATTATATATATATACGTATATTATGATATTTCCTCTCTTGAGAGAGTCTTTATTATATAAAAACTATTCATTGAAATATAAGAGACTAAATACAATATTCATATTCATTATTATTATTATTATTATATAATTAAAAGTTTTTTGTATTATAATATTATAACTTTATATTTTCTACTTAGAATAGAATTGATATAGTAATGGATGTTTTGCGTTTTTATATTCTGTAAACTATACCTTTGAGGACGCCTTAACTGTCTTAACCCACATTCTCGTGGTCCCAGGTACAAGTCCCGGGCCTACCAAGGGAATTTTCTAGTAGGGGTCTATAGAATGGAGACAGCCCAGCTTCCGGAATTCTAATTGGGAAGCTACTTGATAATAAATAGCGCCTCCGATCAAGAAAATCAAGATAGAGGTTGATACGACCCGTTCTACTGATTATAGGACACCTAATTAATATAACCTACTTGATAGACTCTGTCCTTGATTAGAATGTAAAAAAGTTATATGTAAACTATGTATCTATTCTTTAGATATAGAATATAATTTGATACTTAGTTATATAGTACCTGGTTCACCGAGCTGCCGTTCGGTTATTAAAAAAAATATTTCTTATTATTGGATTTGGCTGGTAATATTAATACCTATAAAATAATTTAAAAAATAACATAAATTAAAAAAAATTGTCATAAAAGATAAAACATACACGCCTTAAACGTACTTATTAATGCATTGAAAGATAGAAAAGTATGGGCTGTGGATATAACATAATATAGATTTCGTAATTTGATTTGATTTATATTTATAATATTTTGTATTTAAGGAAGCGCTGTCTGACGTAGTTGCTGACGTCATTTAATTTTCCTATTTTAAATTATGAAAAAACTAATAAAAATAATTTTTCCCGAGGCTGAAACCAATAAAGATCGATTTGTCTTTATAAAAATTATCTATGGTCTATGGTGTGAATTTCAAAAAATTTCTTCGAGCGGTTTAATATTTCAAAAATAAAAATATATATATATACAATTTTTGCTAGTATAATTAGATAAGATAATAGTTCTATAAGAAGAGAGGACTATTGACATATGTTTATTTCGATCATTTCATGGTAAAAAGTTTTTTCAAAATTTATTTTAACCTTAGTTCTGTGTATATACAATAAAATTTTTAATATTTATAAAATAATATTATCAAAATCACAAAATCATATTACATGATCGTTTCTATTTAAATATTCTATTTTAATTACAATTTTATTAAATATGAAATTTTATTTTACAAGTATTTAGATAATAATTAATATTTATAATTATATATAAAATTATATATTTTCAAGAGATGAATATCAATTTTTGAATATATTAATTATAATGATAGATGACGTTAAAAATGTTAATTTTTAAATATAATAATGATCCTAATAATAATCTTTAAATAAATTAACGAAAAATAAATATAGCTATTGAATTATTTTTATAAAAGTTATTATAAGTATTAAAAAAAATTTCTATATAGGTAAATAATAAAATGTTATGACTAAATTACCTAAATAATAAATAATAAAGATAAATAATACTTAATAGTGAACTGTAATAGAAAAAATCATTATGTAAGAGGCGAGATTATTTAATAATTTAAATACAGTAAAAATAAGTTAAAATAAAGATAAAATTTAAAATACAAATAATTTATTAATAAAATAACCTAATACACATAAAGTTCATAAAATGGCTTCCCATAACATAACATAACATAACATAATGAACAAAAAAAAAAAACTGCTGGACGCTTCCCATTGTGGAAACTTGATCACCAACACACCATTTTCGAATTTTTAATTTTAAAATTTACGACCACAATTGTTTTATTTATTCATGTAATTTGTGAACAATACCATATGAAATTAAAAATATTTATTTGAAAAGTAAAAATTAAAATAAAATGCAATTTAAAAAATGTAGCGAAACATCTAATGAATCGCATAAATTGGTGGTTTTTTCAAATTCTCATTATACAATTATGATTTTCATAAAACTGCTTTCAATAAAATGTATACAACATTAGTGTACCCTTATTGAGTATTTTGGTTACTGTTTTTAAATTGTTTTTAACTAACAGAGATAGTATTGCAATCACGAAAATTTTTGATGTCAAGATTTTGATGTTTTTATACGTTTTGAAGGTTCCTGAGTCATTTTCACTAAAGTAAGGTTGAGCGTAATGTCGCAGTGTGTGTATGTGAGTATGTAGACAAGATTACGCTAAAACGGTTCGATGAAGAATAATTAAATTTTGTACATTCAAGCATTATTCAAAATTCGTAGTTTTCTATCAACTTTTGAGAAATGTAGCTCATCCAGAAGAGGGTCATTACCTACAATGTTTTCATTTTTACCGACCGACGATAGTAAGGGAGGTATTGTTTTCACACCAAATTTCACATGTGGAGATTTTTACATATCTCCACGAATCATGCATTTTCTAAACAGAAAAAAGTATTTTTAGCATGATGTCTGTCCGTCCGTCTGTCCGTCCGTCCGTATAGATGTGTACAGCCTGAACGGCTCAACCGATTTTGATGAAATTTGGTATATTTACTTAATGCATCAGTGGGATGAATTGATCAACTTTTGGTGCAATTCCGGAAACCGGAAGTGGTAGTATTAGCGATCGACGATAGGAAGGAAAGGGTTATTTTCACACCAAAGGAGATTTTTTTTATATATCACCACGAATCATGCACTTTGTATTGGTTTTATCCTCGAGAAAAATCATATTTATTAGTTTTTTCTTGATTTAAAATTATATGACGTCATCCAGCCATTCATGACGTCACAGCCTGGTCTTGCATATATATTATAAATAAAATAAAATTAAAAATGTTTATATTTATTATTTATGTATCCATATCTGTTTTTTATTACATTAATAGATATATTAAAATTATTTGAAATTGTTTCTGTAGCTGGAAATTAATTTATTTCAAAACAGTCGGTCGGTTCGGACCTGGCCACAGGTCAACTTATTTACTCTAAACTGACCATAAAAATATAGATATATGTTTGATAGTTGACATGATTAAAAATTGTATCAAACTTCTATGGTGTATAGAATTTCAGCTTGATTGAATCGCTGAAAGTACAGGAATGAATTTTTTAACACGTTGACTGGCAATCACGCACCAGCACGTGACGTGAAGCCATCAACAAAGAGCCAAACACGCGCTCGTTTAAAAAATATTATTTATTAATTTTAATTTATAATTTAATTAATTAAATTTACTTTAAATATAATATATGTGAATTAATTAATTCTTTGCGAGATAGTCCAGTGGAGACACTCCAGATTTTTTAAAATAATTTATTATTGGATATTCTCGCGCCCCCTAAGAGAACCCGCCCCATAAGTATTTTTATTTCTATTTTATATAATTTCTTTCACTTAATGTTGATTTGAATGGTAAGCTTAACTTATTATTGCATAAAAATATAGAAGTAAAACTTTTTTATTATCACATTGAGATGATTTAAATTTAAATAAATTTGAAGACAATTGATATTTTAATTTTTAAGAACATACTTTTTGATAGTACAGACTTATTTTTTTGATTTTCTTTTTATCATTAAACAATTGAACACATTAACAGATATTTGGCCAACAATATTAACACGGGGCAACACATATTGAACAAATTTTATTAAATTATTTTTTTAAAAACAGTGGACAATCATTTTTACTGACCGTCTCCACGAATCATGCATTTTGTTAACTTAAAAAAGTATTTTTAGCATGATGTCTGTCCGTCCGAATTAATGTGTACAGCTTGAACAGCTCACCGGATTTTGATAAAATTTGGTATATTTACTTAATCAGTATGATGAATTGATCAACTTTTGGTGTATATCCGGAAACCGGAAGTGGTAGTATTACCGATCGACGATAGGAAGTGAGGTATTGTTTTCACACCAAATTTCACATGTGATGTTTTACATATCTGCACTTTGTATAGGTTTTATCCTCGGGAAAAATCATCTTCATTAGTTTTTTCTTAATTTAAAATTATATGACGTCACCCAGCCCTTCATAGCGTCACAGCCAGCGCCTCCTTATATATTATAAATAAAATAAAATTAAAAATATTTATGTTATATCCATATCTGTTTTTTATTGTATTAAAATTATTATTAAAATTATTTGAAATTGTTTCTGTAGCTGGAAATTAATTTATTTCAAATCGTCGGTCGGTTCTTTCATCTAACATAATATATGAGTAAATGAATATCAAATATTTTTATACATTTTTTGACAAATCGAAATTTCAATCTTTTAATGATTTTAAAGATTAAAACTTCAGCGAATCAGATTTCGATCTCTGCATCCAATAAAAGTTGAAGTATGTAGATACATTTATGTTGTTGATTTTTTTCAAACTAACGAGAGAGAACGAGAGTGTTTGGTTTTTTTTCAAAGAAATACTAAGGTTAAATAATTTCGTTGTGAAATCTATTTTTTTTCCCATATTCCTCCTATTTTATGAACCCTTTAGGGAATACGAAATCTGATTTAGATTGTTTGACAAACAACATGAATGAAAAGTAGAGAGAGAGAGAGAGAGAGAAAGGGAAAGAGATAAGTTGAGTATTTGACCGGCAATTCACTTTCGGACATCCTCATCCAATCTCCTCCACTAAACCATAGCTATTTGAATTATTGATATTTTAGAAGTTATTTCTCTCCAATTTAAGCCTTTTTGGAAAAAAAAATCAAGCTTTAAACTAAATAACATTCTCAATTATCTACCTAAAAGTTCAAGGATTCTACCCTATTAATTAAAGCTACAATTTCCCAATGATTTGCATGAATTAGCAATTTATAATAAGTAAGTAAACAACCATGACATTTTTTTTTTGAATTAATGATAAATGAATCATTTCATTATTCTCTTTCAACAGAAAATCCTCACATTTATTTATTTCCTTAAGAAATTGAAGACATTCGTTAGTTCACTTAATGTCTTACTTAATTATTATTAATTTGATAAATAAAATTGAATATATATATATAAAACTACAAGAGAATATATAACGGGAAATACTTAAGAAACTACTAAAATTATTTTTAACATAAAGTCATTTTCATCAATATAAAATTTAGTAACTAGAATTGTTAAATGAATCAAATAATTTATTTAAACAATAATTTTTTATATGTAATTATATTGAATGGTCATCTTGTCAGGGATTTGTATAAAACTTTACCAGTGGATTCCTTTTTTAATTCCAAATAAACTTTTCTTTTGCAATTTTTGCAGGTCGCTTCTAGTTTACGAGATAAAAAGGATTAAAGTTTGCCAGATTAGCTTATTATGAACTCGAAATATAATTAATGTCATTAAATAATGTTTTATTGACTAATTCACTAATTATTCACTTATTCCTAATTTTCAGTTTTTTCGATTCGGTTTGGATATAGGGGAATTATTTAATTAATTATTTTTTTAATTTTTCTATATTTAATCCGAACTGAAATAAGCGGGAGTGTCCTCCCCTAGACTTTCCCGCATATAAATAGGTATAAAGAGTTGTGAATGAATATTTAGAATGTGTAAACTTGGTATTGATAAAGAGCCAGTTCGTATTAGTTTATTGGTGTCAAATTTGATATTTCGTAACATTTATATATATATATATATATATATATAGAATAAAGTGCTACTTCCGGTTAACTGATATTTTAAATGTAAAAAAAAACAGATATGGATATAATATAAATATTTTTAATTTTATTTTATTAATAATATATAAGGGCTGGCTGTGATGTCATGAAGTGCTGGGTGACGTCATATAATTTTAAATTAAGAAAAAACTAATGAAGATGATTTTTCTCGAGGATAAAACCAATACAAAGTGCATAACACGTGGAGATATGTCCTCAAGTGAAATTTGATATGAAAATAACCCTTCACTTCCTCTCTTCGATCGGCAATACTAGCACTTCCGGTTTCCGGATTTGCACCAAAAGTTGATCAATTCATCCTACTGATGTATTAAGTAAATATACCAAATTTCATCAAAATCCGTTGAGCCGTTCAGGCTGTACACATCTATACGGACGGACGGACGGACAGACATCATGCTAAAAATACTTTTTTCAGTTAAGAAAATGCATGATTCGTGGAGATATGTACCTAAAAATATCCACAGGTGAAATTTGATGTGAAAACAATACCTCCCTTACTATCGTCGGTCGGTAAAAAAGAAACGCTACTTGTATAGGTAAAATGTCACTTCCGGTAGTCAGATCATGATGAAATTTGGTATCTCAATTTTTTTCATATTTTTAAATCTATATACAAAATATCAAGCAAATATCTCGAAGCAAACTGGTACTTTACTTGAAAGGTAAACGCAACCAGTGTAGGTAAAGTACCACTTCCGGTTAACCGATTTTGACGAAATTTTGATAGAAATCTACAAACTGTGAATAATATCAGTGTACCAAATTTCGAAGTCCTAGCTTGATTAGTTTTTGAGTAAATTTGCTTACAGACATTACATACATACATACATACATACATACATACATACATACATACATACATACATACATACACACACACAGACATAATTCGAAAAATGGTATTTTCCGACTCAGGGAGGTCTAAAACGTCAAGATCTATCGAAATCTCGAAGTCGAAATTTTTGACGATTCCAATACTTCCCTTATACGAAGTATGCGGGAAAGTAAAAAAACCCCGAAAATTAGTGGAGCCCTCTGATGGTTAAATAATAAAACATGGCTGTTAAATAGAATATCAATGGGTTTATATGCAAACTTTAATCGTTTATCTTGTAAACTAGAAGCGACCCGCAAAAATTGCATAAGAAAAGTTTATTTGGAATTAAAAAAGGAACCCACTGGTAAAGTTTTATTCAAATCCATGATTGGATGACCACTCAATATAATTACCGTTTTATTATATACTTATCATTGGATTTGGTTTTCTACCACGTGTCCTGCCCTAACTATGTCTATTTCTTTACAAATATAATTTATAATTATAATTGTATTTGTTATCATCAACGTCATTTTTATCTGTACTTGCGATTAATTTATTTTATACAATATTATAATAATTAAAGAAATTATATACAATTATATATTTATTTAGAAGATTTTATAATTATTTTTATTTTAAGCTCTCGTTCTTATTAAACTCTTAAGTATATAATAAATAATCTTCTTTTATCTATTATATTAGATATATCTACATACGTACTCAAGTAACTAGTTTTATAACTCTTCTTAGTTAACTACACAATCCCATATCAACTCAGATTTAACCCATTTTAATGCTAAAACTTGCGGAACCAAAATAAAATTTAATAACTAGAAATATACATATTTTATGTTTATAAAATTTATATTATAATATAATATATTCTACATAAAGAAAATTATTTATTTTATGACAGTTTTAAGATTTAATTTTAACTTTTTAATCAAAGTAATTTACAAAAGATATTGTCTAATACATATTTAAATTGTATTATTACGTTTTTGTATTAAACCTTTGATCTTTATTATTCAACCATTTACAATAGGATAGTATTATTACATCATTTTTACAAGTTTTTTTTTTGTATAACATATAAATGTATATATCCAATTAGAGATCGCAATAGTAAAAATTTCGAAAATTTAATTAAACTTAAATAATTATTGAATAATAATTAACTTAACATTAATCAAGTGGCCAGCAAAAAGATTAGGATACTAATATTGGGACACCGTGAAAATTTACCTGTACAAAATATTCAATTATTATTTTTTTTTTAAAGAAAAACTTTTTGATTTTACCATTGAGAATTGTATCAAGAAATATTAGTTAAAATATAATTCTTTGTTGTTTAAAAGAATTATATTTTATTTTTATTAAGAATTATATTTTAACATCAAATGGTAAAATCAGGTAAAATCAAAAATTTTAAGAATGCTAAAGGAAGGGAATTCAATAAGACAGCATTTTGAACAGAATGAACTGAAATATTGAATCTTGACACATATTATTTAAAAAAAAATTTTAATCTAATTTATTTTCACTGTTATTTCTACCAACTATACTATCCCAAAAAATCTAATAAATTGTTTATGTGCTATCTAATTAACTCATGAAAATTTAAAAAAAATAAATGATAATTTTTATTTCTATAAAGTATGCCTTATGTTTAGAGTCTGGACGAAATATAAATAATAATTGACTTATATACATTAATACAAATTGAAATTCAATAATTATTATATTATTATTATATTTTACTTCCATCATTGAAATAAAAACTGTTTAAATAAAACAGTTTTTATTATAGTAATAGTAACTAAAATGACTTTAAAACAGGGGAGGAGCAACCATTTTTATAAATGGAAGTATATTTCCTTGCCGGGCCGCCAACAAAAAAAAATAACTTATAAATTATAAAACTTTAAATGTTTAATGAACAATTCACATAAGGTTTCAAAAAATCGTTCGTTCTTTGTTGTAGCGATTATCATTACTTAACAGGTGGCCCTCAAAAAGTTAAGGATACCAATAAATTGATATTGTATTATTATGCTTATCTGATCGACCAGGGGTTGTTCATCCCTTCTCTAATTACCTTAAGACTCCGAACAATGCGTATCGCACAAACGATAGCCTCTTTTCAGTGTAACTTTTAAGAATTTACAAATCAATCAATTTGACATTTTTCTCAGTAATTGAATACTTTTACGCTATCTTAAATGGATAGCGTAAATCTTCCTGCCTGTGAACCCAGACGGGCCACAATTCAACTCAACGAAACATTTGGTGAAAGAATAATGTTATGTAATGCTTCTGTTAATTGACCATCAAGATCGTGTGATCTAACCCCATTGGAATATTTTCTTCAGGGATATATCAAGTCTTTGCCGATAAACCGATATCGATTTGAACATTTAGACTACAATATACGGCGTATTATTGACAAAATACAGCAGCAATTGCTATATAATGTTTGTGAAAAATGAAAATCCAGATTTTGTCACTGTCAAAATAATATTCAAACATTAATGGCATAAAATTATTTTGCCATTAAAGCCAGTTTTACTGATATTAGAAATATTTTCTTTTGTTTTATTTTAATTTAAAGTTGTGTACTTTAATCTTTTAATCTTATAATGTTTTTCACATTTTTTGAAAAATTATTTGATAACTATTAAGAAAATTATAAATTAAAATTATATTACTTATAAAAACTTATTTGAATGTGTTTTTATTGAGACATTGTTGCACCTAAGTATAAATAGTTACTGATGACCAAATGATAAAATTAAAAATAATGTCATCTATAAATCTAATGGAATATTTAATACGGAAAAGAAAAGGTGAATGTTGAATTATTTCGAAAAGTATTTATTTATTCTTCAATATCCATTTTGTCCCCTTCAAGATTTAATGCATTTATGCCAGCGCTTCTTTCAATCGTCGAAGCACTTGTGTAATGCGCTTTATAGTATGGCCATCAACTCGTTCTTCTATTCCGACTTTATCTTATCAATTGTGACCTTTCTTTCATTAGTCTCTTCAATTTTGGGAATACGAAAAAGTCGCAGAGGGCCAAATCTGGTGAATACGGTGGTTGAGGCATGATTATGGTGTTGTTTTTGGCCAAAAAATCACGAACAAGGAATGATGTGTGAGCTGGTGCATTATCGTGATGCAGAATCCATCATTTGTTTTTGAGTATTGCATAACTTCCTTGTATTATTCGTTATTAACAGTATGACCTATTGGCAAGAACTCATGATGCACCACGCCATTGTAATGAAAGAAAACAGTGAGCAAACCTTCACATTTGATCGAACTTGGCATGCTTTTTTAAAGCGCTTGTATCACTTATAAACATTTTTTTGAGGCAAAGTAGACTCGCCGAATGCCACAGTCAACGTTTTAAGTGCGTTGGAGCACTTTATTCCATTTTTAATACAGATTCTTTTAAAAATCTCATTTCCTTATTGTTTAATTATTTATTTTTTAATTTAATCATTAAAGTAATTAGATATTTTATTTTATATATTATAATGAGATACAATATTCATTTTATTATAATTTGACAAATGATTTAGAATGAAATATAAGGAAATCAAAAGATAAAATTATGAAAATATCTTGAACAATTTATTAAACAAATTTTTAATGGTTATTTTAACGATTTTAAAATTTTAAATTTAAGCATAATTATTATTTTTAATAAGATTTTAAAATAATATTCTCCTATTAAAGGGATTTTTATTAATATATAAATTATACAAATATATGGTGTATCCATTTAATAATTATAAAAACCACTAAAGTTTTAATAAATATATTCGTGAAAAATATACTCCTATATAAGTATATAATAAAATTTAATTTATAGATAAAAATTAAATTTCCATTGTAAACCTATTAATTAATAAATTATAAATTTTATTTTTAATTAACTTATTGAAATGATTTTCTGTTACAGCATGTTAAGAAAAAGCAACGAGTAAAAGTGATGGAATTTTGGATTGAAACGGCGCGTGAATGTTTCAACATCGGCAATTTCAATTCACTTATGGCGATTATTGCAGGTCTAAATATGTCCCCTATATCAAGACTTAAGAAAACGGTAAGTCCTTTAAGTCTAACCATTTATCTCCCTTTAGATGGGCTTTATCTCTCAGCCCCCACCAGTATTTGCGCCAGCACCCACCTAATAGCCACTATTATTCTTTTTCGGTTTTCTATCGGATTATAAATTTCAGTCTCTCCCTACTATTATTTGAAAAGAGGACATTTTATCTCTACAACCAATCATGATGATCCTCTTGTCGTAAAAATATTATCATTTTATTGAATCGTCAATAGAAATGAGAATGCTTTCTGACTTCAATAAATTATTTTACATCTTCCAAAATAACAAAATTATTATTTACCTGGGTATTTTTAAAAGTTATGAAAAAAAATACAATAATTTTTTATCAGAGTTAATCATTAATAAATTTTTATTTCTATTTTTTATATATATATATATATATATAAGTATAAAAACCAAGGGATTTTAATATTTTGAACAAAATTTCAAATTTTTTTAATTTTAAATGAACAAAATATTTTGAAATTTAACAAGATGATTTTTTTTTAACAATTTCAATTTATAAAAGAAACTAAAAAAACAAATAAATAAGAAAATCAATAAGTTAAAGGTAAGTGATTAAATACACTAGGTTTTAAGTTTCACACAATATAAATTTTATTAATTTTTATGGTCAATCCGACAGTTGCATCATCATCAGAAGCTTGTATTAAACCTAGAGTTTTTAATAATTGACCGTTTACCTATTTATTTTATTATTGATTTTTCTTCAGTTTTTTTTTTTTTATAAATTGAAAGTTGTTTAAAAAATCTTCGGATTAAATTTTTATATAGGGCTGACAGTTCAATCTTTAAATCTAGTGAACTAACGTTTATTTCTGTGATCAGAACATTGTTTTATTGTCCTAAGAACAATGTCAATATTCTTATAAATGCAATGAAAAGGGTAGTAGATGTCTTATATAATCTTAAATAACTTGTTTCTATTTTTAAATGAATTAAAGATTTGGATGAAATAATGTTATATTACTCAATTTAGATTTGTTATTAGGTAAATATTTGCATTGATTTTCAATGCCCCAATTAAATCCCCTGGAAAATTGGTGTAATAGGAAAGGGGTCGGTAGCTTCTAACTTAAAAGGGTTCCTAAGCTATATCCACACTAAAGATCATTCATTCGTGTTGCTTAATTGAAAATATACTTAAGCATAAATTCTCTTTCATTGGCTCTTAACTTTTATTCAAACTTTTTAATCTGAATTAGTAAATTTTTAAATGCTATATTTCAACAAGATTTTATATCCATTTTCATATTATATATATATACTTTTATTTATTTATTTATTTGTGATTAAAATATATAAAACAATCATTTTGCTGATTGTATTCCATGGGTCATGGTCAATGAGCCTGCGGGATGAGAGTACAGTATTTGAAAATAGTATTCTTTGCAGCATTTATGGGCCAAAAATAGTTGAGGTCACCGGGGAATGGTGGAAACTGCATAACGAGGAATTGCATCTATGCATCTCCAGACCTAGTTAGGGATATAAAATCGAGAAGGCTGCGAATGGCTAGAATGGGAGAAGAAAGAATGGCGAAAAATATATTGATGGGGAAACCGATGGGGGAACGCGTTTGGTGGAGAATATAGGAAGAGATGTGAGAGAGATGGGAGAGGGTAGCGATTGGATGGTTGTGGCTCAGGATAAAGAAATTGTCTAACCAATGCAACCATACATGAATATATGATCATTGAAATTAAATAATATATTCAAATATTATTTTAGATTTTTTTTTTTGAAATTTAACAATTTCCAAGTTTTTACTATATCGCCAGAAAAATAAAGATATATGTTTGATAGTTTTCGACTTGATTAAAGATTTCGGTTTGATTGAATCGCTGAAAGTACTGGAATTAATTTTTTAACAAGTCTGCAAATAACGCGCCAGCACGTGACGTGATGCCATCAACAAAGAGCACGCACTGGTTTAATATATATTTATTAATTTTAATTTATAATTTATAATTAAGTAAATTAAATTTAAATATTATATATATTAATTAATCCGATTCAAATTTGCGGGATAGTCGAGTGGAGACACTCCAGATAGAGAGAGATTTTATATTTAAATTTTATTATCTAATATATGAAGACCTTAGAGCGAAACAGTGGTAAGCCACAAAATCAAAATGTTGAGAAATTGCAGTTTAAAGTGTAGAAAAAAGATAGAAAACATTGGGTTTACTGCATATATTTCAAATTTGCTCAATATGTAATATCAGTAAAGAGAAAAAGTCAGCAATTATTATTTCTTAGATATATATAATTAAGAATAAAACAATTTTCTACAAATGTGGCTTACCATTGTTTCGCTCTAAGGTCTTCATATATATTTTTAGTTGACAATTTTGATAATTTATTTTTCAATAAAATGGTAAAATAAAATTGATTATATTCAAATATAGTATTTATAAATTGATAATAAGTAAGCAGTTTGTTGATTAATTAAAAACACAAACTGCTGTTAAAAATTATATTTTTTTAATTTGTTTAATGTTATTTATGACACTACAATTTTTTAAAATTTTTTATTATTTAAATAATTTCGTTTAACTTTTCATCTGTGAAATATTTCTAAATATATAGTAAAATAATTATAAAAATATTTTAATTAATTAAAATATAAATAATATTATTTTATTTCTTGTTTAATTTATAAGTTTCATAAAATTATTAGTTATTATTAAAATATAATATATAAATATTTTTTTTTTGATTATATGTAGTAAATTATTAATTATTATTAATGGTTTATTTTTCCTATTTATTCTTTCTCATAAGATAATTGAATTAAAATATTTTTTTACTTAGAATTGATAATTAGATAATTTGTCATACAATATTATTTATATTTTAAACAATTCCATTTCGCAAATGTAAATGTTTATTTAATTCATTTATTTATTAGGTTTTTTTTTATTTTTTATTAAGTTATTTCAAAGAAAATTTGTTTATTTTCCAAATTGCATTCTCTTATATAAATTATGATTTATTCGAGGACTGATTACATAACCTCAAAAAGATTACAAGTTGGAAAAAGTTTTTAATTTTTCAACTCTATTTTGTTAAAGCGATTTAATTAATACGAATTAGTAACTTATTGTGAGTTCTATCTTAAGTTCATCTTCCAAGAGGCAAGAAGGAGAGAAAATGCGCCAAAAGACGTTGGGTTGAAGAGGGGGGGGGGAAATTTGTTTAATTACAAACAGCCAACCGTTGCCTCGTCCTTATTGTCCTTTTCGTTATACTTTTAAAGTTTTCGTTTTTTTTTTATTAATATTTGCTTATACCCCTTCTCTTTCTCTTCCTCATTCTCATTTATACATGACAAATACTTTATCCATTTTAAATGAATATAAATAATTAAATAACAAAACATAAAAAAAAATTCATTAAGGACGTTGTTTTTCACAACAATGTTCAATTTGCTTAATTAATAAAAAAATTTTATGTATATCAATACACGAATTAAATGAATAAAATTTAAATTAAATTTTAAAAATATACATTTATCTTAGTTTATTATACTAGCAAAAATTGTATATATATATTTGTATATTTTTGAGATATAAAACCGCTCTAAGGATTTTTTTGAAGGAATGAAAAATAGAATATATATAGAGAAAAAACAATTATAACATAATTTTTAAGTAAAAAATAATTATTATTTCTTAAAAATATCAATAATAATAGAAAAAATAGAAAAAATAGATAGTAAGACTTATTAGGAAGATTTTGACGGGTACCGGGTAGTCTTCACTATGATCCCAATAGAAAATATTTCTACTTAAAGGAGTAGCGTCCCTGCCCTCATGATTCCTTTCCAGCATCGGGGGGTGAATTCAAATATATGTTGATTGCATGCGTTTTCTGACTAGCAAAACCTCGCAATTGACGAGTGAGACGCATCTTATAAGTGCCTCTGCGAAGAGCCCACTTCTCTTACGCTTCATATTAGTAGAAAACTTGGAACTCATATTTATTGTATTCTTTGGAGATTTAGAAAAACAAATCTATTCAATGTTTTTAATTTTATTAAATTTTTTGACTAAATCTTGTAAATTAAAACCAAATCAATTGAACATAATTTTAGTCAGATTCTAAATAAAATTAATTTTTAGTATTATTAAATGGAAATTTTTAATTAATTTTAATATCGGTTTATTTTTACAGTTCAAAAAAAATATTGCCTTATAACAATAGGTAAAACCTATAGCCTATGGATATGGACAAATAATTTTAAAATTTTAGAAGATAATTAAAGAAGTCATTATATCGCCAATTTAAATTGCAAACCTCCACTTTTGGTCAGAAATTACATTTTCACACTATTAGAAAGAAAAAAACATCTTACATTGGCTATGAAACACTTTCGCTTGAGCGAAACAGAATGAATTGAAATGTTGAATCTTGAATATGATTATCTATTTAATATGTAATAAATAAATATTTACTTTATTATTTTAATTCTATTAATTACATTTAGTTCTATTATTTTTTTTTATTGAATATAACAAGTTGGTTGTTCTCTTTCAATTTGATTGAGCGAACAAGTTTGAAATGTTGAATCTTGACACAATTGTTTTATTTCAATTGAATTTATTTTTATAAATTTATCTTATATAATAATATAATTATCTATTTATTATGTAATAAATAAATATATTTTATATATATATATTTGATCAACGAATAAAAAAATTAAAATATATAATATGTTTGTAATAAAGTGCTAAAAAATGGGAAACAATTATATATTATTAATTATATAGTCAAATACTAAAATTTAGAAAGGTTAAATCAATAATAATTTATATATGTTCTTAGATATATATGAAAGATATTAGTTTTAATTATTATAATAATATTAATAAAAAAAAATTGTAAATGGAAGGGCTGATATTTTTCATTTAAATTTATAACTTCAATTAAAATAAACACTTCATTTTGGAATGGATATGAGAGGAGGGGAAGGTAGAGGCGAAATTTGGGTAGAGTAGAGTAGTCTAGGACTAAACGGTGTTTTGAGAAAGGGAAGCCCTTGGATAATAAGTATATAAATTATCGGGATAAAAGAAAAATATAAATATATGGTATATAAAAGATGTAATAACATATAGGATAATTATGATCTAAAATTATTTTTTAAAAAATTAAAAAAAAATATCCCGGGTAGCGAGTAGATTCTTTTCTATAAACCCAGTAGAAAATAATTCTATTTCAGGGATTGGCGTCCCTGCCCTCACGTGAGCTCATGATTTCTTCTAAATCCCTCTTCTACCTGGAGGAATCATGTCCTTTACCCGTTGACTCCTTTCAATCCATTCCTTTACTCCCCCCCCTCCCCTGATCACTCAAAAAAATCAAATTTATTTGGATGAAGGAGAATACCTAGCATAGCTTCATTAAAAAGAAAAAAAATTTAAATCTTGTTTCTTATAGGAGACTCTTGAGAGTCTCCTATATATATTTGAATCAACCCCCCTTCGGGGGGTTGATTCAAATATATCCAGATCACGTCAACCCTTCGACTAGCAAAACCCCTTAAATTCACGAGTGAGACATGTCTTATATGCCTCATGAGAGGACCCACCTCTCCAACGCTTCACATTAGTAAAAATTTGGAACTCATATTTATAGTACGTTTTGGAAAATTAGAAAAACTAATCAAATCAATGTTTTTCATTTTATTAAAATTTTTGACTAAATCTTGTAAATAGTGACCAAGACAAATCCATTGACCATAATTTTAGCCAGATTCTAAATAAAACTGATTTTTCGTATCATTAAATGGAAATTTTTAATTAATTTTAATATCGGTTTATTTTTACAGTTCAATAAAAATCTTGCCTCATAACATCAGGTAAAACCTATACGAATCGATTCATTATGAAACGTAGATTCATTTTCACTACTATTATATAATTTTACGGTGCTTCGTTAATTAAATATTAATTATTGAATTTTGACAGATTGAAAAGATTTGCCGCCATGTTGACCCCTCCGCCAACTCACCTCACCCCCCACCCACCCATCCTCTCTCCTCGCCTGCCTGCCTGCCCGCCTCGAGCGCACTTCAGTTCCCATTCTCTTTCCAGTGGAAGATGTTGACCGGCGTCACCTCCGAAATCATCCCTCAATCAAGAATTAATTGTAAATTTATTCATTCCTATTAATTAAAATGAAGTTTACTAAATTTTAGAAAAGATTCAAATAAAAATTTAATTTTATAAAATATAGATTTTTAACTTTTTACTGATATATTAATTATATATTTTATTATTTAATAAATTTCGCCCCCACCTCCAATGTTTTGCTTCTCGGTGACCTTGAAGGGGACAGCATATCAATCTCTACATAGAGAACTCAAATTGCGCACAATAGAGGAAGTGATTAAATACATTTCTAATTAATTTTAGAATGATGCTTCTAGTTTAAACATGAAATGGAAAGTATACATGTTTTCAATTCATTGTCAAAAACTGTTATTACGGAGTAAAAATTTAGACTCTGTAAACGAAATTCTGGTTGAACACTTTCAGAAACGCTAAAATTATATATTCATTTGTATAAAATTATTTCAGAACATGAATGATTGTATATATAAATATAGGATCAAATATTTTATTTTATTAAGTAAATTTGAATATATTTTTCATCTTGAAATGAAAATCAAGTTATTTTAATTAATTTGTTCCATTTTAGGAAACAAATTTTTGATGGGTCAATTTTAGAAAACCCATTTAACAATTGTAATAAATAATTTTAAAATTTTAAAATTTTTAAGAGTTTATAATAATAAATTGTATAAATGTGTGTTAAAGTGTCGAGCGATAGCCCGGTGTTCCAGGTATTTTGCATTGATTTATCATGCTTATAAAATAATTAATATCTAATAACGTTTCTCTGAAGAAAATTGTTATATTTTCTTTCTCTTTTTATTAAATTTTAAATTAAATCAACGTATTAATTATATTTATCAAATCTTATTTGGATAATATGAAGATACTAACCTTTATTATATTTCAATCTTTTTGTTTACTTATTTTACAAAGATTGTTATCGAATTTTATACCATATAGAATTTATAAAGTTAATGAACCACATTCTTCTTCTCTTTCTTTCTTCCCTTCTTACGATTTAAAAGGAAAGTGAGAGAGAAATTTCAATTTATCCTCTTAAACAAAATCTCATTATGTAGGATGAAATTATTATATAATTTATGCATAATCTTGTTATGATAATGTAATGTGTAAGTGATTAAATATATTATATAGGGAATTTTAGGATTTGGTGGTTTTGGTTGAGAAATGTTTATTCATTTTATAAAATGAGAGTTTTTATTTTTATTTTTTATTTTAACTGGGAAATATATTCAGGTTGTATATAAAAGCCATGTTGAAATAACTTGATGAGAATTTGATCTTAAGAATAACTTTGTTGGTTCATTCTGCTGAACGGAAAGTCAATACTTGTGTACTACGGCATTGATTGAGTATAAAATACCATAACTGATTATCAGTTCGTATTTGATGCAACCTCTATTTTGAACCAATCCTCATTATCCCGTTTTAAAAAATACAAATTATGTTAAGTCTATGTAATTTGTATAAATATTTTTTATGACATTAATTTTTTTTAATTATGGATTTCTCAATAAGTTTGGAATGAGATGTTTCAGTTTTGTGACAAAAAATAAAAAAACTTTCAAGTCATTTTTATCGATCAATGATATGAAGCGAAGTTATTATTTTCACACCAGATTTCACATGTGGAGATTTTTACATATCTCCACGAATCATGCATTTTGTTAACAGAAAAAAGCACTTTTAGCGTGATGTCTGTCCCTCTGTCCATTGTGTGTCCGTAAAGACGTGTATAGCTTGGACGGCTCAACGAATTTTGATAAAATTATGATATATTTACTTAATGCATCAGTAGCATGAATTCATCAACTTTTGGTGTATTTTCAGAAACCGTAGAGACAAAAGGTACTAAAACTAGGTAAAATTTGGACAATAATTTTTCAATATAAAAAAATTAGGTAAAAAGATGTATAATATAAGATGATCTACTTACTCTAACCTATTAATAAATTCAATAATTAAAGTGATATTATACTTATAATATCACTTTCTCAAAAAAATATAATGATATTTTGAATACTTCTTAAACATTTTTTGCCTATAAAAACTTAATGGATTTTTGATTAATAAATAAATCTATTTATTATAAATAATTTGTGTTAATTAAATTAGAAATGAAATAAATAAAAAGATTTATTATTAATTATTTATTTATTAATTAATTGGCTAATTATTATATCGGATTAATATTCAGATTTTATTTAATTTCAGATTTTTATATATCTCCACGAATCATGGATTTTGTTAACAAAAAAAAGTATTTTTTGCATGATGACTGTCCGTCTGTCCATTGTGTGTCCGTATACACGTGTATAGCTTGAACGGCTCAACGGATTTTGAGAAAATTTGATATATTTATTTAATGCATCAGTAGCATAATTTCATAAACTTGTGGTGTATATCCGGAAACTGGAAGTGGTAGTTTATAAAGTATTAATTTTATATTCATTGTCGGAAATTTTTTATTACATTAAACTAATGAAATAAAAACTACATACATATATATATATATATATATATACTATATATATATTATAATTATTTTTAAATCTTCGGTTGATTATCTGCCTGGCAAGAGCTCATTTTTACTGTTTGTGCTTACAACAATTTCATATGAGGGTTAAATAAACAATCATTTTAATGATTAATTAATTAATTTTATTTTTAATATTTATCACAAGAGAGAATTATTTTAAAAAATTCCTTCTTATTTTTTTTAAAAAACTGTCCTGCTATTTATTTTTCAAGTTATTTCAATAAATACAATCTTTATTAATTGACGGGTATAAAAAATGACAAATTGGCTGAGATCAAATATGAACGTCTGGGAAGCCTATAAATAAAATACTCTATATATTAAAAATTAAATCCCACAAATATTTATCCATGTGAATAGATTTGTCATTTTATTTATCATAGACACGAAGAGTGTTTAGTTAAATCCAAAATCGGAGTAGGATTAATTCAGCTAAATTTCACTACATAATAGGATATATTGCATTGAAACTATAATTATATTATACATGGATCAGTAAATATTCAATTTAATTCATATATATAATCTTTTGTGTATAAATTGGATATGTTTAAAATCTTTTGTTTTGGTTTTTTTCTTTACAATAAAATACAAGAAATATTAAAAAATGATTAACATTAAATAGAGGACAGATTATCAAATAAATAAATAAATAAAAAACTTTAATATATACATACACTTTTTAATCAAAAATGGCCTAAAAAATGGAAAATAAAATATTAATAAACCTTGAATCTTATCCTTTACATATACCCAACAAAAAAGCGTGGGCACATATGAACTTAAGTAGTAGGTAAAGAATTTAATATTATTATATGCGCCCCACGCTTTTTTGTTGGGAATATGTAAAGGAAAATCTTAAAGGTTTAATTAATATATTTTTTATTTTTTACAATATTTTTGATTAAAAAGCATATATATTAAAAAGTTTTTAGTATTTTTTTATATTTCTTTTAAATATTTTATTGTTACTTGCCAGGTGTAAAACATTGCACTATTTACTACTATTTAAATCTGTTTTTCTCGAACATATATTAGATTCTTCGCGAAGTTTTAGGCCTTTTCTAGATGATATTGATTATGCAAGTGGCTTATCAAACCATCAGCATACTGTCGTGTAGTAGGCGGCACTGAGTTCTTTTCAAAATCATAGAACAAAACAAGCAAATTGTATATTAAATATAAAATATAAAAAAAAAAATTGTAAATATAACTATAAATATAAGATTGTATTAACATCAATCATTTAATTTCTCAAATTTAAAAAATTTTGAAAAATTCAAAATATTTCTTTTTAATTGTTTATGTGTCATCGACTTTCAATATACTTTTCAAATTGATCGATAATGCTCAAGAGGGTTAAAATTATTAACATTACAGACAGACAGAAAAGTCAAATTAATAAAAAGCTTATAAAAAAAATATATTGTAATATCTTGTTTTCTCCATCTAGGAAAATGAAAGTAATAGACATTTCAAATGAAAATATGTATATATAATATCTAGAATGTTAGTATATTTTGTGGAATGTTTCTGCTTTGTAAAGTGAACGTCAAATGAATCAAATTCGAATAGAAACCAGGTATCTTATTATACATAAATCGACTCTCTCGTCTCTTTTCCTTACATCTTCTTCTTCTCCTTCTTCTTCGTATATTACTTACTCTCATCTGTTTGGTTTGGCTTTGGAATAAATATATTTACCCACTTCGAATATTAATGTTGTCATTTGAGTTGACTGGGATGAAACACTTTCTGAAAATAGAACGAAGCACATTTCCCATTACATTTTAGATTTTAATATCAAATCATCGTTATTAGTTTCTTTTATTAAAATTTTATAAGAATTATTATTTTAATTTGGTTCTTTTCTTCTACAGCACCTCCTCGTGCTGCCTCTATTTGTCATCATTTAATCAAATTAATATTGTTGTTGGAAGAAGGGTAGGGAGAAAAAAATGATATTTTTACCTCATCCATGTAATGAATTGTCTTTTGGAACTATGAAATTTGAAAATCAAAATGAAAAATAACATATAATTTTAGAAATAATGATTATTTATATTACAATTTGTTTCAGCGATCATTTATATTATATCATTTTAAAAATAATTATTTGAATGTTTTCAAATATTTTTTTCCTAAATACCTCACTTTGCGTCGAGTTTACGTTCCAAAAAAAATCACAACGCAAATTGAAACGACTCATTAAGATTTTCTATAGCAAACCATGTAAAGATCGAAGATAGGTTCCAGAGTTACGAAAATACTACTTTTTAAAAAGAAAATTGAACAAAGTAAACATTTAAAAAACAAAAATAATATAAAATTTTATTGCATATATTCTCCTCTTCTTCGTTGTCGATAACTTCCTAGCGGAAGTGTCGTGGCCCTAATAACTCCACAGGAGTCATAGGGTGTTCATGGGAAAATTTGACCGAAGTGGTTTCCCCTTGCCTTCTTCGGTGGGGCAGCCGATGTTAAATTGAATTAATTTTTTTTATATTTATTTTATTATTTTTATTAATTAAATAAATATATAATCTTGAGTTCTATGCTGGGATTCGAACTCAGGCTTCCTGTGTAGAAATCTAGTACTCTACCCACTCTGCCATTGCATATATACAAAAAACAAAAAACAAAATTAAAATTAATCACTGTCTGATAAGCTCATAATGACTGTTGGCTTTCTTTCACAAAAAATTGGTCCAATGTTTGCTGAACATATTATTATTGAATTTGCACATCTAAATGAAATGAGCAATTCAATATATAATTATTATTTTGTTATTTTTTTGTTTTTTAACTCCTCTTTCTCTAGCAAGCTGTCTTATCAACATTTAACTAGATTTTGGTATTTGCTTTGATGGCGTGTATATCAAAGTATCCACTGATATGTCCATATTTTAATTTATCCTTCTTGTTTACAGAAGATCTTGGGACGCGCGTTTCTTTACTCTTTTGAATTTTTGGTTTGGTTGAATTAAGTTAGGGTACGATACTATTCTTTTAGAATAAGTATGTAATGACCTCTCAACTTCTTCTTTAACATAGTTAGTTTTTAGTTCATTGTGAAGTTGCCTATTTGTCATGTAGAATGGAGCTCCAGTTAACATACGAAGAGTTTTTGATTGAAATCTTTGGAGAATTTATATGTTTGATGTAGATGCTGTACCCCACAGCTGCAGTCCATAGGTCCAGACGGGTTTCAATATGGATTTATACAATAGTATTTTATTTACTAAGGATAGTTGCCACTTTCGACCCATAAGCAGTAAAGTTCCCTTAGCTGCTGGTCAAGAGTTTTTCTTTTGTTCCATATGTGGGTCTTCCAAGTCAGCCGTTTATTTAGATATCTGACGTCATTAGATTGTGGTATTTTTATTTGGTTTAATTTAACTTCTGGGCCTTCTGGGCCTTGTGAAAATAACATATACTGATTTATTCTCATTGGCTTTTATTCTCCAAACTTTTAACCACTTTGATATTTCATTTAAGTTTCTTTGTAGTTTTGCTGATGCACCAAAAGTGGTTTCATCAACTGCGAGATCTGCAGTGTCATCAGCAAATGTACCTGTTAGTGCATCTTGGGTGCTTGGAAGATCGAACGTATATATTAGGTAGAGCTTTGGGCCCATAACACTACCTTGCTGGACTCCAGTCTGAATTTTATGGAGACCCGTGACGCTATCACCGTACTTAACGTAGAAATGTCTTTGGCAGAGATATGACTTTATAAAAAGATAGTGGTTAATTAGAAGATTTTTTCGGATTTTAAATAACATCCCACAGTGACACACGCGATCAAAGGCTTGTGAGATATCCAGAAATCCAGCGGAACAGTAGGATTTGCTTTCAAATATCTATTTAAAAATAAATTAAAATTAATAAATAGAATAAATAATAATAAATAAATTAATTTAAATTAAAAAATATTATTTACAAAATGTGCGATGATCTCACTCGTAAACATAAATTTTTTAAATAGTGTTTTGTTACGCATTGTATTTAATTTTTCACTTAAGATTCCACATAATTTTCTACAAAACATATCACATTGATGTATAATACATTCTGGGATATCCTTCCCGAGAAAAAAAAAGAAAATTTCAAAAAATTAAAAAAAAAAAAAAATAATAAATAAAAATAATAAAATTAAAGACTAAAACCCAAAACAACGCAAACTCGAAAATTTAACGACGCACAATAAAATTAAGTAGCAACGCAACTTGGAAAAACAAAACGAAACAACGCAAAGCGAGGTATTGGTATGTATTAAATAACCATATAAAAATATTCTTGGTAAAATATTATTTATTAATTATTGAATAATTGAATGGAAATTGCGCAGCTAGAGGGGAAGGGGGTAAACGCTGCAGAATTTAGAAAAAATCATAAATTTTTTTTCAGTATAACTTTAAGGTTATTATGGAGCCTTTTAAATAAATAAATTATAAAATTTGTTTCTTTTTTAAATCAACAATGTTCTTTGGATAATTTCAACTATTTTCGTAGTTGGTTCACTTTCACATATGATAAATGCAGCATTATTTTGAAGGGTTGGAATTTATAATCTAAAATTTCGATATTTTATTATTATTTTCTTACTTACTAAAATGAAAAATATGTTTAATTTTCTCTTTTGTTCTTCCACCAAACCATATACATATCTGTTATCAGAATTTTTTAATTTGACCTTTTCTCTATTGGTTATTTCCACTTAAGGACATCCATTGGAGCCGGGTGGTTTATTAGGCGAAGTTAAGGATCTGATGGGTGGATCACTTTCCTCCTCTTCAAGTTCATTGGTTATTGATAGACAATACCAGCTGATCTCAAGGGGACGATCCTTTGCAAGTGTCTCTTAAGAGAAGTGAGGGACCGCTTTTCCCTTTGGGAATGCAAACTCTATACGAACGGCTGAATTGGCTTATTAGACTCTCCTGTGAATCCTTTCCCTCTTCTCTCTCTCTCGTCACTTATTTATAAAGGTCACAATTTCAATTTAACCTTCTTCAATAAATTAAGTGTAACAAAACAAAATTCATTCAGGATTATTCTTTATAAGTATTTACATATTAATAAATAGCACAAAAATTATTTCTTTGAAATTGAACTATATAATGGAATATACTCTTGTTATTTTTTACCGACCGACGATAGTAAGGGAGGTACTGTTTTCACACCAAATTTCACATGTGGAGATTTTTACATATCTCCACGAATCATGCATTTTCTAAACAGAAAAAAGTATTTTTAGCATGATGTCTGTCCGTCCGTCTGTCCGTCTGTCCGTCCGTCTGTCCGTCCGTCTGTCCGTCTGTCCGTCCGTATAGATGTGTACAGCCTGAACGGCTCAACCGATTTTGATGAAATTTGGTATATTTACTTAATGCATCAGTGGGATGAATTGATCAACTTTTGGTGCAATTCCGGAAACCGGAAGTGGTAGTATTAGCGATCGACGATAGGAAGGAAAGGGTTATTTTCACACCAAAGGAGATTTTTTTATATATCACCACGAATCATGCACTTTGTATTGGTTTTATCCTCGAGAAAAATCATATTTATTAGTTTTTTCTTGATTTAAAATTATATGACGTCATCCAGCCATTCATGACGTCACAGCCTGGTCTTGCATATATATTATAAATAAAATAAAATTAAAAATGTTTATATTTATTATTTATGTATGCCTATCTGTTTTTTGTTACATTAATAGATATATTAAAATTATTTGAAATTGTTTCTGTAGCTGGAAATTAATTTATTTCAAACCGTCGGTCGGTTCGGACCTGGCCACAGGTCAACTTATTTCAAAAGTCACTTTATCCATTTATTTCTAAATTTAAGTAAGTATTCTTGACACAGTTTTATTTTGTATATATATATATATATATATATTAATTAAACCTCTCCCATTAGAAAATTATTACTAATTTTTTTTATAAATTATTTAATATTACTTATACATTTACTTCGAACTTTTTTTCTTTCACAATTTAATAAAATATAAATAAAAATTATAAATTTAATTTATTTCGAAATGTCCTAAGAAAAGACATTTTAAGTTTTTAAATGATTTTCTTGTAAATTTTAAAATTTCAATATCATCTTTGAAAAACAGACTTCAATACATTTTTCCTTGTAAATAAAACAAAAATTAATTTTGTTAATGAATATACAAATAGATTATATGCTAAATCAAAGTTTAAAAAAAAAATCTGATTTATTTGATCTTGCTTTGTGAAAATAAAATATAATTTAAATATTATGGAAAAAAATTTAAAATAATATATACCAGGTGTGACCAAACTTTTAGCTTTTAGGGGCTACTTTTTGAATAAAATATAGTCTGCGGTCGACTATGGGCAAATAATTTTAAAATTTTAGAAGATAATTAAAGAAGTCATTATATCGCCGATTTAAATTGCAAACCTCCACTTTTGATCACAAATTACATTTTCACACTATTAGAAAGAAAAAAACACCTTATATTGGCTATGAAACACTTTCGCTTGAGCGAAACAGAATGAATTGAAATGTTGAATCTTGAATATGATTATCTATTTAATATGTAATAAATAAATATTTGTTTTATTATTTTAATTCTATTAATTACATTTACTTCTATTATTTTTTTTTTAATTGAATATAACAAGTTGGTTGTTCTCTTTCAATTTGATTGAGCGAACAAGATTGAAATGTTGAATCTTGACACAATCGTTTTATTTCAATTGAATTTATTTTTGTATATTTATCTTATAAAATAATATAATTATCTATTTTTTATGTAATAAATAAATATATTTTATATATATATATTTGATCAACGAATAAAAAAATTAAAATATATAATATGTTTGTAATAAAGTGCTAAAAAATGGGAAACAATTATATATTATTAATTACTAGCTGCTCAGAGCGCCTTCGGCGCTCTTCACACCTAGACGGGGGCTCCGCCCCCTGTACCCCCGAGTGGTACATAGTATTTGGTTGAAAGTAGTAAAAGGTTTGTTTCAATCCGTATATTACAAAAAACATTCATTTCTTTTTGTGTTCTTATTTAAAAATATATTTCAATTTAATCAGTAAATTAATTATATTTATTCTTGTACGTATATGTTATATCTATCTATCTATCTATGTGGCTCAAAGATACTCGAAAGTTCTTGGCCGCAACAACCACATTTCTCCAAGTGTCCCTATCCTGAGCCCTTGTCCCATCTCTCTGTCGTCCCTTCCTACGCGCCATTGGTTTTCCAAGCAGACGTTTTCCAATCGGTCTCCCCACCAATATATTTTTCCTCTCCCATTCTAGCCACGTGTCCTGCCTATCGCAGCTTTTTCCCTATTATAACCCTAACTATTTCTGAAGATGCAGAGGCCATGCAATTTCTTGTTATGCAGTCTCCTCCATTCCCCGGTGACCTCATCTTTCTTTGGCCAATAAATGCAGGGAAGAATCCTATTCTCAAATACTCTGAATCTACTCTCATCTCCCAGGGTCATAGTCCATGCCTCCCACCCATATAATGCAACAGGCAAAATAATTTTTTTATATATTCCCTTTGATAATAATTTTGAAGAGATAAGCCTCTTTATTGCAAGATAACAGGCGTTTCCCGATTGCAACCCCGATTTAAATTCTTCTCAAATATTATTATCCTTCGTGATTACATTCAATTTTTCTACATATTCAAATTCTACATTTTGTATCTTAAGATTTTGTATGTTAATACTCTTCCTCTTTGTTACTAAATATTTTTTCTTTTCCCTATTAATTTCAAACCTCCATTAATTTTTCCTCGCTATCTGCAATTGCAATTTCCTAATCTCCTATTATATTTAAGTCGTCTGGGTAACCTAACATTTTACAATTGATTTCTTCATCTTATTCTTTCTTTACTACCTTCAAGACAAATTTGAAGATCAAAATTTGAAAAAGTTTATGCTGATCTATATTGAGTCATGTGTATGTTTTACTAAAGTCTACAAATAATTAGTGAACAGAAATATTGAATTCGCGGTTTTTTTCCTATTATCTGTCATAATTTAAATATATTAATTAATGTTGATCGATTTGTCCTGAACCCGCAATGATATCTCCTAATATTTCCTCCGCCTATGGTTCTTAAGTATTTTCTGTTTTAATAGTGAAATAGAGTATAATATTTCTTGATCATTACATTTTGATATTTTATTTTCATTGCTAGATTATTATTGAATATTTTTAATTATAATGAAACTTGGGAAAATGCAAAAATAGAGACTTGAGACAATTTATAAAAATTAACGGTATAAAACTATAGATAAATGACCATTATATACATTCATTAATAGTATTAATTTAAATTAATTGATTTATTTGTTTTTTTTATTAAGTTCAATTATTAATTTTTTTAGATCATAGTTATTTTCCTCCCTTAAAAAAAACTTATCTAATTCTGTGGTGCTAGGGGATTTGAAAATTATTAGTCGCAATATGAAGATTTCGCTTACAGTTTCTGTCATGTCCGACCTCCGTCCAACAGTTATATTCTCTCAAATTTCTTGCTTCTCTTAATCATGTGATCTATATATTTAATTTTTTTTGATTCATTATAATAAAATTTAAACAAATAAAAATTTTTATTTTGTTAATTTATATAAATTTCAATATAAACTGATTGTGAGTGATACGCTTAGCCAATACTCTGAATAATTTGTGTATAGAAATATTGAATGTTCTTAGCGAGAGAGATTTTTTAACCTTTCACTTTCAAATAGAAAAGAAGAAATATTCAAATATATAGAAAGAATAAATAAAAATTAAGTTAATATAAATATGATCTAAATATTTTATTAAATTAATTAAAATGGGAACTTTTAGAATAAAAGATTTAATTGAATTGATATTTAAATATTAGAATTTTTAAAATAAAAAGTGAAATATTATAATAATTCTTTGATTGGGAATCGCTATGATAATTCATTGTTTGAAATGATTCCGCTAGAGCCAGTGGGCCACGCCAGGCTCTTGAATGAACAACACGGAGAATTATATAAACTTTAAAAAATTAATTTCTGCGGTTATTGTTGACATATAAATAAAATTTATAGCCTATGTTACTCTAGGGGTATATAAGAATATTGTGATGTAATTTCAAAGAAATCGGTTCAGCCAATTCTGAGTCTATAAAATAGTAATTTTCCGGACAGACAGACCGACAGACAGACAGACATGAAAAATTCTAAAGTCACTTTTGGATTCTAGAGGTCATGAAACGCGAAGATATGCAAAAATTTTTAAATTCTGAGCAATGTGCAGACAAATCCCTAAATCCCTCTTCTACCTGGAGGAATCATGTCCTTTACCCATTGACGCCTTTCCATCCATTCCCTTACTCTTACTCTCCCCCCCACCCCTGATCATTCAAAAAATCAAATTTATTTGGATGAAGGAGAATACCTAGCATAGCTTCATTAAAAAGAAAAAAAATTGAAATCTTGTCTCTTATAGGAGACTCTTGAGAGTCTCCTATATATATTTGAATGAACCCCCCTTCGGGGGGTTCATTCAAATATATCCAGATCACGTCAACCCTTCGACTAGCAAAACCCTGTAAATTCACGAGTGAGACATGTCTTATATGCCTCTGAGAGGACCCACCTCTCCTACGCTTCTTACTATTAGAAAATTTGGAACTCATATTTATAGTACGTTTTGGAGAATTAGCAGAAACACTTCTATTCAATTGGATTCATTTTATACAAATTAATAACAAAATTTCATAAAAAATGAATAAAAGTAAAAAGAAACAACAGAATTTTCGCCAGATTTTTAATAAAATGGATTTTTAGTGAAATATAAATGAAAATTATAATTAATTTTTATTTGAATATATGTTTACACTTGAAATAAACATTTTCTGATAACAATATATAAAACGCATATCAAAATACTCGTTATTCAATGTAGATTCATTTTCACTAGCATTATATAATTTTATGATGCTTCCTTAATTAAATATTAATTATTGAATTTTGACAGATGCAATGTGATTTCGGCTGCCATGTTGAATGACGTCGAATCTTTTGATTAATTATATTAAATGATTATTCTTTGCATATCTCTTCTCTCAATACAAGATTATCTTTGATTCTTGTATTTCTTGTATTATAACTATTTCCATGATCATTTTTCTTTGTTTTATCAATATTTAATGAATAAAGTCTTTGCCATGTATTGCTTATGGGCTGAATTTTCGTAGCCTTCAAGTGAATTTCTTTCCTATGTTTTTACTAGTTGATTTAACAGTCGCACCGGTTTGGACTAGGACTAGTAATTCTTTTGTCTGAGTTCAAATCTTTCAATTTGTTTATTTTTTATAATTTTATTCTTGAGATTTTTAATAATATAATTATAAATGTTATAATATAATATTATTTAAATTAATTATTATGAATATTATTTAATTAATTTAATTAATTAATTTAATTAATATTATTATGTTTATTAATTAATTCCATAGATAATAAAAATACAAAAGAAAATTAAAAAATATATATACACATACATTAATATTTATTTATTTATTTTATCTTATTTTTTCAAATCACCCCTTTTTAGATTTCAAATCGATTCTATCACTAATTTTGAAAATATTACCTTTCTTATTATAATATCTAGTCAATCATTTATTAAAAAAATTGTAAATGGAAGGGCTTTTATTTTTCATTTAAATTTATAACTTCAATTAAAATAAATACTTCATTTTGGAATGGATATGAGAGGAGGAAGAGGGGAAGGTAGAAGCGAAATTTGGGTAGAGTAGAGTAGTCTAGGACTAAACGGTGTTTTGAGAAAGGGAAGCCCTCGGATATAAATTATCGGGATAAGAAAAATATAAATATATGGTATATAAAAGATGTAATAACATATAGGATGATTATGATCTAAAATTATTTTTTAATAAATTTAAAAATAATATCCCGGGTAGCGAGTAGATTCTTTTCTAAAAACCCAGTAGAAAATAATTCTATTTCAGGGGCGTCCCTGCCCTCACGTGAGCTCATGATTTCTTCTAAATCCCTCTTATACCTGGAGGAATCATGTCCTTTACCCATTGACGCCTTTCAATCCAGTCTAAATTAAATTGTTCTTTTTATATAAAAAGAAAATAATATTTAGATTACAATTTAGTGTTATATTAATTAGAAAGAATATAAATAAAATCATTACTTCTCTGTTTACTGATTATTATTAGAATGCAATTCAATGATTTATATTGTTGAAACTGGCGTTACTCAATTCTTGTCTTAATTTTGAATATTTACTTATTCCAAATGGTGAGCTTCTGAAGGATATATATCTATGATTATCAAGATAATTACCCATATCAGATGTAATTGATTAGATTCATTTCCAGCATAGCTATTATATACAGAAATGTCAGAATGGTAGCTAGAAGTTTCACTATTTTAAGATTTATCCCCCGGGCTGAAATTAAATCCACCCTCTTTGTTGTGTTGTGCATCTGTCATCGCCTTGGGATCGAGATAATATGTGTGAATATATCATACACAAGCCTTGAATATTATTACCACCTATATAATTTATATCTATATAGACAGACACTCGCTCTCTATATTAAAGGCCTAATCATAAGTCTAAAATTTAATTAATTCTAGATTAAATTGGACGTGCGATATAAACGTTAAGGGTTGAATGGTTTATTTTATTGGAAAACGTCACACGGCAAGTATTATGTATAGTAGTACTATTTATTCACGAGACATTCAATTAATTGAAATTCCATTGAATTTAAATCGTCCACTAGTATTCTAGGCGTAGAAGATACGAATAAAATTCCATACGATTAATAATGTAAAGTGATTCTCGAGACGAAACGTAGATAGGCTTTGGATTATTTTGAAAATCAATTTCAATTTCAAACGACACAAGAGATTGAAACGCAAAAATGAACGATTCAATTCAACTGTATATATAAAATAGTTTAATAAATAAAAATTGAAATATTTAAAAAGTATTTATTCTGATCTTTTTAAATTCATATTAAATATAAGATAAGCTTTTTAGACCATAATATTATAATAATATAGTTCTTAGCAGATAAAATATCTTTTGAAAAATTTAATTCTTCAGTCAAATTGTCCAATTTCATACATAAGTATATAGGTTATTGTTTTATTTCAATTGTTTTCAATTTAATTCTGGAAACTTAATTGTATTGTGAGATTTGAGTCTGGACCACAGACCACCTAACAGACTAGTAAACTCTATTGTCTTTCCTGAAACCAAGTTTTTGGCGCCACCATGCGGGTGCTAGCCACAACTAATTGAAAAAAAAATCGGGCGTGTGCGTGTTTTTGCCTGGTTTTTGCCTGCAGTTACCGGTTATGCGCCTGCAGCGCCTCTTAGCGGGTGAAAGACAGAGACATTACATTCGAAAAAAATGGTTTCATCTATTTCTAAGTAGTTGATGGGCCTAGTCTGGTCGTTTTGGCGCCCCTATTGGCGCCATTTTCAAAATCATTTTTTAGGAAAGTTTTTTTAGGATTCTTAGTAGTGCGATTTTCAGTTGAATGGATGGGTAGTTTTTAACTTATTCCGTTTTGGATTCTGAAGAATCTTTAAGACTAGTACTAGCTCTAAATACCATTTAATATATATGTCTATGCTTATTTGGAATATTTGATTAGTTTATTTTTTTAATGATTTAGATTTTAGAAAATTAGATCATTATCCTGAATATATTTTTATATTTATAATTTTTTTTATTTAAGTTTAAAATTTTGTTTGTTTTTTTTTAGATAAATTAATAGTGACATTTGTCATTTTGTCTTTTTAATTAACAATAACATTTAAGTTAAATAAAGAACGATTTTTATTGAAGAATTTTCCTTTTGTGTTATACTTCTATCAGAGAACCTTTCTTTATAATCTTAGATTTGCGAGAAAATTGTTCAAAAGCGTGGGTGTTAGGGCATTTGGCAAGTGATATATAGGAGCTAATAAATTGCCCTTTTGCCCTGCTGTTTCCTCCAACTGTTTGCTCGGTTCCGTGTAAATTAGAGATGGGCCTCTCCCTTTCTATATATATATATATATATATATATATATTAAATCTCAGCATACTTAGGTGGGTGTCTGTGTGTGTTAAACTCTGCCCTCTATTATCATTTCAAAATAGAAAATAAATTTTCTTTTGCATATGGAATGGAAGTGAGATGGTGCAATGATCTGTGAAAGAGATAGAGATACAATCAACAAGTTACAATCTTTAAATTGTTGCGCTTTTGAGACCCCTTTTTTGGGAATAAATAAATAAAAATGAATTATGAATCAATTTTAAAAAAAAAATCACAGAATTTATACAATTATTATTATAAACTTTAAAAATTTTACAATTTTATAATTATTTATTACAATTGTCAAATGGGTTTTCTAAAAATGACCCATCAAAAATTGGGTACCTAAAAATTAATTAAAATAAATTTAAAGTAGCAATAGCTTATTGACTATTTCTACGAAGGATTACCACTGATAATAATATAAATTCTGAAATTATCTTGACACCTGTACTTGTCTACATTTTATTTAAGAAAGGAGGATTAAGAAAGGAGGTTATATTTTTTTCTTTTTATTTATAATAGTCAAATATCATTTATATGATTTATAATTTAATCTAAAAAACATTTTAATTAATATAATATAATTTATTTAATATTATTAGATGAAATGTATTCAACAATTTATTTGAAATTCCTTTATAATTGTTCATGTGTGTTATTATGTTGTTAACTTCATGGATAATTTTTTGTTTTTGTTTTTGTGAGAGATTAATAAATATATTTCGTAATTTAATTTTAAAATATTTAGAAAATAATTATTTTTGATTTTATTTCTAAATTAAATAAAAAATTTTAAAATATTTTAAAAATAAAAAAATATGAATACAATATCAATTAAAAGAGAATGAGGGGAGGCAAATTTTAATATGGATGAATTAATTTTTGACGTCATTTAAATTTACTATTTTAAATTAAGAAAATACTAATCAAGTTAATTTTTCCTGAGTCAGAAACCAATACAGATCGATTTTTCTTTATAAATATTATCTATGGTGTGAATTTCAAACAAATCTTTAGAGCGGTTTAATATCTCAAAAATATACAAATATATAGGTATACACTTTTTGCTAGTATAATAAGATAAAATAGTTTATTATTCGATTCGATAATTTTATCTCTAAATTCTCAAAATATATTTTTTATTTCTTTATTTTTATTTAAGTAGACTTATTCAAAATTTCTTTTCTGGTATTTTTAATATAAAGGAGTGTTGTCGGATGCTTTCTTAAGAGGGTCACGCACCTTCAGCAAACCCACTAATGAATTTTATTTGAACGTAAATGTTAATTTTACTTTTTTCGGCCTATGAGAGGAAACTCAAGGTAAGAAAAGCGCCCGAACCCCTCTTCAATTCCTTCTTAAACCAGACCAAAGGAAAGAGAGAGAGAGCGAAAATGTATTTAAAGAGAAGAAAAAAGCGCATGGCAACGACGTCAACGAGGACGACAATCAAGGGTGGTTTTGGAATTTAATAACACTCCCCCCCCCCCCTCACCCTTCACCACTTTAGCGCAAAGTTTTGATAATAAACGGAATTGTATGTGGAGGGATGCTGAAGTGGATTTCAAGATGAGATGCGGGGTTAAGAGGAATGGGGGGAGGGGGGAGTGAAAAAAGAAAAAAGAAGAAGTGATAAAGGGTAGGAGAGCATTCTTATAAAAATCCCCATCTATTAATCGATTTTAGCTTACGTCTGAACCGCGAGCAACAATCTATTAAATATTGTACTAAAAATATACTAAATATTATACGTCCTTTTTGAATTAAACAATCAAATTCATTTTTTTTAAATCGAATTTATAAGTTCTTTTTTTGTGACTTGTAATTTGATGAATACAAAAACTTCTCTCTCTCTCTCTCTCTATTGTCCTCTTCAAATCAAGAAATTAGAAGTTGAAATGCTAAGAGATAAAATAAATTACCCCCCTCCCTTCTCCTTCCACCTACAAAGTCAACCACTTAACTTTTTTATATACTGTTCTTTCAATTTGAATTCTATTTTATGTATTATTTAACTAGATATACTTAGAAATTATTTTTTTTTATCTTATTTACTTAATTATTTTTACTTTTTAATTTATATCTTTTTTCGTAAAGGAAAAAGAGAGTATTAAAGGATTATTGAAGGAGCGGGTGTATTTAATTTAATAATTTAATATTATCTATAAAGATTCAATTATTATTATTATATTATTATTGCTACTTCAACTTTTTTATTGAATAATAAACATGATCATATACCCTATACGAGGTGTGGCTATTAAATAACGAGACTGCTTACAAAAAATGGTTTAATTAAAAAAAATTATGGTACAATCGAACTTTCCCCCCCCCCAATATACTCCCCTCCACTCGCCACACACCGCTTCATCCTTTTTTTCCACTGCTCAAAGCAGTGTTCGAAGTCGTTTTTTGTTAGGCCTTTCAGAAGCTCCGCCGTTTTTCTTTTCACCTCTTCCATCGACTCGAATCGGCTTCCCTTTAGTGCGGACTTGATTTTCGGAAACAGGTAGAAGTCGCAGGGTGCTAGATCAGGGGAGTAAGGAGGGTGTTCCAGCACTGGAGTTGAAATGAAAACAGGGCGGCCCGGACGCTGGTCATCTTCGGTGCTCTCTCTACCCTCAGAAAATCTTTTGTGCCACTCAAAATCACGCGCACGTGATAAAGAACTCTCACCGTAAGCCTCTTTTAATAATTTATAGCACTCGGTCGGGGTTGATACGTTGTTCGTGTTTTTCGTCACACATCGTTTTCGGCGTAGGAACAAAAACACGTTTATTTTAAACCGCTACAGAAAAAAACTACTTCACCGCCAGACATGTGTTCTCGTACTGGAATAGTAGACCCTTCCAGCTGTACAACGGTGCATTAGGTTCCCGCCTATCCTCTCCTGGAGGCCATCTGCGCGCGCAGTCTCGTTATTTAATAGCCACACCTCGTATATATATTTATTTCGAGAAGTTATTTCAGGGTTGCTTTCACGTTTTATTGTTAGATTTGAGTCTGAACGTTTTGGCGCCCATTTAGGCGCCATTTTCGAAATAGTTTTTTTTTTTTTGAGGAATTTCTTGTGACCCTGGGTTTCAATTTGTACTGCAAATCGTGGGTAGTTTTTAACTACTGTGTTCCGAAGCTCCGAAGAATGGTTGTCACTAGCACTGGCACTAAGATACGTCTGGTTTGTAAACCTAAACGAATATACACATAGAGATAGAGATAAGATCTTAACATAATCAAAATATTATATAATTAATATACTTTAATTTAATAAGAATTAATAGATGTTTTATTAATAGTAATTTTACATTTTTTCGAGTTTACTAAATTATTAGAGAAAATTATTAATATAATACTTACAAATGCTTAATATTTATTTTTTGCCATTAGCTTGGAGAAATGTTAATGTTTCGAGTTAATTTCATCTCCACCCCATTCAATCGTCAGGCAACCCTCTTAAAACTTTTGTTTCACGCACTTAATTTCCCTCGCTAAATGTCGGGGGGTCACTTAAAGTTAATTTCTATAAAGTTTATTTTAATAATCTATAATAATAGTCTCGAGTGAATTTCCTTATTAATAATTAATTAATCCTTTGACTGAAGAATGGATGATGGGACTAGGAATGGCGGGTGAATGCTAGTGGGTTGAAGGAAAATTGGCATCAGGGATGGAGTGAGAGGCTGCTCTTCTTAATTTCTCTATTTAATTTTATTACCATCCATTGTCCTTAATTTTCCCTTTTATGTCTATAATTAAGTAGTCATTTTATAATTAATAGAAAGCCAGATGCGTCAAAGCAGGTGTTAAATCAAATAATAGAAGGGACCCATTCAACAGCCCACTTTCTATTATATTAGCACACATGAACATTTTAATTATATCATTAATATAGTTATGATTTTTAGAGTAAATTTGTCTTCTTCCATCAGCATCTGAGTTCAATCACTCTGCAGTCTCACCTTATGATAGATTCTCAAATATCATTCGTTTCTCCCTCTCACTCTTTCTCTCTCTTTCTTAATTTTCTCATGAGGAAAGAAGTTAATTTAAATAATTTATAATCTATTCATTAATATTTCATTTAATTTATATTTTGAATATTTGAATATACACAAAACAAATGAATTCTTAATTACCACAACAAAAATAAATGCTAAATTACCGACCGACGATAGTAAGGGAGGTATTGTTTTCACACCAAATTTCACATGTGGAGATTTTTACATATCTCCACGAATCATGCATTTTCTAAACAGAAAAAAGTATTTTTAGCATGATGTCTGTCCGTCCGTCCGTATAGATGTGTACAGCCTGAACGGCTCAACCGATTTTGATGAAATTTGGTATATTTACTTAATGCATCAGTGGGATGAATTGATCAACTTTTGGTGCAAATCCGGAAACCAGAAGTGGTAGTATTAGCGATCGACGATAGGAAGGAAAGGGTTATTTTCACACCAAATTTCACATGAGGAGATTTTTTTATATATCACCACGAATCATACACTTTGTATTGGTTTTATCCTCGGGAAAATCATATTTATTAGTTTTTTCTTGATTTAAAATTATATGACGTCATCCAGCCATTCATGACGTCACAGCCTGGATTTACATATATATTATAAATAAAATAAAATTAAAAATGTTTATATTTATTATTTATGTATTCATATCTGTTTTTTATTACATTAATAGATATATTAAAATTATTTGAAATTGTTTCTATAGCTAGAAATTAATTTACTTCAAACCGTCGGTTGGTTCGGACCTGGCCACAGGTCAACTTATTTATAATTATAACGTTTTTATCAACTTCACTTGTCTGTCTGTCTGTCTGTCTGTTCGCTCTTATAGTAAATTGAAATCGATTTTTCATCAAATTTAAATTGAGCTAGACTTTTGAAAATTTTTATAATTCAATGTTTTCTTTATATACAATTAAATTCCGTTATAGAGCTATAATTTATATAAATACTTTCATACCACACTAAAACACTTCATTAACAAGTAAAACTTTTCTTCTAATATAATCAACTGTTATTGATTTGATTGATAATGTGCAAATTTAAGAAAATAATAATTCTTTTAAAATTTGTTACATTCTTTGATATAAGTATATTACAGTGAAAAATAATAAAAAATCTCTTAGCTCTTAATTTATCAATTTTTTTGTATAATAAAATTTTTTGTTAATTTATGTGTTTAATAAAATTTTTATTATTAAATTTGACTTTATGTTTCATATAAATAAGTAAAACTAAATGCGCCCAACGTTTTTCGTTGTATATGAAACAATTCCTCCATAAACTTTATCAGGCTCATAGAAAAATTATTTTATTCTTTTTAGTCAATGAGAAAAACGTTATTTTATACATTTTTTTTAAAATTTATATTTTTAAATTTTATTGTATTTGAAATCTTAGTCCTACCTAAACTTCTCATTTTATTTGAAATTAATTATTAATTCTTAAGTCTAATTAAACTTGGGCTACCTCCCGGTCGATTTCCTCTTATGCCAATATTATAATAATTCATTTTACATTCCTTGGATTCTGTTTATAATGGCTTCTTCACATTTTTAATATAGAGAATGATCATGCTTCTCATATTTCTGGAATACCTTAAGTAGACTCTGCGAAGCAATTTGGAGTAGTCAAATGATCTACTATAAAAAAAACATAATATTATGAATTATAATCATAAATTCTTGATCTTCATAATTTCTACATTACCTACTATATATATATATATATATATATATATATATATATATATATATATAAAATAAATACGAGATTCAATTAATTATAAACGAGCCTTTAATGGTTGAGCATTAGGAATGTATGATTGAGCACTTATAGTCGTTAGGTAGAAATACCTAGAGTGAGGAAAGCTGGCTTGTCCCATTCTTAATTTAGTAGCCCTTTTCCTCTGATGAGCAACGCATCATTAGAAAGTTTCTCAGTTGTGAAAATGACTAACCATTCGAAATACACCACTGACTGCATGCACAGTTGGGAGAAATACTACTCTTTCATGACCAGAGTAAAGATTTTGGAGTAACGAATTTGAGAAAGGACATAAATGTGTTCTAATCAAGCACATCTCCTTCGACCTCGCATCATTCGTGCGTATCTGGTCCAAATTCATTTTGGAATATATATATGAAATTAAAAAATTGCCACAAGATTGGGAAATAAAAGATATCAATTATATAGAAAAATAATTTGAAGAAATGTGGCTTGTTTCTGTAAAATAAATTTGGTTTTTAAAAATGGCTCGTTTAGCATATATAGGATAATAGTATCAATAATATAATAATTTTTTACCGACCGACGATAGTAAGGGAGGTATTGTTTTCACACCAAATTTCACATGTGGAGATTTTTACATATCTCCACGAATCATGCATTTTCTAAACAGAAAAAAGTATTTTTAGCATGATGTCTGCCCGTCCGTCTGTCCGTCCGTCCGTATAGATGTGTACAGCCTGAACGGCTCAACCGATTTTGATGAAATTTGGTATATTTACTTAATGCATCAGTGGGATGAATTGATCAACTTTTGGTGTATATCCGGAAACCGGAAGTGGTAGTATTAGCGATCGACGATAGGAAGGGAAGGGTTATTTTCACACCAAAGGAGATTTTTTTATATATCACCACGAATCGTACACTTTGCATTGGTTTTATCCTCTGGAAAATCATATTTATTAGTTTTTTCTTGATTTAAAATTATATGACGTCATCCAGCCATTCATGACGTCACAGCCTGGTCTTACATATATATTATAAATAAAATAAAATTAAAAATATTTATGTTATATTCATATCTGTTTTTTATTACATTAATAGATATATTAAAATTATTTGAAATTGTTTCTGTAGCTGAAAATTAATTTACTTCAAAACGTCGGTCGGTTCGGACCTGGCCACAGGTCAACTTATTTTTTTTTTCATTAATATAAATACATTTTATTAATTATAAATTTAGAAAAATAAATTTAGAAAATAACTATTTATATTAATATTTTAAGAAAAAAACTTATCATCTTTAAATTATATTATCTAAATCACTATATTCAAATTTATCATCTTAGAATGAGTATTTTAATAAAATTGTTTTCTAATTAATTCTATTTTATCTCAAAAAATGGTGGCTATGCTGACTGTAAACCTAATATAGATGAAACAACCAATCATTAAAATAAATTAATTTTTTTTAGATTCTATACATTTCTATTTTGAATATGAACCAATTAGAAATAAAAAAATAATTACATTTTTTATAATAATGATTTATTTTCAATTTAAAAATTCAAATATAGTTGATTAAATATTATTTTATATATGATTTATATATATATATATATATATATTTTCTTGAATTTAAAATTTGAAATTTTTGTTTATTTATTAAATTAATTGTATTATTAATGATTTGTTTTAGTGGAGTAAAGTACAATCAGCAAAATTCTCCATTCTCGAGCATCAAATGGATCCTTCAAGTAATTTTAGCAGTTATCGATCTACTTTGAAAGCAGCGATGTGGCGAAGTGCAGGTGCAACCGATGAGCGACAACGGATCGTCATCCCATTCTTCTCACTTCTTGTCAAAGATCTTTACTTCCTCAATGAAGGCTGTTCCAACAAGTAAGTTCATATGCTATTATATTTATAGAATAGGTCTCTCTGCTCCCTGTACCCCCGAAGTGATGCATTGATAGTATTTGGTTGAAAGTCTGTATGCAAAAGGTTTTCATTTATTGTTTTTCAATCAGTATATTAAAACATTCATTTCATTTTGTGTTCTTAATTATATTTTAATTTAATCAGTAAATTATAATTTGAATTAATTATAATTTTATTGTATGTGTTATAGTGGACTGTAATATTTCTTAATTATTTCATTTTTATATTTTATTTAAATTAATTTTTTTAATAATTTTAATTATAATGAAATTTACAGAAATCTAAAGTAAAAGAGTCTTGAGACATTTTATAAAAATAAAATTAACACATTTAACATAATATTAACTTAAAATATATTCATCCATTAATAATATTAATTTAAACTCATTGATTTATTTGTTTTTTTTTCCATGAGATTTTTGTTTTTATTTATTTTTCAAGAACAAAGGTGTCCTCCTCTCTCAGGAAAATCTTATCTATCTATGTGGTGCTAGGCCATTCGAAAATTATTAGCTGTAGCAAACAGATTCCTCTATCAATCATTACTCCAATTCTACTCCTATACTGTCCCAACTTTCTCAAGTCCTTGGGTCTACCAACTGATAATGCCACAATTGGTCTCCCCACTACCAACCAAGTTTCTTTCTTAAATCGACACCTTCAATAGGCCTGTGGAGGCTCTAAATGAATAACATGGAGTATTATATTAATATATTATTCTGCGGTTTTTGATTAGATATAGATATAATTTATAGCCTATGTTCAAATAGAGGTATATGAGAATATTGTGATGTAATTTCATAGTAATCGGTCCCGCGAATTTTAAATCTATAAAGTCATAATTTTACGGAGAGATAGACAGACAATCAGACATGATAAATTCTAAAGTCACTTTTGGATTCTAGAGGAAATGAAATGCATGAATATGCAAAAAAATTTAAATTCTAATAAAGAAGATTAATTAATGTTATAAATACTATTATTTTCTTAATTTAAAATTATAATACATCTAGAATAAATAAATTAAAACAAATAAAATTAAAAAAATAAAACATTTTTTGATTAATATTTATATATGATTGATTGATTTTACATTAATTTGTATCTATAATATATTCTTTAACAATCTTTAATTTAACATATATTTGAATAATTTAAAACATTAATTAGATAAGAATTTAAATATACTAAAAAATTAAAATATTTTTGTTAACATGTTATTTTAATGAAATGAAACTTTCAAATAAATCAATTCTTATTAGAAATTGAATTTTTCATGAAGCTTCATTTAAATTTCAAACAAATGATAATTGAATTTTTAATAGAAGAAGTATGAAAATGTAAGATCTTTTCTAAATCATAAAAAAATAATATTCGTTATGGGTACCATTCTTAACATCCCTACCCTCATCATTCTTGTTTTTTTTTTCATCCTTTATAAATATATATTGAAATTTTCAAGATCTTTCTAAGATAGCAAATAAATTCAATTAAGGCCAAATAGAAATTAAATTCGTAAATTATCAAGTTTTAATAATAATAATAATAATAAAAAGCAATTTCAATTGAATAAAGTTGAATAATTTGTAATAGAAAATTGTTGTATGAATGAATATCCTAAAAAGAGATGAATTGGTGATATCTTTGGAAATGTATGAATATTAATCAAATGGAATGAGCACCCGCAGCCAAAGAGAAAATTAATTTACAGAATCAGACAACTTTATAATAGAGTTTCCATGTTTTCACTTTTGATAACCGTATATATAAAATATTTATACATGACTGGGACTGGAAATCCATTCGTATTCATACTTCAAATAATAAATAGATCTTGGTTTAAAACGGTGCCTCTTTTAAGATACAAAACAACATTGAAATGAATCCTTCCACTTGCTTTCATTAACCAGTGGAGATGATTTTAAATAGATCCCCCCACTCCTGATAAGATCAAAATGCATCCCTCTATTCATTGCATCCATCAAGGTGAATACGCTTTCATCACGCAAACTTCTCACCTTATAACCCACAAATTCTATCCATTTTATAAAATATACCATATATCACGTATGTTTTATACGTATTAATTTTTAATTTCTAATTTTAAAAATGAGCTGTTGCCAGGCACAGAACCGATTTGAAATAAATTTATTTCCAAACAACATTATTAAAAAGAATTAAAATGACTAAATTATATTATTTTTGTTTTTATTTTTAGTTTAATTACTCAATTATTAATTACTACAATATTTTAAGTGAAATATTTTCCGAAAATGAATATAAAATTAATACTTTGTAAACTACCAATTCCAGTTTACAGATATACACCAAAAGTTGATGAATTCATGGTTCTGGTGCATTAAGTAAATATACCAAATTTTATCAAAATCTGTTGAGTCGTTCAAGCTATAAACGTCTAAACACACAATGGACAGATGGACAGACATCATGCTAAATATACTTTTTCTGTTAACAAAATGCATGATTCTTGGAGATATGTAAAAATCTCACATGTGGTATGTGGTATGAAAACAATGCCTTCACTTCCTATCGTCAGCCTGTAAAAAGAAATAAATTCTTGAAATAAGAAGTTTGTCATTTATTCAAACGCTTTTAATACGCACATTACAACAATACTTTCAAATTTTTGAATTATTTTTTTATGAATATCAGAGTTCAAAATGGAGTTAAAATGAAAATTTCATAGTTTTTATGGTATTCTGAAAAAACTATTAGACGAATTTTGAAACAATACCAAGAGACCGGTTTATAGGAAGATCTAAAAAGAGAAAAAAAATACAGTTGATTTGATTTATTTCAGTTTTTTATTTTAAAGTATATTTGAATGGATGAAACACTGTGACGCATATATGTATCTATATGCCGCATTAGTATAATAGTACAATATCGGTTTTATTGGTATCCTAAACTTTTTCAGGCCACTTGATTACTGTTATGCCAAATATATATCATAATAATCACTTCAACAACAAAAGAGATATCTTGGTATTATGTGAATTATTCATTAAATATTTAAGATTTGATAATTTATTAAGCTGTATTTTTTGTCTTAGGTTCGCCAAGAAATGTTGAACTTGGGTCCTTTGATTTTTAACTTAAATTATCAAAATGGAGCAATTTGAAAGACCTTTTATATATTAATTAAGTGAATATTTTGTATGAAATTCAAATACTTACTTTATAGTTTTAAATATTAACTAATTAGTATAGTTCTTATATAGAGGAGGAGGTATAAATGAGCCACTCAGAAGTCAAACCGATTAACTCCAATTTTTAAAATTTTGGTAGCAATGTAATGAAATGTAATGTCACCTGCAACATATGAGGTGAATATTGAACTGGATAATCTTAATATTGCAATGCAATATATATTTTTCTGTAATCAATAACCCTGAATTTAATACAAACTGTGAACTTTGGGCTTCATTTTCTCAGTTTATTTATATGTGGAGTTTGGTTTCTGAGTGGCACAAATATGGACATTGGTTTAAATATAGACAATCAGTTTTGTGCTTTCTTGATACTCTATTCTTTTGGCGACCATTTGAGGTATTATCCGCACCGCTCTAAACATTTCAGCTATTTTTGAGGCTGGTTTGCTTATTAGATAATGTGATACTTCGATTGTTTGGTTCTGTGCTCGCCTAAAACTTTTACAGATTCGTACATTTGATTTTTCTTCTTATGTTATGCTCACATAATTAGTTGTACGCATTAAAATGTTTTATTTAAGCTTAAAACTTGGAATATAGATTGAAACCAGTAAGATAATATAACCGATAGTTTCAAAAGGACTTGATAGAGGAATGAATTTTACTTCAAGTTAATTTTAAATACCTGATATTGAAGTTAGAAAAATGGTAGGCCATATTTGCCCCATCTACTTTCATCTAACTTAGTTTCTTTCTCAATGCTTCTGTTCAATGTTCACGAGTTTCAACTCTCAAGCCAAGTTCTTTTGTCCTCCTTTAACATCGATACTCATCTTAACTCTATGGTTAACAGACTTTCCTTAAGACACTGAGTTTAATTAAGTTTGTAGGATATCTCTCATTACAGGTGTTTACCATCGCAAAGATTGGTTTGCAACTTTGGAAAAAACAAGCAGCACAAAAAAATAGCAGATATAAAATTATTGATACTATTTTTATTTGGGTCATATTTCAAACTTTCGAGCACACAATATTTCTAAAAAAAAAAAAAAAAAAAAAAAAAAACATTTATTAAATATAAGAACAATACACTTTAATCTCTTTGAGAAAAAAATATACTTGTCTCAAAGAAATATAATCTATTCATGGAAATTGGATTTTAAAAACAATTTTTATTTGAGTTTTATATTTCGCTATATAAATATATAAATTTTTTATAAAAATGGAATAAATTAACTTTCGGATTTCTTCAGAAATAATACTTCTAATTCAACTTATTATTTATTAATATTATTTTAATTATGACATATTATAAATTTAATCTAAATTTGTTATAGCAAAATTATGATTTTCTGAGCTTGTTGTTTTTTATTTTTTAAGTTTGCGCGCCACACTCTGATTACGTTTAAATTAGTTAAGTAATAATGATTACAACAAACGATTTTTGTTGATGGCACCACGTCTCGTGCTGGCGCGTGAGATTTGCAGTGTTAAAAAATTAATTATGGTAATTTCAGCGAATCAATCAAGCTGAAATTCTATATATAGCAGTTTTATACAATTATTAATCATGTGAAAAATTATCAAACATATATCTTTATTTTTACGGTCACTTTAGAGGAAAAAAAATCAAAAAGTTGTAAGTAATGACCCTCTTCCGGTTGAGCTACATTTCTCAAAAGTTGATAGAAAACTACGAATTTTGAATAATGCTCATGTACCAAATTTCATCATTCTAGCTCAAACCGTTTTTGCGTAATATTGGTTACATACATACACACACACACCGAGACATTTTTCTCAACCTTAGTGAAAATGATTCAGGAACCTTCAAAACGTATAAAACGATCGCAATCTATCCCTTACGAGATAGTAAAAATGATCCCCTCTAATTTATTAATAAATCCATTAATTTAAGTGATATTATAATTATAATATCACTTCCTCAAAAAAATATAATAGAAAATTGATTACTTCTAATGTAAAAGTGTAGAAGAAACTTTTGTCATAAAAACTTAAATGATTTTTTATTAATAAATTAATCGATTTATTATAAATAATTTGTGATAATTAAATTAGAATTTAAATAAATAAAAATATTTTTTAAAAAATTACTATTAATTAATTGGCTAATTATTAATTAGTATTTGATCTCAAGAATAATTGTTTAAATTTTGCAATTTGATATTAATTATATTGGCTTATTGGGGGTGTTTTGGATTAAGATTTTAATGTATATAAGTACTAAGGAGGTTCAGGGATATTAAATATTCTGACGTTGAATAATAGGAAGTCTAATCAAAGATTCTTGAAGAAAATTAAGAAGAGAGGAGTAATGGAGAAAGTGATTATATATATATATATATATATATATATATAAGAATTAAAATCAACAAAGAAATAATTCATTAAGTTCCCAACGAGTTAATCGCAATTGAGTTTTTCCTTCCGACGTATAAACCTGATCTCATTTCTCATTAAACTTTTTTTTTTTTTTATTATTTTTTCTTTTCTTCTTTCTTTTTAAGAAGAATGTCAAAATAACAATTCATTAAATCGTCTATTTCAATTGAATTGAATTGAGTGTCGTTCATTTGAAAAAGCCCTTTACTTCATTTGAACGAAATGAGGGTGGGGGGGGGGGAGGTAGGGTGGTACTAGATTGAGAAATTGCTCCAAGGGCAAATGCACTGTTTATTTTCTTTAGTATATATGCATTAAAAAGCTTAACGAATTAACAAGCAAGAAAAGGGCGGGTGATAAGTTTTACAATTAACACCGAAATACATTCAACTTCGTTAGGAATGGGAATTGGAGAGAAGGGTGATGGTTCAGTTGGTAGAGATATACTTGGTAGTGGGGAGAGGAAAGGGGGAGTAGTAAGCAAGCTTCTCGGATTTAAGTAATTAAGTGGAAACCCTTTTTCTGGGCCATCGCAATTCAATCCTTCTTTCATGTTTATTTTAGAAATTAATAAATAAATAGTAGGTCTTTCTCTCTCTCCCTCTCTCTCAACATATACGTCAAAGGATTTACACCCTAACGCCTCTTTTATCCTTTCAATGGTATTTTCAAATATATATATATATATATATATATATATTTAAATGAAATATTAAATATATTAAAGATATATTATAAATTAATTATCTTCTTTTAAAAGATAAAATTGAATTAACTCTCAATTATTTAAAATCCTTTTTATGTTAACCCTCATACAATCTAGTTAATATAAATATAAAATATTTTCTTATATATCACATCTAAATAAAATTTCATATTTGGATTAATTTGTCAAGTCAAAAATTAATTTGTAAAAAAGTCAACACTGGTTAATTAATTTTAAAGTACCTGGAACACTGACCTATCGCTCGACCCTTTAACAAATTTATACAATTTATTATTATAAACATTAAAAATTTTACAATTTTTGAATTATTTATTACAATTGTTAAATCAGTCTTCTAAAAATAACCAATAAAAAATTTGTTTCTTAAAATGGTACAAATTAATTAAAATAAGTTAAGAGTTCTCATTTCAAAATGTAAAATCCTCGTATATTTAAATTTACTTGATTAAATATTTGATCCTATAATTAAATGGATTCAGTTTTATATTTTTCAAAATAGCAATGGCTTATAGACAGTTTAGAGCAGAGGTTCTTAAACTTATGTACTCCGCGAACCCCCACTTGAAAAAATTTTTTTTGACGGACCCCATCCCAACTTTAGGTACTTTACGTCATTTTATTAATTAATTTCTGGCTTACGATCTCATAAGAACAAGGATATATGATGAATATTTCTAACAGTGATTGGTGAATAACGATTTTGTTGCATATTGTAGAACACATTTTATTAGAAATTATAATATTGAAGAAAGAAAATTCAGCTTTGCGGACCTCCAGTAAAGGCTTCGCGAACCCCCACAAGGATTATACTGATAATGATAATAATATAAATTCTGAAATTATATTGACACCTGTACTTGTCTATATTTTAATTAAGAAAGAAGGTTGTATTTTTTCTTTTTAGTTATAATAATCAAATATTATTTATATTATTTATAATTTAATCTAAAAAACATTTTAATTAATATAATATAATTTATTTAATATTATTAGATCAAATGTATTCAACAATTGATTTGAAATTCCTTCCTTTATAATTGTTCATGTGTGTTATTATGTTGCTAACTTCATGGATAATCTTTTTTTTTATTTTTTTGTAAGTGAATAATAAATACATTTCGTAAATTTATTCTAAAATATTATTAAAATAAATATTTTTAATTTTATTTCGTAATTAAATAAGAAATTTTAAAATACTTTAAATATAAAAAAATATTAATAACATATCAATTAAAAAAGAATGGCCGGAGTCAAATTTCAATATGGATGACGTAATTTGTGACGTCATTTAAATTTACTATTTTAAATTAAGAAAATACTAACAAAGTTCTCGAGGCTGAAACCAATATAAATCGATTTTTCTTTATAAATATTATCTATGATGTGAATTTCAAAAAATCCTTAGAGAGGTTTAATATCTCAAAAATATACAAATATATATATATATATATACAATTTTTGCTAGTATAATAAGATAAAATTATAAAAAGATTTGAATAAAATTCTATCTTTGAATATAATAATATTGTTTAATTAATCAATTTTTGACCATTAATAGTAGTAAATATGTTTATATGAAGGAAAAAGATTTTAATTTGATTGTATCGCTTATTACTTGCTATAATACACACGAGTTTAGAAATATACTTGATATACCACGTACGCTCTGTTATATTCCAATTATTTCGTTCAATAGGCATCACTCTATGCTTGAATTCATTCCAATCAATCTCCAAACATGCAACTGTATTTATTAACTGAACCAGACAACATCAACAAAATTTACTTTATCTCTTTATTGAAAAAAAAAAATCAAAAATAAAATTAAAAAAGAAAATCTTTGAAAATTTAAAAAAATTCATATCATTTGCCTCAACAGAATTTTTATCGAAATAAAAAAAAAAAAATAAATTTATTTAACACCAGAGCTTTGATCTTTTTAAATAGCAGCTTACTTTTTTGCATGTTGGCCAATTAAACTGGCTTCATAATAAATGGTTGAAAAAATACTTTTATACTCCTAAATTTCAATTTTCTCATAAAAAGTTTTCTCAGACATAAGAATATATTTCTATTGTAATATATAAACATAAATGATTTGTTCCCATCTCTTTTCATATGTATTTCATTGAAATATAATATAATAATATTGAAATAATACTCCGATGAAATCGTTATTTCGCTAAGCTTATAAGAATGGGTTGGTAAATATTGAAAATGTAATAAACAAAAAAAAAAAAAAAAAAAACTTGAAACGCTTGTTAAGGCATATTTCTAAAATCCACTGGGCTTAAAGGGATTTTCGAAAGAAACCAAAGTAAATATTAACTAAAAATAAAATATATAGAAAAAATACAACTCTGGTAGGATTGGAAAGATCAATCAGAAATCAAACAGGAGAAGAGTAGAAAAAAAAAAATAAAGAAATAAATACGATTTGTCTTGTTAAGCAAAAGACATCAAAAGGGTTCAAGATCAAAGGTCTGTTGTTGTCCAATATCAAATAGAAGAGGCGAAATAGAAAAAATAGATGCAAGTGAGATAATCTTTTTCTAAATCATCACCAAATCTGTTTGTACAATGATAAATCTTATCTTATTATACTAGCAAAAATTGAATATATATATATATATATTTGTATTTCTCAAATATTAAACCACTCTAAGCATTTTTTTGAAATTGACACCATAGATAATTTTTATAAAGAAAAATCATCTTTGTTAGTTTTTTCTTAATTTAAATAGGAATTATAATAATCAAAAAAACATATAAAAAATATTTGTTGGTGTATACTATCTATCCTAGAATCTTAGAATATATAAATTAGTAATAGATAATTGAGAGATCAAAAGGTAAGCTAAAGTATAACTAGAAAATATATTAAATGAGTAGATTAATTGACAAAAGGAATGATAAATAGAAAAGACAAAAAACAAATATAAAATAATTTTTAAGTAAAAAATAATTATTAATTCTTAAAAATATCAATAATAATAGAAAAAATTACTGAAACTTATTAGGAAGATTTTGACGGGTAACGGGTAGTCTCTTCTCTATGATCCTAATGGAAAAGATTTCTACTACAGGAAGTAGCGTCGCTACCCTCACGTGAGCTCATGATTCCTTTCTTACATAGGAGGGGAATTATGTCCTTTACCCGTTAACTCCTTTCCATCCATTTCCTTACTCTTACTCTTCCCCCCTCCCTTGATCCTTCAAAAAACTAGTTTATTTGGATAAAGGAGAATACCTAGTATAGATTCATTGAAAAGAATATAAATTAAATCTTTCCTATTATAAGACACTTATAAGAGTGCCCTATATGTGCTGATTACACGCATTTTCTAACTAACAAAACCTCGTAATTGACGAGTGAGATGCATCTTATAAGTGCCTCTGAGTGGACCACCTCTCTAACGCTTTATATTAGCAGAAAACTTGGAACTCATATTTATTGTACTCTTTGGAGAGTTTTAGAAAAACAAATATATTCAATATTTTTCATTTTATTCAAATTTTTGACTAAATCTTTAAATTGTGACCAAGACAATCAATTGAACATAATTTTAGCCAGATTCTAAATAAAATTGATTTTAGTATCATTAAATGGAAATTTTTAATTAATTTTAATATTAGTTTATTTTTGCAGTTCAAAATAAATATTGCCTTATAAATACAGGTAAAACCTATACGAATATATTCATTATGAAACGTAGATTCATTTTCTCTAGTATTATATAATTTTACGGTGCTTCGTTAATTAAATATTATTAAAGCATTTTATTATAATAGAAAAAACAGTATTTTTATTCTTTTTATATCTTATCTTATTATACTAGCAAAAATGACTATTTATCTCTTTTAGAGTTACAGGAATACCTTGACTAGGTACAAAGAGGACCGAATACATTTCACCTCAATATTATCTATCTTGATTTGATTTAATATTTATTTTGAACGGTACTTATCTTGAATTATAAATATATATATAATATAATAAATAATTCATCATAATATTTATATTGGTATATTCTTTATATATATTATTTTTCTTTTTTTTTAGAATTCATATATTATGTAGAAGATTTAATTATAAATTTTTATAAAAATGTTTCATCAATTATTTTTTTAAAAAAAATTGGATAGATAATTTCATTGTTTTTTCTTTTTAATTTTTCTATACACAGTATAAAATATTAAATTGTCTCTAATTCCCTTTCATTCTTTCTTTCTTATTATAGAAAGTGGATGAGATAAGAAAAGTTGAAGGTAGAATTGAAACAAAAGATAGTAATTTGATTAATGAAAAGGGGATAATTTTAGAATATAATAAAGTGTAGTGGTGTACTTTCTGTTCTGTTCTCTTCTTGAATTTCTAAAGGGTAACAAACTCCTTCTGGGAGCCAAGTTAATAGACTAGAAACATCGTTAGCTCTCTGAACCTAAACGACGATACGACCCTTTTTCCTCTCCCAACTCAACCTTCAAACCACCCTTCATTATTCAATTCATATCACTCATACACTTCAGACTCTTTTTCATCTATTTACACTTGCAAATTTTCAACTCTTAATTAAGAATAATAACTATTTAAAAAATGTTTATATAAGAGTTTAATTAGATAATATTATCTTTTCTTGAAATAAAGATCTAAATGGAGAAGTAACTAAAGAAATTTGTAACAAAATGAAATATTCATTTTTTTTTATTATTTTATTATTATTATTATTAATAATATAATTTTTAATTCAGTTTTAAAATTATTATTATTCTAGTGACAATTTCCAATTTTATCAAAAAATTAATAAAATAAACTTTATCTAATTATTATTGAATATATTTTTCATATATTGGAATTTATTAGATCTCATGTAATTTAATTTAATGCATTATTTTCTGTTGGTGAGAATGTTGTGTAGGTACTTGAAAAGTTGATAATCCGTGGGAGAGAGGTCAGGAGAATATGGTGGGTGCGGCACATCTTCAATCTCAAAATCGTTTAGAAAAACGGGGGTTCGGGAGTTGTCGTGTAAGGTGATCGGAATCCTCTTGTTGTTCAATGCCGACTATTGCTGGTGTAATTTTCTATACATTCGATCGATTTCTTATCAGTAGAATTAAGAAAAATGCGTCAAAATTAATACATGTCAAGATCTGACTTAGAAATATTTAAAGAAATGAAAGTCTTGAAAAGAATTGATGATTGATGAAATTTATCTGTTATTTCTATTAAATTATCCACTAGTAAAAAGAAATGGATTTGAGGAAGTGGTTTGAATATTTTTTTTATTTATCTGAGGAATGAATGATTGGTTGCCAAACATTTACCTGGAAGCTTTTCCTAAAATATATATATATATATATATTCTTTTTTTTCTTTTTCCAACTGAATTGTTAATTTGATTTTCTTACGTTATTAAATCAATTAGTCTCTTCCCTCTTTTCACTTTATTTTCTTTAATAAATTTCTATACAATTTTCATTTCTTTAAAGAAGAACTTTTACTTTGCACTCAATAAATATGAATATATATATATTTATATCTGTATTTCCTTCTATTATCTTCTAAAAAACATCTTCATAACACAATTAACGATTAATTGTATTCAACTTGTCTATAATGATTTATATCTCTAAAAGAGATATTATATATTATATTGAAATATGTAGAAAATCAAAATTTTATAAACTAAATAATAAATAAACAAGATAAAAAAAACATCACCATCAACAATTTTTATAAAATATTCCTTTTCCCATTTTCGTGATCTTTTGCATTCAAATTATATTCATTTGTTAATAATAAGATTTATCAATTATAATTTTATATAGTAAAATAAAGAAATAAGTGATGGAGGAAAAATTGAAATTCATTTATTATAAAAAGAAATCAGCTCCCGCTCTAGCTTTTTTGCCGCCCCGGTCAAAAAGACAAATTGCCGCCCCTTTAACAAAATTTTTTTAGTCAGAGCAAAAGTTTAAGACGAGTAAGATATTTATAATAATTATTTTAGAAAATTTATAATATTTTTACTTTTACTGGACATAAACTTTTGGCCTTTTAAACTGAACAATTACCAAAAAATCAACAATTATATATTTTGATTATCTGGATATTAATTTATTATGTCAATAACGATCACAATGGCGCCCTTTTAGTTTTGCTGCCCTGGACAAATGTCCGGGTCAGCTGGTCTAGAGCGGGCGCTGAAAGAAATAAAAAAATTAAGAAAATGAATTAAATTATTATTACCAATAATAAATTTTCAATTGGGATTAATATACATTTTCTTTAACTTTCTACTTACACTATATATCTTAAATTATAATTTATAGTAAATAAAATTTATTTTCAATAATTTTGATCAAAAATGAATTATTAATACACTTTACTTACACTGTCAAGTTGTCCGTGTGTTGTTTGTCCGCGGTTTGTCCGCGGCATATTATAATCGATATTTCAACAACTTCCCGTCATTCAATCAACTTGAAATTTTGCATACGCGCTTGCTCCTGCTAATAATACACGAATCAATTGAAAAATCTACTGAATTATTTATCTATTAGTGGTAATTAATTTACTAAACTTTTATATGCGGAATATGGAATAATTCACTATTTCAATCATAGATGGCGATAGCAGTTCTACAGACGCTGAACACGACTAAAAAGTTTAAAATAAATTTAAATAAAAAGAAATCTTTTTAAAAAACACACTTTACTTAAAATTGCACTAAAAAGTAAAAAATAAAATCACTGTAAAGTTTGTGCGCTCAAATTATAATAACACCGTAAAACATTTGCTTCCACTATTGGGCGCACACACTTTACAGTGATTTTATTTTTTACTTTTTAGTGCAATTTTAAGTAAAGTGTGTTTTTTAAAAAGATTTCTTTTTACTTAAATTTTTTTTTATACACTATTAAAGATTAAAGATATAGAAAAATTATCCTTATCTAAATGGTTTTAAATAATTTTTTTTTAAATACCTATATTATATGTAATATTATAATTTTATTTGTAAATTAAGATTAATTATATATTATATATCATTACTTAACATTAAGATGAAAGTTTGATTTATTATTATTTAAATTAAAATTCAATTTGGACTTAAAAGTTCAAAATAACTTGCGAGCATTAAAAAAGCGTTACGTTAAATGACTGACCCGTCAATTTTGCATCACAATCTCTGGATTCACTTTCAAATAAGTTTAATCTTGATATCATATTAATGATAAAATAAAGAAAAGAACGAAGAAGAAAAAAAATTAGAAATTGATTTATTCTAAAAAGAAAAGGAAAATTAAGAAAATGAATTCAATTAGGCATACTATATTAGAATGTATATTTAATTTAGCTTAATAGTAAAAAAAAAGAGAGCAAGAGAAAGACCAGATAAAAAAAAAACAAAAAGGAAAAATATATGATCGAGAGCACAACTCACAAATGGGCCAAAAGGGATTCACTTTATAATCCCCTTTGAAAGCTTATCTCTTGAAGTTAATTACTATTTCGTACACGATATAGGATTTCATTTAATCAAATTAGTCGATCCTTTTGATGGAATGATTTAAAAAATAAGGGTCAGCAGCTCATTTGAATGAAAAATTCGATTTTCTTGATTTACCTATAATAATTCTATCAATATAATAAAAATATATGTATTAATAAATAAAATCTGAAGAATAAATAATATATTATAATATTATTTAAATAATATTTATCATTTCTATAATTGATTTAAGGGATGGGGTATACAAAATTGATTAATAATAATTTTAAATTTTTGTCTTTGAGTGAAGTATTTTTAAGAATGTTTAAGGCTAATAAAAAAAAAACATTTTTTTTTGTTTAATATTAAAAAAAATATTTTTTTGTAATATTATAAAAATTATTAAAATAAATAAACTTGGATACAGATTTTATAAAAAACAGATGAACAACAAATTTTGTGAGTTAAAAAAAAAATAAATAACAATTGAAGCCAAAAATACTTCAATAATTTAATGAACTATATATATAAATATATGTATATATAGCTTTATAACATTTCTATATATATTTTATGTTGAATTCCCAAATAAAATTATTTAATTTCTCTCTTATTATAAAAAATTGGAAGGCAGCTTAGCCGAGAGTGTAGCATAGCAATTATCTACACAAGAAGTCGGCGTTCGATTCCAACTAAATACAAATTTTTCTAATAAATTCAATTAAACATCAGCTGCCTCCGGCTACAGGAACTATCAGCTCCTGGCTCTATACATGCGGAAGGCAACGGGAAACCACCACATTAACATTCCCAAGAAAAATCATCAAGGCTGGGCAGCTTCTAAGGCTATCCTAGTCATGATGATAGCCAAACTCAGAAAGGGAGACGGTACCTTAAGAAGAAGAATAAAAAAATTAAAAATAGATTTTTGTTAATAATTTTATATTAAAAAACAGTTTTATCTATTCAATTAAATATATATATGAAATTTGGTCCCAGAACACCAATTTATTCAGGATTATCATCAGATAGAAAAAAAATTAAAAAAAAAATTGAATTTAAAAAAATAAGAGATTAAATAAATACAAATTGAATAGATAACGGATTTTATAATTTTTGACATTCGTTTTTATTTTCATTCTTCGTATGTTTCTAATCTAAACAGGTTTTGTTTAGATTAAATCAGATGCACGTTTCAGAAGAGAGAGATCCTCTTTCTCAACTCTACTATATATATATATATATATATATATATATATATATATAAGAATCATTTTCTATCTCTAAGTTAATTTTAATTTTTATAATAAATAGCATATATTATATTTTAAACTTTATTTTAATCTCATCTATCTAATCTTTTTTTAGTAGCAAAAAATAGTATGTAGTTCTGATTCACCGTGAAGTCAAAATATATAATAATACTTTACAGACTTTTATGAATATTTTGAGTCTGTCCGGAATTTTAATAAATTGGCTGGCCTGATAATTATGAATTATTATTCTAATATTCTTATTTTTACCTGTATAAATTATCTCAATCAATTTATATAATCAAACATCTAGATATTAATTTTTGATATAAAACCCTTTTAAGACGCCTTGCACTTTGGGGGTTAACGGCGTTAACTCACATCCTTGTGGGCCCGTGTTCAAATCTCGGACCAGGCAAGAGAATTTTTATAGCTAAAATCTATTGGACGGAGTCAACCAGCCTCCGGGATCAAAATTGAGAAGCTACTTGATAAAAAGTAGCGCCTCCGACTAAGAAAATCAAGATAGACGTTGATAGGACCCGTTCTACTGATCATAGGACAACTAATTAATTTAACCAACTTGTGATAGGCGCTTCTCTTGCGTAGGATGTACAAATGTCAGAGGGTTTTTTTTTATAAAACCCTTTTAGAATATATGTAAAGCTTAGCGCTGTACATCTGATGTCAAATTCAAATCACAGAACCTATCAGGATCAAGTTTCCTAGCACCACATAAATATATTGATATATAAGTTTTTCCTAAGGGAGAAGGATATCTATGATCTTTAAAAATTAGAAAAAGCCAAATACCCATAAAACAAAATATTTAATAAATTAACGAATTTAAATGAACATTATTAAATGTTTATATTTTAAGTTTATCTATTATTTTATATAACGTTAAAAAAGTTAGTTTTAGTTTCCTAAAATATCTCCTTTTCTTTATCTTTAGATTTCATTGCATTTCATTATTCACTATTCGTCCAATTATAATAAAAAACTTATAATAAAATGAATATTAAGAAATATTGTATCCCATTATAACGTATACAAAAAACTATATAATTAATTTCGTGATTAAATTAAAAAATAAATAAAAGCTAGAGTAATAAAAAAAATTATAACAACTTAAATTTGTAATTAATAAATTATATTACAATTAGTATTATACCATATAAATAAATCATTTATTATAAATTTTTAGAAATAAATTCATAGCTTTAAAAACATTAAAATTCTTATAATAAGAAATAAACTACATAAATTATTTTGAAAAATAATTTCATAAAAAAATCAAAAACTTACCCAGAAGTATGTTGAATAATAACTTTTAATATTTATTTAATGTATAGGCAATTGTATTTGCTATGTTAATTATTATAAAAATTGATATTATTATATGAAAATTTATATATATATATATATATATATATATATATATCTTTGTATATTCTTAAGATATTACACCGCTCTAAGGATTTCTTTGAAATTCACACCATAAATAATATTTATAACGAAAAATCGATCTGTATTCGTCAACTTTATTAGTATTTTCTTAATTTAAAATAGCAAATTTAAGTGACGTCACTATGTCATCCATATTGAAATTTGACTCCCGCCTATTTTTTTAATGATATTGTATTAATATTTTTTATATTTAAAATATTTTAAAATTTTTATTTAATTTCGAAATAAAATTAAAAATATTTAATTTAATAATATTTTATAATTATAAATTATGATATATATTTATCATTCTTCCACCAAAAAAAAAAAAATATATATATATATATATATATATTTTAAAGTATACTATATATAATATATAAATATAAAAAAAAATTAAATATACATATATATAATATGAGTTTTTTAATTTCCGAACCGAGAACTAAATAATAAGTAAAAAGCTAAAAAGGGAAGTGGGGATTATTCACAAGATCATGACAAAATCCATTCCATTGCTTCCATTGCTTTGCTTTTGAAAGAACTTATAAATATATAAATGAGAATGGGTTACATTCCTTAGAAGAAAGGGAGAAAAGTAGAAAGAAGGAGGATCCGTTTCGGGAGTTGCTGTTCAAAGTTTTAATCTAGTAAAGAGCTCCTCCCTTTCCTTCACCACCCCATACTCCTTTTGCTTGGCGAGTCTTCTATTAGTTTTAGCAACCCTCTTTCTCCTTTTCTCTTTTATTAACCTTTACTACAACGACACTTAATGCATCTCTCTCTTTCTGGTTACTTGATTCATGTCGGACACAAAATTCAGTTTTCCACCTAATAACAACAACAACAACAACAACAACAACTTCAACAACAGAACAACATCGTGACACTAAAGTTGACATCATATCTTTTATATATATATAATATATAAAACAAAAAGAGAGAGAAAAAATAGCCTCTATCTCTTTCTCTTCAGATGACTTTTATTCTTTATGTTTTTATTTTTAATTCTATCGTTGGAGAATAGTCGAAAAACTAAATGAAATCAGATCAAAGGAAAGAAAAAAAGTTAAATGAATGTCATTTGAGGACATGCCTATTTTTTTTAGGCTAGATATTAAATTATTTGTTTGTTTTTGTATTATACGATATTAATAAAACTTCTAATATATATTATATTTATAGGTAAAGAAATAAAAAATTATAAAATGTTTAAGGGTTGAATTGGGAATGTATTACAAATTAAGTTTGGTTATTTTCTAAGTGTTGGGTTGAAATTAAAGATTATTGTAAATGTAAATGAATAATGAAGGGTAAAGGATTTAATTCAGGAATGCCAAAAAGGATAGAAAGGAATTCCATTCCTTAGAAATCTACTGGACAGACAAATTAATGAAGGAATTTAAATTAGCGATAAAATGAGAGAGAAAAAAAACTGTTTGGAATCTCTTTTTAAGTTTTAATAAAATCACTCTCTAAACTTCTAGCGTATTTTTTTGTTTTAATTCTTATTTTCAAAGACTTAATTCAATCTTATTAAACTATGAATTTTGATTATATATTTAATATTTTCCCAAAATATCACTTTTCAGTTTTTATTGGAATTTATATACAAGGTATGTTCAAAAGAAAAGGTGAATTTTGAATTTTCTCGGGCTGTGTACATTCGATTATCGAATTTTTTTTTGTTATGTTGTTACACATATGTTTCTCATATGTTGACATTATCAGCCATTTTTTGATTAGTAGTTTCTTTATGACAACTGAAAAAGTTATTCACGTTTTTGTGATAAAAGAATCTGTATAAAATTTTGTGTTAAAAATGGAATAAAGTGCTCCAACGCACTTGAAATGTTGACTATGGCATTCATCGTGTCTACTTTGTCTCATAAAAATGTTTATAAGTGGTACAAGTGGTTTAAAAATTTCGATTAAATGTGAAGGTTTTGCTCACTGCTTTCTTCGATTACAATGGCGTGGTGAATCATGAGTTCTTGCCAACAGGTCGTACTATTAATAAGGAATACTACAAGTAAGTTATGCAACATTTGCGTGAAGCAATACGGCTCAAACGATCGGAATTGTGGAAAAACAAATCATGGATTCTGCATCACTATAATGCACCAGCTCACATATCATTGTTGTTCGTGATTTTTGGGACAAAAACAACACTGTAATCATGCCTCAACCACCGTATTCACCAGATTTGGCTCCCTGCGACTTTTTCCTATTCCCAAAACTGAAGAGACCAATGAAAGGAAAGCGTTTTATCACAATTGATGAGATAATGTTGGAATCGAAGAACGAGCAGATGACTGAAAAGCGCATTTCAGAAGTGCTTCAATGATTAAAAGAAGCGCTGGCATAAGCGCATTATATCTGAGGGGAATCACTTCGAAGGGGACAAAATGAACATTTATGATATAGAAATTTTTTCGAAATTCACCTTTTCTTTTGAACAAACCTCGTATTTTGTTTATCATAAACACTAAATCCTCTCTCTTTTTTAATTTTTGCCATATTTCACATGCATGATGTGTAATATTTTCTACTTGTTGGATGATAAAGTTTTTAATTACAAAAGTTAAGAGTATAATTTTATCTTCTCTTGGGCGACTCACCTTTCCCAATTACTAAACTTAAACCATATAATAACAGGAATTTAGAAATAATTAAGTAATCTCAAGAATATAATATTTAAAAATTTATTGTTTCATAATTTTTTTTATACAAAAATTAAAAAATAAACATATTATAATAACTTTGACTATTAAGAGATATATTCCTTTATAAAACTCTAGTATATATAATTTAATTTTCAGAATGAAAAGATTTGTTTATGATATGGATTGAAAAATATATTCTATTTTAAATATATACAGTAAAAAAAATGAATTTATACCAAAATTTCGTTTATGAATATTTACAAAAGATATCAAAAACATTGATTAATTATTTAATTTTTTTTTTCAGATTACCAAATGGTCACATTAATTTCGAGAAATTTTGGCAGCTAGCAAAACAAGTGACTGAGTTTATAACTTGGAAACAGGTCACCTGTCCTTTTGATAAAAATCCGAAGGTGATACACTTTTTACAAGCCTCGCCTGTACTTACAGAAAATGGTAAGCATAATAAATATCATAAATATAATATAATTTATTTTATATCTTAAAATTTTTGATTCACATTTCACTAAATGTTATATTTTAATGTGAAAAACAAGGTAAATTTTAATTTATAAATTGTTCTTTCATTTAATATTATGAGGGTGGTTTGAAAAGTTCATGCAAATTCAGAAAGATGGCAGAACTGGTGCATAACTTATTTTCAGTTATTTGTAGAAGTAAAGATAATGCTTTAATAGAATCAAAACTCAAAATATGATTCTATATCATAAAATAGTAGCTGTTAGATAATCATTTATATTTTCTTAATAAATAAATCATTAATTTCTTAATATTAACTTTAAAATTTTTAAACTAAAATACACTCATAAAAATCATATTCACTTCTAAGTTAATTTAAGAGTAACCATATGCCCTGTGCTGAATATTTTTCCATATATATATTTTTCAATGTATTATTATATAATATAATATATATAATAATTATATAATATTATACGAGTGCAATTCACAAAGTAGGTTACGTTTTAGAATTAAGACAAAACTAGTACAGGAAAATGTTTTTTATTATATACATTTGAAAGAGCAACTAAAATACTATTTTTCTACATAATCGCTAAAAAAGTTGAGACATTTATCGTAGCGATGATCGAGCTTCGAAATTCCTTCCTCATAGAAATCCGCCGCCTGAGTTTGTAAATAAATCGATCTGGCTGAAACTTGGTGTGTATTCTAAAGATGCTATTAACTTTAGTGGTTTTTTGGGAGAATGTGTTTGCCCCCACTCTATAGACTGCAATTTTGTCACGGTACGTCACGTGTTTCACCCAAGTCTCGTCTCCTTTTACGATTCGATCAAAGAATGAATCACCGTGGTACACGTAGGCCTCCAAAAATGACAAAGAGGCAGCCATTCGCTGAGCCTTGTGATGGTCTGTCAGAAGCTTTGGTACCCACTTGGCACAAAACTTATGGTAGGCTAACTTTTGAGAAACAATTTCGTACAATAAAGTGCGTGAAATTTGCGGAAAACTGACGTTATGGTGAAACGACGGTTTCCTCTAACAGGCGGCGGATTTCTATGAAGAAGGAATTTCGAAGCTCCAGAGACACTATCATCAAACTAATGGATAATGGGAGTAAAATTATCGTCTTTCCATTGGAATAATGGCACTTCATTCGATTTTCGGCTTATTTTACCTTCTCATGATGTCTGTAGCTCATTTTCTATCTCACTATCAGATTCACAATTTTCACTCGAAACAGTAAAAAAAAATCACTATCGCTTATAGAAATATCCCTTTCCGATTCAAAAGTGTATTCAGAATACCCTCTATTTCATTACTCGAAAGATTTTTCCGCGATGTACTTGTACTAGTCGAAGCTACAATAGCGCACTGGCGTGAGGATCACTGCCGGTGCCCCCCCCCCCCCAAATTATATGACGATGAGACAAGAACAAAGACTACTTAGAAACTTAATTTATTGTGAAGCCAATAGTTGATCCTACATGTCATATAAATTTGAAGACCAACAAACTATATACTTAAACAGGACAAGCATGACAAAAACGAGACTACCGAAACGTAATATTGCGGGCATATCATGTCAGTAGCCTGTACATTGGAACGTAATATTACGGTCATAGCAGTGAAAGTGTTGATAATATTTATTAAATTTATATATATATAAATGGTTCGTCCAGGTTTTAAAAATCTCTCAGTTTTTTCGATTCAAATGAACACCAAATACTATGAAATAAATCGATCTGGCTGAAACTTGGTGTGTATTCTAAAGATGCTACTAACTGAAAATAAGTCATGCACCAGTTCTTCCATCTCTTTGAATTCGCATCAACTTTTCAAACCACCCTCTTATCTGTTACAATTAATGTAAAATTAATTGACTATTTTTCAACCATTCCAACTTATTGCGTCAAATTATATTTATTTAACTTATTTATTTACTTATAATATTCTTAAAAATTTATTAATTGTTCATACTAATCTAATATTTTATTTTCAGCGTTAGCTTTAGCGTCATTTGAATGTGAACCTCCTGAAAACAATCACGAGAAAGAGCGATATAAAGCATTAAAGTAAGAATCTCTTCTTTTCTCCTTTCTAGTTTACTTTTTCTTTTTTTTTTTTAATGTACAAAACTTACAAAATTAATTTTAGATAAAAAAATTAAATAAATATTAAAATAATGTATTTATTTTGATCAATAACAAATTAGAAACATTTAATTTTAAGACTAAATTTTTTTTTATCCTATTCACATACTTTATGAATTCTTGATAAATACAAAATCCCAAAAATAATATGTATTATTTTGGGTATTTCTTACCTTTAACTTAATCATAAATATAAAATAATGTATAAATATTAATTAATGTATAAATATTCTAAAATTATTCTTAATTTTAGGGCTGAATTGACGACAGCTTGAAAATTAAAACACAAACAAAAAAACATAATAAGAAGAAGATAATGAGATTTATGCTACTTAACTGCCCTCGTGTGTGTTGTTGATGTTGTTGCTCTTGTTAATCTCTCATCTTAAATCCACCAACCAACCACCTGCTGTGCCATGCTATCGACAAACAAGACAGCCATACTTCTTCATGTTTCTTTTTTTGAATTCATTGTTTTGTTTTTTTGTTTTAAGAAAAAAACACCAACTTTTATCATACATTCATATATATTTAAATAGATATATATATTTATATGTATATAAGGAATGTATTAATTTTATATTTTTTTTATATAATATATATTCAAGTACTTAATTAAAATATGAACTTATTATATAATTGACTTTAAATCTCGTGTCTTTGTTTTAAGTAACAAAAATTGTGAATATTTTAATTTTAATTTATGTTCAATACTTATAAATGAACGATATCATGAATTGTATATATTTATAATTTTACTTTATTTTTACTCAGAGTCTTGATTATTCTATATCTGCCGGCCTGTATACACTTTAATAATTAAATTAAAATAAATTAAAACTTTTAATTTAATTAATTTTTAATATGATTAATATTATTATTATAATTATTAACAAAAATATTATTCAAAATTAAAAAATTTCATTAGAAAAATAATTTTGTAAATTAAATTATTATTTAAGTAAGTATTCTATTTATTTTAATGATAATTACTTATTTTATTATATATATATATATTTAAACCAAAGTAAAGTTTCCACTTCAGGCACAATTCATATTAATTGTAAAATTGACAAATATCACATTTAATCGAAGAAATTTACAAATTAAAAACACTTTTGAATATCTAATAAACATTAATTGAAATTAATTGATTTCTTTATTTATTTAATATTATAGTAATAATAACATAAAGGTAAACAGGTCAAAAGAGGCTCTACAACTACTTGTAGTATACCATTTTTCTTTTATCTCATTCAAACATGTTGTTTTATATTAAGTAAATTTAATTTAAAGACAAAAAAAAAATTAAATTAAATATTTAAATGAAAAATAAAGTTTTCTTAATAATTTAAAATATTTTTTATTTGATTAATTGCAGGGTGTTGTTATTAATTGATTATTGTGAGCTAAATTTAAAACATGAGCCAGTGCTTCATTATTTATATACAGTGACGGAAAAAAGTAAACGCCAGGGTGTTGTTGCCAATGCACATATCCTGGCGTTTACTTTTCCAGTCACTTTATAAGTGCTAGGCATATTTAAATCCAATTGATAAGTATTACAAACATTTTTTTTTTAATAATTCAAATTTTTATTCCAATGAGTAAATCGAGGGTGGGGTGAAAAGTTTTCGGCCTGACCAAGAAAAACGATGTTTTTTAATTTTTTTTTTTTTTTTGCTTTATTTTTCAACATAATCTCGATACATTTCTCATAACGGTGTTCTAATTAATTTCTTTAAGTCTCATCAACAGTTATGAATCGACGCAAAAATTCGTTTGGATTAGGCCTATACTGCGCCAAATTGTTGGTAGAAATGTTTTTTCGAAGCAGTTTTTGGTCTAACGTTAGCAAACGCAGCACCAAAGTTGCACACAGCTTTCCATATTCAAATGGTTGTGCAAAATATTTCGCACACGTTCATCTGACATCGTACAGGTTTCAGCTATCTTGAATGTTGAAAAATAAAGCAAAAAAAAATTTAAAAACATCGTTTTTTTTGGTCAGGCCGGAAACTTTTCACCTCACCCTCGTATAAACATGTTTTTTATTTATTAAGTTATTATAATAATTATTTTTTATTTGAATATTAAAATTAAATATTTATTGAACTATGTAAATTTAAAAATAAGCAAAATGTAATTACAGTAAATTAATTGGATCCTGGAAAAGAAAGTATAAATTTATAAATAAGGTTATTTAAACTATTTTTAAATTTTGGAGATTTTTATTTACTGAATCAAGTTATTTTTTATTTTATCTATATTCTTAAAAAATGGTAGACATTTATATTTCTCTTTATCTATCAACAAATGAAGCTCTAAAATACATAAACGAACGTTTATTAAATCCATTTTCGTTAATTACTTAATTGAGGTTTTTTAATATGATCATTTTAAATAATTCATTTCGTTGTGAATTTTCAATCACATATTTTTCTTAATTAAGTTGTCTAAGATAACTTTGTCATCTTTTTTTTTTAAAATAATTATTCATATTATTTATAAATTTATCAAATCACAAATAAACTAAATTGTTATATTATAAATATAAATTCAAACAACACCCTGGATAATTAATCTCTTGAATAACAATTTACAAAGAGAAAATTAATTTCGAGTTGATCTTGAATAAAAACAAAAAAACGAGGTTTTTTTATATTACTTCTTGAACATGGGATTTCATAATTTTTAAAAATTAAAATTACTAATATATATATATACATATGTTCGTTTAGGTTTTCGTGAAAGTATTTATTATTATAAGAAGTTATTTCATGGGTAAATTTCACGTTTAATTGTGGAAATTGAGTCTCGACTTTTTGGCGCCTATTTTGGTGCTATTTTCAAAAGAGTATTTCAAGAGTGAATTTTTGGAATGTAATCTACCCAAAAATCCCCCTATGACACTTGATCACTCTCAATAAGACACAGAGTTCTAAAAATGTATAATGTACTATATACCATATATATACATACATAAATAAATTTAATAAATATTATCAACACCTTTTGATACAATATGATTATGAGTGTATTTTATTTCCAAAATGTTCAAGTTAATATTATTTTAAGAAATTAATGATTTATTCATTAAGAAAATATCAATGATTATCTAACAGCTGCTATTTAATGAAATAGTATCAAATTTTGAATTTTGATTCTATTAAAACATTATTTTTACTTCTATTTATTTTAAAAAAATATTATTACAATATTTATATAATAATATTTATTTAATAAAAGAATGATAAAATGGAATAAATGAATTTTATTTAGGTATTTTTGTTAACATTTTTCATTCTTAAATATCCAAACAAAAATTACATCTAATTTGTATAATATTAATTATTATATTATTGAAGTTGTAAATAATATTTTTTAAATACTCATATGTCTAAATGACTTTCCAGGACCAAATTCATAAAATTTATTTGATAATTTTCGAAATGAATTTTATTTCTATACATCATACATGTCATATCGTTAAAATTCAAATGAATATATTTCATTTACCTAATAAGAGAAAAATAAATTGAAAACACATAAAAAGGCTACTTTACAAAAGTATTCCTTTTATTATAAATTTATTATATATTTATAAACAATTAATATAATAATATTAATAAAATATATAATATGATAAGAGAGAAGAAAAAAACATAGTTCCATCATTAATAATATAATATTTATAATGAATCGATTTAGAGATGGAAGAAATATTGTATTGTTAACAATTATTTTTTATCCAATCAATAAATTATTTGTTAATAATTCGGACATTAGGAGGGGGGAGATCTTTTTCGAAATTGATATTTTTTTTTTTTTATAATTATCAATTATTTTTTATTTTTAATTAGAATCTTTTCCTTTATTAAAAAAAAATATTGAATTTTCAAATCAGATAACTAGTAAAATAATATTTAATTTTTCACAAACATTCCCATAATTTATTAAAATCATATTTAAGTGATAAGTAATATATTAATAGTTTAAACTTTAAAGTGAAGTTTAATAATGGAGTTAATTTAAATTCTCTCAAAGAATATAAATTATAAGAATATAAATTAATCCTTATTTTTAATTGGCTTTTTTTCAAAAATTATACTAATTTATAAGAAATTGTGATTCACATTTAAATCATTAATAATTTATTTCTATTTTTTTGATATAAATTTACTAAATTTTAAAGTTTAATTCTATCAAATATTAATTTAGAATAAAAAAAATAACAAATTTCATCCATCTCTGATCACTTTTTCATTATAAGTATAAATATAATTGAAAAAATGCTATTTTTATAATTTTCTTTTATAGATTCTATTATGCACTAAATTAAGTTTTATTTAATATGTATTATTTTTACTTATTTTTCTAGTCATCATCAAAGTGAATATCATATCTTTTTATGTGAACAGTTTCAAAAATATTGTAAATATTGATATTAATAATAAAAATATAAAAAAATAAATTAATCAAAATGTATATATATATATATATATATATCTAAAATAATGTATTCGATATATGTATGGTATATATAAGTAATTATGTATTATCCTTTAAATGATTTATTTATTAAATCTATATATTAATACATATCTCGAGTATATTATATATATATAATATATATATATATATTTCTAATGTTAAAACATATGTTGCTTAGGAAAAATAATATTATACTTTTTAATCTAATATTTTGAACAAATTGATATTATTAATAAGTAATTTAATGTATATGTACATATATATACAAAAATATATACATAATGGCGATTTGTTTTGAATTTTTATTTTTATTTTTTTTTTTATTTTTTTTTAATATAATTATAAGAATTTTATAAAAATTAAATAAACCCATTCCATATATTGAAGTTTTATTTATTTACTATTTTTTTTTTAATTTAAACTTAACAAATAAATAAAAATCTATATAATTAAAGTGAGTATTTAATATATTTAGTCTATTCTTTATTGAATTTTTGTATTTTATATTTTTTTATAATTGATAATTAAATCTGAACTAATCTAATTTTCATTTATTATTTTAGATTATGATTGAAAACAAAGATTAAAAAAATATAAGAAATGAGTACCACAAGAAGCTGAATAGATAATGTTTTTTGTATTAAATTATTTGTTCTGATGTAAGAGTATTTTAATTCAAGAATCCTAAACACCAAGCCAACCATCAAAATTTAATGCAAAACCAAAACAATCAAGAAAGGAAATTATGTTTGATGAGTCCAAAAATGTGACTTTTAGCCACAAACAATATTCTAATTTTTACCGACCGACGATAGCAAGGGAGGTATTGTTTTCACACCAAATTTCACATATGGAGATTTTTACATATCTCCACGAATCATGCATTTTCTTAACAGAAAAAAGTATTTTTAGCATGATGTCTGTCCGTCCGTCCGTCTGTCCGTCTGTCCGTCCGTATAGATGTGTACAGCCTGAATGGCTCAACCGATTTTGATGAAATTTGGTATATTTACTTAAATCATCAGTGGGATGAATTGATCAACTTTTGGTGCAAATCCGGAAACCGGAAGTGGTAGTATTAGCGATCGACGATAGGAAGGGAAGGGTTATTTTCACACCAAATTTCACATGAGGAGATTTTTTTATATATCACCACGAATCATGCACTTTGTATTGGTTTTGTCCTCGGGAAAATCATATTTATTAGTTTTTTCTTGATTTAAAATTATATGACGTCATCCAGCCATTCATGACGTCACAGCCTGGTCTTGCATATATTTTATAAATAAAATAAAATTAAAAATGTTTATATTTATTATTTATGTATCCATATCTGTTTTTTATTACATTAATAGATATATTAAAATTATTTGAAATTGTTTCTGTAGCTGGAAATTAATTTACTTCAAACCGTCATTGGTTCGGACCTGGCCACAGGTCAACTTATTTTATATTAATGAAGGGCTTCCATTTTTCATATTCATTATCTATTTCCTAAAGCATTCATTATCCGTCATCTGGTCATTTTAATAATTTTTACCATTATCATTTTCTTTTATTTCCCCAAATTGACCTATGATCTCACCGTTAAAGCACCTAAAATGATGAGTTCTCTCCTTTGACCAATTTTATCTAGGAGATTTGTAAGATTATTATTATTTTGTTTTGTTATTTCCGTCATCGTTTGGGTCATTGGCTACTAATCATTTTACATAAAATGGACCTGAATAATCCTCTCATTTATGTTACCAGCTTTTTAAAAATGTTTTCCATTTTTTTTAATAATAGTGGAACTCGTGCACGAACTCTGCTCTCCTTCGAGACTCCACTATATAAATATATATAATCGTGTTTTTGTAGACCTCTCCATTGTTTTATGGATGGAACCTCTTTGCTTCGCAGATGTAATTTTCATTTGAAGCTTCGTTTCCTTTGACTGCTTGGGTCTTCTTGATGATATCTTTCTTTCTTAGCTAAAATTGTCCATTCTGTAGATCTATTCTGCCATACTGGGTACACGACATCAGCCGCCTTTTGTCCACTCTCACACACAGTCCTTGACATTCTACTCTTTTTGGGCTGCACAATATTGTTAGATTTTTAGTTTTTTTAATAAACGCGGTTCAGAAAATCACATAAGAAAATTTAAAAACCAATTAGCAAAATTCAATCCATTATCTGTTTGTTTGCCAAAAGTATTTTTACCTGCAAAACAACGACTGGGCAGACCACACTCATAACAAATAAGAGTATTTCTTTTTATCTTAAAGACAAGAACAAAATCTTGTTATAAATCTCAAGGGAAATATGTACTATATATCTATATTTTATTAACCCATTTAATGCCAGTGTTTCCATCTGGGAACATTTGATAATTTATTCATATATATATATATATATATATATATATATATATATTCCAAAATATTTTTTTCGTAAATCGTAATATGATATGGGTGCTGGGGGCGGTGGTGGTGTCGCTAAGAGTTCATTGGCGGTGTTGTGATGTTTGTACCAAAATGTCAAGTGGAAAGATACGCTCCAAAGAAGAAATAACTGTACGGAAGTATTGAGTAAATATAAACAACGATTAATTGTATAATATGGCTGGGAATTTGAAATGCTCTAAGCATGGAATGGAAATTTTAATCTCTTAAAAAGTTTATTTTTATTTATTTTGTAAAGATATTTTGTATGAAAGAGTGCCCAATTTTGTTTTACCTGGGAGCGCTCAAAACTCTAGGACCAGTCCTGAGAGCACAAAAGAATTCAAACGAAATTGTCAAAAATTGTCAGGATTTGTAAACGACAATTGAAAAATGTAAACGAGATGAAGGCGCTCGTCGGGTAATGGCAAAGGCCTTCATCAACGTGTTTATTCCCCGACAACATCGCCCACATGACGTTTACATTTTTCCGTCACTATACATAACAGACGATATAGAACCTTTAAGGCAAAAGTATTCGCCTTAGGCCCAGGCCCCGGACAGTCTTAGGCCCTTCCTATTTTTATATAACAGACTTTTGACTTTAATGTACACATCCATATTTTGAAAACACCAAACCGGGACAATTTACCCTTTTTTTTAGAACCAAATTGAAAAAATTTTAATTTTATTAATTTTTATTAATTCCACCCTAGAAACGCTGAAGGCCTTCTCAACAGCTACATAAAAATAAAATAATTTAATAAATAATTTTATAAACAAATGAATGGTTTTATCATCAATTTTGTTAATCACTAAATACCTAATTTACAGGAGGATGAAATAATAATAAACACTTTATTACAAAATAATCTCCAAAAATCTATAATAAAAAAAAAATAATATTATTTGTCAAATTAAGTGAAGGTTGTTTTTACTAATTTAAAAAAAAATCCTAGTCACAATTACATTTATATTATAGCTGTGATTTATTTAAACAAAAAAAAAAATATAATTATAAAGTAAATTGAAACGAGAAAACATTTAGAAATTAAAGAAGATGTAAATACAATAATTTCCTTGAAAAAGATAACAGCTTAATGAAAAAATTATTTTTTTTTTGACATTGATTAAATTATTAATAGATAAAAAAAATAACAGTCAACTAGAATCTCTCATTATATATGAAAATTTGATTAGAAAAAAAAAATTATTAAAAGAGGAAGTGAAGATTTTCCCTTGAAAAAATGAGAATTACCTTGAACTGTTGTTTTTATAAAGTCTGATCCATGTGCAACAAATCAGTTGGCATGAATCGATCAGGGTACTTAGAACAGGTGTTATAAAGATTACGATGACTCCCGAGACGATTATGATGATGCTTTTTGGAATGGCTGTAAATAATTTACCAAACACAAATATGGTAAGTAATCAAAAATTTTAACAAAAAAAAAACAAATTTTCTCACTATAAATGTTATAATCAAGAGAAGCTTGATTTTTAATTAAAGAAATAAAATAATATTTAAATTACAAGGCCATTTAGTAAATCTTCTAGCATTTAATTGTCCTTCTCTTTCTTTCTCTCTCTCTCTCTCTCGAGAAATATTTATATATATATTTATATATTATAATTCCTGTTCAGTGAGATTCGGCTCATTACTATAAAAAAATTGTTATTTACTAGAAATATTATTTTTCTCTGTCCCGGAATATAAATTGACTAGATCGATTTTAATAGTTTTATTATTATAATCTTCAAACAACAAGGAATTAATTTTTGATAGAATAACTTTAATAAGATTTCATTCTATTTCTTAAAGTTCAGTTTGAATGACCTGTCCATACTTGTGTTCTATAATGAATATAAAAATATTAATTTTAAAAATTCCCAAAATAATTAAAACATAAATATTTTTATACAAAGTTATAATAATTATCAAGTATTTAATTTATTTTACAATTTAATATTTAAAGTTGAAGAAGATTAGATTCTACATATTGAATATTTCAACTGAAATGAAATATACTTTATAATTGTTTTAAATAAATAACAATTTAAGAAATAATTTCTATTTAAAAAATAAAAATATAGGATGTTATTTAAATAAGTCCGTGACTTTTTGAATGAAACACAGGTTTTTTGGATAAAAAAAAATGATTTATTTTTCAACGTAGTCTCCTTTAAGCTATACACTTCGTCCAACGTTTCTTCAATTTTTTTATCCATTCCAAAAAATAAGACATCAAAATAGATGTTTGTTTGTGAGATGATTTCATCGTTAGAGTCAAATCTCTTTTCGCCGAGCCATTTCTTCAGGTTTAGAGACAAGAAATAGTCGGTCGGGGCTAAATCCGGAGAATAGGGCGGATAAAGGAGCAATTTGTATCCCAATTTATGGATTTTCATGTAAGTTCAGTTTTTTCCATTTTATTCTCAAATCGTGAGATAGTCTGCTATTAATAGATGTCAAATAAAAACTAAACAACTCAACTGGTTCAAATTTAGACAAGAGTCAGCTGACAGGAGCGGTGTTGTCATTTCATTTAAGAGACGGGAAATTCAAAAAGTCTCGGACTTATTGACTTGCCCTCGTATATAAGGGAGAGTGGTTCACCTTGGAACAATTTTTTCAATACCAAGGTGGTTGGATAAGTATTTAGCCTACAAAAGAAATACAAAAATTTTGGAAAAGGGTGATTTATAGTCTCCTTTAATCTCGATACCCTTGATCCAGCGATACACCGACTTAATTAACTCGTCTGAAAAAAAAACGTTTTCTCGAGGTCTGCAAAGTAGGCAAAATGGTAGACGGCAATGATTCCCTCATTTAAATCAAATATCTTGCCGGTGAGTTACTTTTTCAAGTTTGGAAATAAAAAAAAAGTAGCACGGGGCTAAATCTGGAGAATACGAGGATGGCAGTTTGTAATCCAATTGACCGTGGTTTAATAAAACAATTATTATACAAGAAAAGAAAAGACTCTAAATTTCATTATAATTATTTTTATTTCAAAATATTTTTATTAGAAATTTATTTTACAACTTAATGTGTGAAATTGTAAATGAAAGTTACTATTCATGTTCTAAAAATAAAAATCTGAATAAATTCAAATCTGTTTTTTCAATTAAATCAAATCCCATTTACAATTTGATTTTGCCTTCCCTTTTTTTTAAATTTGCAAAAATTAAGGATTAACTGTAGAAAAAAAAAAGTTGCCCCGAGGTTAACAGAGGACACCGCTCTAGTAGCCTTTTGCAAATCAACTAAATATTTAATATTTATCCTCAATTTTATTAAATACTTCCAAAGTGACGTCTAGTATTTTGTTAAAATTCTATATTTAATAGCATTTCATTTATTTTATTTCAATCAATATATTAAAAAATCCATTTTCTTTTTACCGACCGACGATAGTAAGGGAGGTATTGTTTTCACACCAAATTTCACATGTGGAGATTTTTACATATCTCCACGAATCATGCATTTTCTTAACAGAAAAAAGTATTTTTAGCATGATGTCTGTCCGTCCGTATAGATGTGTACAGGCTGAACGGCTCAACCGATTTTGATGAAATTTGGTATATTTACTTAATGCATCAGTGGGATGAATTGATCAACTTTTGGTGTAAATCCGGAAACCGGAAGTGATAGTATTAGCGATCGACGATAGGAAGGGAAGGGTTATTTTCACACCAAATTTCACATGAGGAGATTTTTTTATATATCACCACGAATCATGCACTTTGTATTGGTTTTGTCCTCGGGAAAATCATATTTATTAGTTTTTTTCTTGATTTAAAATTATATGACGTCATCCAGCCATTCATGACGTCACAGCCTGGTCTTGCATATATTTTATAAATAAAATAAAATTAAAAATGTTTATATTTATTATTTATGTATCCATATCTGTTTTTTATTACATTAATAGATATATTAAAATTATTTGAAATTGTTTCTGTAGCTGGAAATTAATTTACTTCAAACCGTCGCCGTCGGTCGGTTCGGACCTGGCCACAGGTCAACTTATTTTTTCTTATTTATTTCCTAATCACTTAACTAATTATATATTTTATTGTTTATGCTATAATGTTATACAAGATTCCTTGATATTTACTTTATTATACGTTTTTTATTATAATTGGACAATAGTGTATATTAAATTGTAAGGAAATCTAAAGGTTGAGAATAATAATAATAATAATAATAATAATAAGCCATAATTACATATATTTTATTTATAAATAAAAATGATTTATATAAATATACTTACTTATTTTATTTAATTTTATTTCTAGATATTTGCTTAAATAAATTATTAAATAAATTAACCAAAATAAATATTAAAATTACAAATTATTCTAAAATTAAAGATTATTTTGTTCTTTATATCATTTAATTATAGAATGCAATGAAAATATATCGGGGGTAATAAGAATATTTTTCAAATTTTCTATTTTATAAACTATTATATTATTATTATTGGTATATACAGGGCTGGGCAGTAACGCGTTACAAGCAACGGCGTTCCCCGAGTACGTTACTTTTTGGTAACTGGATAAAAAAAAAAAAGAAAGAAAGAAACTGGTAACGAGTAACGAGTTCCTCATTTTTTGAAGAACTTGTACCGGACGTTACAAGTTCCTACCGATTTTTGTTCAATTTCTCGAAAACCAAAAACGTCTGAAATCATAAGTAAAATTTTGAATTGTTCGCTTATTTATCCTGTCCCAACGAGATGGAATTCCTTATGCGATTCTACTCTAAATTTATATTTAAGTATAAATAAAAACTAAACTTACACTTCAAAGTTCTCGGACTAAAAGCATTTAGAGATATTGACTTTCATTATTTAGAAGAATATATAAATTTAATGAAGCCAATTAATTGCACAAGAATTGAATCTTTTACAAAGTGAACAAAATATCTATCTTTCAAAATGAGATGTCCAGAACATTTAGATGAAAAAAAAATAAGAATAAACAATCTATGTTTTAATATAATTCCAAATCATAAAAAATTATTAAAAAAAAGTCTTCTGAGGAAGACGATTTTTAGCCCAAAAGAAGAAAAAATTCATACAAATTCAAATTTTGAATTTGTATCTTTTATGAAAGACAAAAATAAAAATGTGAAATCTTTAGGAAATTACCCGACAATAAAAAATTATTTATTAAATTTAATACTTATTTATGCTCATCTGCGCCAGTAGAGAGGTTTTTTTTTCTTTTGCATCATATATATACATGCCCCCTCTAGATCTTCTTTATATGACGAATTATTTGAAAAATTAGTTTTTTTAAAAGGAAATCAAATGTTTTCCTCATTTAATATTGTTTGAGTCACGAATACAGACAGCATTATTAGCCTATATACTTTTTTAATTATCAAGATTTAAAAAAGTTATTTGAATTATATTTTTATTAAATTATCGTTTAATTATATTACCTTAATAAGTTTTATTATAAATGTATATAAAAAATTTAAAAATCGTATATAATTTTATAAATAAAAATTAAACAAATTTCGATTAAATATTCTATTTTCCTTAATCCTAAAAGTTTCTGTTAAGATTGTTGGTATTGTGAGAGTAGTTCATCTCGGATATATTTCTTAAAGTAATTTATTTATGAAATAAATATGTTTTAAAGCAAGATTTTAAAGAAAGATTTTTTTTTAAGAAACTGTAACGTTAGTGTAACGCGTCCCAGGAACTTGTAACTGTATCGAGCCCCTCAAAAATGAAAGGAACTTGCAACTGTATCGAGTTCCTCAAAAATGGAAGGAACTTGTAAAAAAGAAAAAAAAAATTTTTTTCCATAATTTATTTATTTTTTTTCTTTTGTTTCAAGAGTATGGTTTTAAATTCGCATGGTTATTCATTTGAAGAGCACCATATAATAACAGACGACAATTATCTACTGACTGTATTTCGAATTCCAAATATTGGTAAGACACCGATCTTTTTTCAACATGGATTTTTAGGATGTTCTGTGGATTGGATCATCAAAGGACCAAAAAATGCTTTAGGTAAAGATAAAAAAATAAATTTAGTTTTAAGTATTATATATTCCTATATGTGTCTATAATATTTTGGAAAATAATTAATTTTCTTTTTGAGTTGTTAGCCTATATGGCTTGGGAAGCTGGATTCGATGTGTGGATTGGAAACAGTCGAGGAAACTTTTACTCTCAAGAGCATACATATTTAAATACCTCATCGAAAGAATTTTGGAATTTTTCGTAAGTACTTTTAAATATATCCCATATAAAAAAGTTTATATTTATTTAATATTTACATAATCGTTATATACACTTGTTACAACATTTTTTTAACTAAATATAATAATAAATTTGATAATTTTATTAAAAATTAATTTAATAATTTCAATTAAATTTTTATTAAATTACAATAATTTATAACATTATTTTTATTAATTTTATCTCAAAAATAAATTTTATTCTCTATTTAATTAAATTGAAATTAAAATTAAATTTTATTTATTATTTGACTTAAATTAAAACATTTATATATTATAGATGGCATGAAATGGGAATCTATGATCTTCCAGCAGAAATTGATTATATTCTCAATTTAACTAAACAACAACAACTTATTTATGTTGGCTATTCACAAGGTGGTAGCATATATACAGTCATGTCTACAGATCGACCAGAATATAATAAAAAAATAAAACTAGCAATATTAATTGCACCAGCTACTGCAATGAGCTATACACGTTCTGACCTTGTAAATGAACTCAATTCATTCTTTATTCGAAATATGGTAAATATAATTATAATAATTATATATATATATATATAAATTCTGACTTTTGTGAATCCTTCGCAAGAACAGCGCCTATCAAGTTGGTTATATCAATTAGGTGTCCTATGATTAGTAGAACGGTTCCTATCAACCTTTCCCTTGATTTTCCTCATCGGATGCGCTATCAAGTAGCTTTCCCAATTTTGATCCCGAAGGCTGGGTTGACTCCGTCCCATAAACCCTTGCCAGGCCCTGGGGCTTGAACTCGGGACGACGAGAATGTGAGCCAGTTACGCTAACCTCTTACCCTGTGGTGCCTTCTTTCCCTTAAATAAAGTTTTTCTAAATATTAATTTTATAAAATAATTGTGAACAATCCTTTGTAATACATATATAATTATGTATTAAAATTAATTTTCACTTTTTCACTGTAACTTACACCTATAAAAAATAATTTCACTATTTCATCAGGAGAAGGAGATTTAAGGCGTGAAATCTATCTATAATTGTTATTTCTAATCAATAAATACATACATTTTCTTTTGTTATATAATACCAGCCACTTCGACAACAATATTGATAATTGTATATTGCCCTTTTTACTATACTTAACTATATTTCTTGATTTTTCTTCATCGTGTTTTTCTGCAATCTTTATAATTCTATTTAATTCATAACTTTTATTATAAGAAATTCAATCATTTGCATTTTTATTTAATTTATTCTTAACCAGCTGCTCAGACTCTGCCACCTGTACCTCCGAAATAATACGTATTATTTGGTTAAAAGTCTGTATGTGATTGATTTTCATTTATTTATCAATATTTATTGAAATTTAGATTTGCGAATCTTTCTATTAAATTTTATTTTCTCTTTCCTATCACTTCAAATGCTTGGGTTATGGTTAGAGCGGGTTTGATTTCTATTAGAATGTTGTTGTGTACTTACCTGTACTTGTTCAAACCTCATTTTTTTAAATTTATTTAATTATAATATTTATGTGTAATTAGATATATAATCATAAATAACATTAATATCTGAGAAACTTTCACCCAGCATGTAATTTTATTGTTTCTGGAAGCAGTGGCGTACCTAGAACTTTTGCCGCCCGGGGCGATCTCCAGTTTGCCGCCCTTTCTATTATAAGTCAATCAAATAGTGGTTTTATAAATTAATAGACATAAATAAATTATTAAGTTATTTAATCAATATTTATTAATACACAGAGTAAATTTTATATAATATTTACTCTTCTAGCTTTCATACTAAAAAATCGTGTATAATGCTCTCAAAATTTATATTATTTGTAATTTCTTGTTCTATTGACAATATTGTAAGATTTTGTAGTCTTAATTGACTCATTGTAGAACGAAGATAATTTTGCCGAACAAAATCGTAAAGATGCGTTTACGAATTCAACGAATTTTAATGAATACAATAAAATAAAATTATTATCCTGTTCTTGGAATTAGAATTCAAAATTTACATTAAAATGCATTTATATACACCGAGAAATAATACTCGAAATCATATAGTTAATCATAATTCATATAAATCAAATAGTAAACTTATATTAATCATAATAATCATTTATTATTCAAGAAAGAAAAAAATAAATATGAAATGAATAAGTTGCTTTTTACAACTATAACTAAATATAAAAAATGCCGCCCCAAGATAAGTGCCGCCCCGTGCGGACCGCACCCCCCCCCTAGGTACGTCACTGTCTGGAAGGCCTTGAGTGAAAACATAATAAACAACGTCCTCGAAGATTTGAATCAGTGCAATCAAAACTATTCTGAGAAAATTTTGTTTGAACCTAACCATAATTTTCAATTTAAAATTATACATACATGTAAAAATAATAATATCACAAATTATGATTATTTCTTTGAAAAATATAATTCTTTAATAATATTTGTTTTCTTATTTATTAATTTCAGGATATAATCCGAGAGTTACAGTTGCAAGAAGTTTTACCTCTGGGTGGTTTTATTCAACAACTATTTCAATTTACAAGCCATCATCCAGTTTTAAAAATCATCACATCCCATTATCTTGATCTTATTGCTGGACCTGATATAGAAGAAACAGATTTTGTATTACATTTTATTCATTTATTGAATTTATTTTTTGAATGGATAATTTCATTAGATATTTTATATATTATAGAATGCATTGAAGGCGATATCATTACATATTCCATCTGGAGCATCTATAAAACAATATCTTCACTATAGTCAACTTATTTTAGATAGTAAGTATATTTTTACCGACCGACGATAGTAAGGGAGGTATTGTTTTCACACCAAATTTCACATGTGGAGATTTTTACATATCACCACGAATCATGCACTTTGTGGTGGTTTTATTCTCGAGAAAAATCATCTTTATTAGTTTTTTTCTTAATTTAAAATTATATGACGTCATCCAGCCATTCATGACGTCACAGCCTGGTCTTACATATATATTATAAATAAAATAAAATTAAAAATATTTATGTTCTATCCATATCTGTTTTTTATTACATTAATAGATAGATTAAAGTTATTTGAAATTGTTTCTGTAGCTGGAAATTAATTTACTTCAAACCGTCGGTCGGTTCGGACCTGGCCACAGGTCAACTTATTTTTTAAATATTTATAAATTATCTTATCTATGTGTACTTCTATTATCTACTCCTCAATTGTTCACTTACCTAAATAATTTTAGGGATTGCTGTCTAATTAGTTGTCTCACTAAAAATTCATTACATTATATTAGTATATGCAAACTGTTTATTTGTTTATTTTAATTATGAATTATTGAAATTAATCATTAATTTGAAATAAAATTCATTATTATTTATTTTATGAACTTTTAGTTTAAAATAGTTAGTGATTAATGTGTACAGATTGTTTATAACATTATAACTTACAATTAGATTTACCAAAATTCTAGCTTTTTCGAAAAGAAACTAGAAACTGGGGAAAAAAAATTCAATGCATTCTACTAGTTCAGGGGTGGCCAACCGTAAACATTTTTGCGGCCCGCGAGATTCATTACACTTTTATATTTTGCGCCCTCATGAAACAAATATCGCACTAGTGAAATAAATATGATTTCATTTTTTTTATTTCGATGTTTCTTTTTTTATTTTTAGTATTATATATTTTTTACAATGTGCATTCAGTATCATTATTATTATATTATATATGTTTATATGTAAAAATAATAGTAAACATAATAAAAATTCATTATTTTTCAATTTGTCATACCAAACAATATCTATAATGGGTCTAAATCTAATATGGGTATGTATAATTTTATATGCGGCCCGCGAAGTTATGATGCATTTCCAAAGTGGCCCGCAAGATCATTTGGGTTGGCCACTTCTGTACTAGTCACTTAGTGAAACTAAAAAATAGATTTTAGTGGCGTTTTTACAAGGGCTTATATCGGAAAATATATATAATAGTTTTGAAAAAAAAAAGTTTTGAGATTTTTATAATTATTAGTAAAATCTGGATTGTCTCCACTCGACTATCTCGCAAATTTGAATTAGATTAATTAACACATAAATTATATTTAAATTAAATTTAATTAATTATAAATTATAAATTAAAATTAATAAATAATATTTATTAAACCAGCGCGTGTTTGGCTCTGTTGATTGCACAACTGTCACGTGCTGGCGCGTGATTTGCAGTGTTGAAAAATTAATTCCGGTACTCTCAGCGATTCAATCAAGCTAAAATTCTAGATATAGCAGTTTTATACAATTTTTAATTATGTGACAAACTATCAAACATATATCTTTATTTTTACGGGCACTTTAGAGGAAAAAAAATGAAAACGTGGTAGGTAATGAACCTTTTCCGGTTGAGCTACATTTCTCAAAAGTTGATAGAAAACTACGAATTTTGAATAATTCCCATGTCCCAAATTTCATGATTCTAGCTCAAACCGTTTTCGCGTAATCTTTTCTAAATTTAATTTCAGAAGGAGATTTTCGTCATTATGATTATGGTGCTGAAAATAATATGAAGATTTATAATTCGAGTTATCCGCCAATATATAATATTTCAAAATCAACTGCACCTGTCTATATTATTTATTCAACAAAGGATATTCTTGTGGATTTTAATGTAAATATATAAGTTTACTCTAAAAAATTTAATATTAATAATTAAATATTTTCATTTTTTTTAAGGATGTTGAAAATTTTATAAAAAAATTACCATCAGTCGTCTATCAAAAACGACTGAATAAATTCAATCATTTAAATTTTATTTTTGGAATACATGCAAGAGAAATGATCAATGAACCAATTATTAAATATTTAAAAAGATTAGATATTTAAAATTTAATTATATTTTAGGAGAGTTATTCTTCCCGACTATGCCGCAGCATTTCTGTGCCCTATGAAAGTTTTGACAAAAGTTTATAAAATATATATATTTATATATTTGTATACAATTTTTGCTAGTACAATAAGATAAGTTTTAAGCTACTAAAATTTCTGCCTTCGAAACAAATTGTCCCACGAAATAGAAATAACATATATTAGAGCTAATTCAAGCGTGTCAAGAACAGAAAAATTTAATCAAAGTAATCCTTGCACTTTGTAAAAATCTTACAAAAGCAAAAAATTCCCTAGGAAAACAAACAAGTATATAATAATTAATTATTATATATAAAAGCCCTAATGTATCATCGCGTAACCACATAAGTTGTCCACATGACACTAGATGGCGTGGGTCTTTGAAAAAAACAAAATTATTCTATAAATGGTAATCTAATTTTTGTGTTTTAAAAAAATGTTAATTGAAAATACTAGATTTCGTATTGTATATATATGCCTAAATTTAATTCTTTTAATCCAATTTCTTCTTGGTGTTAGAATTTGTTGATAAATTAGTTCTTATTAATATATTTAATATAATTTTTATTTTTAAATATTATGTATTAATATAAACTATTATATTATTAATATTATATGAGTTTTATTTGTTATAAAATAAATAATATATAACTATAATTATTAAAATAAAATATCTAATTAAATATTAAATTATTTGATTTTTATTTAAATATTTAAATTATATATTTATATATATATACAGGCAACAGCCCAAAGATTAGCGCAACCAACAAATGTCAAGGTTAAACATAAACTTATCCACAAAAAAGATCGTTTTTTTAATTTTTTAATATCCACGACCAGAACAACATCAAAACAAAAATTAAAGAAAACTCCGCTTAAAACAGATTACTAATAAGTAGAGAGCGCAAAAAAAGGCATTTGCCTTTTTCGAAATTTGAGCCTTTTCAAGATTTTTTTACAGATCTCCAACGATCTATAAAAATCAACACTGGTAGATTTTAAAAAACGCCTTTTTTGGCTTTTTTGGCATTCCGCGCCTTTTTCAAAATAATCGCCTTTTTTGGAGCCTTTTTTGCCATTTTTTGCAATTTTTTTTTACATTTTTTTGCCTTTTTTGCATTTTTTTTCAAAAAAAGAAAATTTTTTTCAGTCATTTGCAATTTTTTTACAAATTCATAAACGATCCAACTCTTGCAATTTGACATTTTAAGTAAATATAATTTTGAATTGAAGTGGCCCACCAATCGCTTCTGCCAGCCGCACAATGAACGAGCTTGAAAACAAAGGAATGGTCTATCTCTTTTTCCGAACCTTGCCTTTGTATTCGCTTCCCTTAACGCCACACACATCCTCTTTCGTGTACGCTTCTTGTCCCGTCAACACCTGTTCCGCAAACCCCGATTTTTGATTCTACCATTATTTGATCCTTGCCTGTTTACCTATGATTCTGATACACGATTTACTTTAGACGACTGATTTATTCTCTCTTCATTCATCTAAATTGCTTTCACTTGATTTATTATTTTGATATCAATTCCGAACTCTGTCTTCATTTAATAACTGTGCTTTCCAAATTCTACTTGTAATTTCGTTTAGCTTGATATTAAATTCTATCTAACTGTTTCGTTTATCTTGGTTATAAAAATTGTATCTATCTGTTTCATCGTTCATTCGATTTCCAAAGTGTTGGAGAACAATATGGGTTTAGATTTTATGAGACAATCATGCGATATACTAAGTGGTTTAAATATTGAGCCAAACAACTTAGTCACAAATAAACTGAAAAATAGTGAAATTATGGCTCTGAAATTTGCACCTCTCACATCTTGTGATGTTGAGAGGTCATTTTCTATTTATAAAAATATTCTGACCGATCGCCGAACAAATTTCACAATTAAAAATATTCAAATGTATTTGGTGTGCAATTTCTTTATAAATAGGGATGATGTAACATCTGAGAGAGAACAGTTATAATAATTATATTTTGTTTATATTTTTTATAATAATAAAGTAAAAATATATTTATAACGGATTTTTGTAAATTAAACCACATATTGATATTTGTTATTGTAAATTTATTCAAAAAATACAAACATATACACAACGTTTCAATTGCTACTTCTGCAATCGTTATCAAGGGACTGCACCAACCCAGTATCACCTCAATGGGACCGGTGTAACTCGAACACCAGATGGCGTTACAGGAAAAAGGATGACTCTTCAGGCGCCCAATAGATGGCACCGCAAAAAAAAAATGACCGAAGATGACTTAACACTATTTAACTTATGAAGTTATATTATTTCTTATTTGATAAATATAAATATAAATTTTATTTAACATTTAACACAAATAAAATAGAAAAATTTATTATAAATTGTTTGATAAATAATTTAAATTACATTGTAACAAATCAAATAACAAAGTTAAATTATTTAATATTTGATAAATAAATACAAATTTCAAAGCAATATAGAAATTCACAATAAGCACTATTAAATCAAATATATTAACGTACTCCTCTCAGTATATCTTTTATAGCTTTTCACATGTTTAAAAATTGCATAAAACTGCTATATATAGAATTTCAGCTTGGTTGAATCGCTAAAAGTACCGGAATTAATTTTTTAGCACGTTGACTAACAATCACTCGCCAGCATGTGACCAGATGCCCACAACAAAGAGCCAAACTCGCGCTGGTTTAATAAATACTATTTATTAACTTTAATTTATAATTTAATTTAAATATAATATATATGTGTTAATTTATCCAATTGGAATTTGCATGATATCCCACATTTTTTTCATTTATAAATTTACCCAGATGTTCGTAAATCAGTTGTTTGATAAACTTAGATGATTAAAAATGCGTTGGATTAATTATTCTTAGTTAATCAATGATTTATGAATTTCTTGTGATCTTTTTAAATAGTATCTTTTTGGAAATAGAAATGATTATTTATTTATTTATTTATAAATTTCCTTCTCACTAAGAACAATTCGTATGTGTTTCTCTCGTTTCAAATATTGGCATTGAAGAAAATTTTTAATCCATACATAGTAAATATTAACAAGAACATTATTCGTTTATTTTATTTATGTAAATTACATAAAAGTAGGTGGAGTTTTCTGTTAATTTAAATTATTTATTTGGATATTTGAAAAAAGCATATTTGATTTCTGTAATGCTAATTTTATATCTCAATAAATAATTTTTAAATTCCCAATATTCATACAAAAAAAATTAAAAAATGCCTCCCTCGTCGGTCGGTAAAAACGCTCACACATGTCCAACCTGTTTGCCATCATTGCCATCACTAGAGGTGAAAAAAAAATAGCATTGAGTGATCACCTCTGGTACGGATACTCTGTGGACTGCACTGTTCGAGTGTCCAGTGACAAGTGACCAATGATCATTAATATAAGACCCAAGTCACCAACCAGATGGCGCTCTGAACGTGCTTACAATTTCAAAATTACAGGAGAAAAAATAATTATTCTTAAACAATTAAATTAAAAATTATAAACAAAACGTGAACAACAATTATTTTATGAATAAATTGAGTTCTTTAATCTTACATTATTTATTATTTTAATATTAATTTAAGCAAGAGATTTTGGTGGGAAGCAAGCCAGTTTTATTTGGCGGGAATTCAAACCAGTGTTGCCAAAAGATGATTCTCAACAAATGGAAAGTGATGAAATATAATTTATAGGGGATTACTTAATAAAATAAATACTTAACAAACAAAATTAACAATCTTTAATCGTAAATAAACATAAACATAAATCGTCCGTTACATTCAACTGCATACATAAAAGTGGACCTGAGTATAAAACAACCACAGGTCGCAAGTGTTGTAGCATAGAGGTCGCTTACATAGCCTTCACACAGCGCCCTCAGTTAACTTCAACTTTAAATGAAATAATTTAAATTATTTCCTACAGTTTCGGCCTTCCTGACATCAATCGACCTCGATTGTTTATTAATCACTTAAAATAAAAGTTTAACAAATAAAAACATTATAATACTTATTACTTTAGATTCACAATTCATACACAATTCATTACAATATCACTTTTTTTTTTATTTACTTAATTAGATGAATTACAAATCATGGAAATCATTGAAGAAGTTCACGCTCTGACAAGTTCACTTCAGAATTAATATTTCCAGGCAACCAAGGCCTGATTCTAGAAACATCATAAGTACCCTTAAAAGGGACTCGCGAATGCTGAAATCCCTGTATGTCTCTCAATAAGTACCTATCATTTGTGGTAGAACGGTTTCCTTAATTGTATCTTCTTTAAATTTTTGAAGTGAAACTTCTTTAGCGGCGTCCTGACATTTGGTTGAGAATGGAGAGTGAATTGAAAAATTGAGTTTTCGTAACGCAAGTGAGAAAAAAGATATAAGTATAACGAGTGAGAATGAGAAAGAGGCTATCTGCGTCTCCCTTTTGTGCGGTCTTTCGTTCTTGAGAAAGAGGCTATCTGCGTCTCCCTTTTGTGCGGTCTTTCGTTCTAATCCCCACTCATGACGCGCAAGTCCATGACGCGCATGCGTACGAGTACGTTGACGAAAATTCTCAAATCAAATATACAGCGTGCACGCATACCGACGCATGTAATTGTGTGTGTGAACATGGTCGGCGATTCACACGCAAACACATACAGTTATGTGCGTCGATGACCATTCACGTTATTTATCCGAATCTCAACATTACTTTAACACTACTAAATCAATTTAAAATTATTATTGCATTTAAAACTGCTTTTCTCTACTCCACAGATTTCACTATGCCGAAAAAAAATAACGACCAAAATTTAGACGATATTATTTATTTCATACACCGTTCACTACTGGTTTATAGCCACACAGGTGCTAATGCACTTGAACGAGGCGAAGATAAAATCCCTCTAATTCTCGGGGGAGATTTTAATGTAAATTTTGGATCTGATGATTCGTTGCCGTTGATCAACTTTCTTCGAGAAACATTTGGTCTGCTTATAAATAACGATCCCAAGGAATCAACAACAAAATCTGGAACTACAATAGATGCTGTTTTTACACGTTATATAGAAAATATCGAATCACGAACATATATATCTTATTTTAGTTATCACAAGCCATTAATATCAGTATTACCAATTGAAGCACCAACCGACAATAGTACAGGCAATGTAGATATGATGATAGAGTAGATAATAATAATAAGTTGACCTGTGGCCAGGTCCGAACCGACCGACGGTTTGAAATAAATTAATTTCCAGCTACAGAAACAATTTCAAATAATTTTCATATATCTATTAATGTAATAAAAAACAGATATGGATACATAAATAATAAATATAAACATTTTTAATTTTATTTTATTTATAATATATATGCAAGACCAGGCTGTGACGTCATGAATGGCTGGATGACGTCATATAATTTTAAATCAAGAAAAAACTAATAAATATGATTTTTCTCGAGGATAAAACCAATACAAAGTGCATGATTCGTGGTGATATATAAAAAAATCTCCTTTGGTGTGAAAATAACCCTTTCTTTCCTATCGTCGGTCGCTAATACTACCACTTCCGGTTTCCGGAATTGCACCAAAAGTTGATCAATTCATCCCACTGATGCATTAAGTAAATATACCAAATTTCATCAAAATCGGTTGAGCCGTTCAGGCTGTACACATCTATACGGACGGACGGACAGACGGACGGACAGACATCATGCTAAAAATACTTTTTTATGTTTAGAAAATGCATGATTCGTGGAGATATGTAAAAATCTCCACATGTGAAATTTGGTGTGAAAACAATACCTCCCTTACTATCGTCGGTCGGTAATAATAAAGCGAATATTTGTTACGAAAATTTTATACTGTTATATGTCTTTCGAAATGATCCCTTTATTTTTCTCTATTTCTCTCTCACTCACACTCTCAACTAAAATTTCTCTTATTCTCTAGATTCTAAGAAGTTTCACTTCCGCCACGTGTACGATGCTGCACATTTTGCTTTTTCTTATTCTTTTTCACTTGAATAATATCATTTTGTAATTGTTCGTCGAGTTTAATTAAATTATTATATTGTTCATTTAACTTGTCACTATTTACTTTCAATTTATCATAAATTTTATTTAAAGATTGAGTTTCTTTCATTATTTTGTTTTTACCATCTTGTAATTCTTTTAATTTTTCTAAAATAATTTCATTTTCTTTTTTTCAAATATTTATTGACTCTTCTAATTCTTCAATGGTATTTTTATTAATGAATAAATATTTTTGAAATAATACATTTGTCATCATAATAATTTCATTTTCTATACATTTTTTGGAATTAAAATTTTTCGATAAACAATCTAATTTAGTTTTATATTGAGCGGACATACCAGGATTTACGACATAATTTAAATCATTAACTTCGAATAAATCTTGATCTATTAATAACACAGGCCAACGATGAAAAAACTTTTTTAATGAATATACCTTATTATTATGTTTTTTAGTTTGCTGAATCCAAATATGATGCTTAAAAAACTGAATCACCTACCATTTCTTCACATTTTATAGTTAAATGCATTTTTTTCTAGATTTTTGCGTTTAGCGATATTTAAAGAATTTAAACAGATTTATAGTATTATAATATTTATAAGTAAATTGGAAAAGTAGGTCTAATGGATGTAGATGATGTTGGTAGCACTGCCAAAAAACATTTGCTGGTCAAACAGCTGGTGTTTTCTTTACTGTCAACCAAACCTCACTTTAACGTTTCTAGTACATGTGCTCAGTAAAATGTCTAATCGCGGTTGTAAAAACTCTGCTGACAGTTTTTGTTATATTTGTGGTGAGTTTGTGATTAAAAAACACCAAAGAAACATTACAGACTTTGTGAAAAAGGTTTATCTATCATATTTTGGAACTAAACTTGGTGATCAGGAGAAATCTTGGGCACCACATAAGGTATGTTATGTTTGTGTTGAAGATCTAAGAAAATGGTCAAAAAAGGAGAGAAAAACCTTTAAATTTGCTGTTCCTATGATATGGAGGGAGCCGAAAAATCATTCTGATGACTGCTATTTTTGCAGTGTTGATATTACTGGTCATAACTCAAAAAACAAGAAGGTAATAAGCTATCCTAATCTTCCGTCTGCCATCCGACCAGTAGGACACAGTGTAGATTTACCGGTCCCTGAACCACCAGATGATTTAAATTCTATTGAAGTATTTTCTGATGTGCAATCCGAGTCAAATGAACAAGATGATGAAGAATTCCATTGTACTACTGAAAATGTAGAGCCTAAAGTGTTTACACAAATCGAGCTTAATGACTTGGTAGGGATCTGGGCTTGACTAAAGAAAAGGCTGAATTGCTTGGCTCTAGACTGAAAGAAAAGAACTTGTTAGCCATTGGAACCAGCATTCATGTGTATAGAAAGAGAGATGATGTGGTGATTTAAAAGTAACATGCATGCTCCTAGGTCAGCAAGCTGGTTTTACCAAATTTCCATGTTTATTGTGCGAATGGGATAGTAGGGCTAGGGATCAACATTGGTGCAGAAAGAACTGGCCTGTGAGGAAGTCCTTAAACCCAGGTGAGAAGAACATTCTACGCAGAAACCTTGTAGATCCAAAAAACGTGCTCCTACCACCTCTACATATAAAATTAGGACTCATAAAACAGTTTGTTAAGGCTCTGCCTAAAGATGGACCGTGTTTTAAGTATCTCAGCCAAAAGTTTCCACACCTTTCAGAAGCTAAACTAAAAGAAGGCGTCTTTGTCGGACCTGACATTAGAAAAATGATGTTTGACGTTAACTTTGAATCCACAATTACCGTAAATGAGAAAGAAGCATGGATATCATTCAAGCAAGTCGTTACAAAATTCTTGGGGAATAAAAAAGATCCAGAACATGTTTCTATTGTAGCTAACATGTTAAAGAAGTTTAAAAATTTAGGATGTTTGATGAGCCTGAAAGTTCACTTTTTGAATAGCCACCTTGATTACTTCCCAGACAATTTGGGAGATGTTAGCGAGGAGCAAGGCGAACGTTTTCACCAAGACATTAAAGTGATGGAAAAACGCTACCAGGGCCGCTGGAACACCAACATGATGGGGGACTATTGTTGGTCACTTCACCGTGAAGTTCAGCAAGCAACACATCGAAGAAAAAGCTACATAAGAAGCTTCAAATAAAAAAGAGAACGGAAGTATAAACCAATTCCAGCTGACAAGTGAAACCTGTAATATCAATATAAACCTATAATGGCACATTCGGTCACTGTTATAAACTGTAAATACAAACCATGCTTATGATTTAACATAGCGTTTCATTAATTTCCCTATATACTAAAGTGATTTTATACTATATCATTAAAAAACAGATTGCTCAAAAACTGTGCGTGATACAAAAAAACCAAGGCCAGATTTGGATTCAGCTCAAAAAAATCTATAAACATCACCTATTAACGTGAAAAAAGTTTTCAAAAAAATTTTTTTGTTGGCCTGTGTAATAATTCAGATACTGAGGTGGACTCGTCAGCGTTCCCTTCTTCTATTTTTTTATATATTTTCAATTGGCCATTAAATTCTACTTTCACTCCTGGAGAAAATATAAAGTTTCGTCCTAAAAGCAAATCATGACTCATAGTGTGATCTGGAACTACATGAAACAGAATTGAGAACAATTGATTATTGATGTAACATTTAGTTTCAAAAATACATAAAATTTTCAATGTCGAAGAATTAATTCCAATAATTTTTTTTGAATCTAAATATGGTTTTCTTAATGAACTAGGCACCAAATAAGATTTGATGATATTAATAGGGCTACCCGTATCAATCATTCCATTTGCTTTTACCGACCTTGAGCCATTTTCATAAATAAGTTTAGTTTCCACGTCGCAATCGGTTTTTGTATCCACTAAATACGTAGATGAAGGTGTAGATGTTGAAGATTTGTTTTCTTCCCTCCTATACATTGGTTTCGATGGACAGTTTTGGCTTATGTGTCTCATAACTCCGCATGTGAAACATGAACCAGGGGCCCTTTTAGATTTCCAGCATTGAGAGACAAGGTGTCCAATTTTATTGCAATTAAAACATCTCTTCTCCGCACTTTGAATGTTAACTGTTTTAATGGCACTGGGTGGATACTTTTTCTCGGGCTCATAATTCTTCTTTGTAGTTTTTCGCTCCGAGTCTAATATTTCTTGGTAAATATTTAATTTTTCTTTAAATTCTCGGATATCTTTCGCTCCATAAAGAATAATTTTATTTGCCTTGGTGTCGGGAATACCCTCAATTATATATTGCATGAGGGATTTATTATCAATATTACCCTTCTCTGCAATTTCCTTCATAATAATAAAATATTCCCGCACTGTTTCTTCCTTTCTCATAGTTCTTAAATTTAATTGCTTATGAATATCAGCAGGACTTACTTGTTTTTTGAATTCTTGAAGCAAGATTTCTTTCATAATCTTCCAAGAATTTATCTGCTTTTCAGAATTAATAAACCTTTTAGCAAGGCCCTCTAATTTCTTTTTTGCATAAACTTGCTTTTGCAAATCAGACCAATTAAATAAAATGGCATTTTCCTCAAAATCTTGAATAAATTTTTCTATTGAGTAATCATTGTTGCCATTGAAAGGAGATATGGTATCCTCTATGTCTCCAAAATTGAAAGAAAAGTTATTATTAGAACTCTGAAAACTAACCTCCGATGCCGTTTCGTGATATTGTGTTCTTTCCATTTCAGAGTCATAATGATTTTGTTGATAAAAATTTTCATTTTTATTTTCCCTCAGTTCTTCTATATTATCAAAATTCTCCAAAGCAGACTGGATTCGAGTTGCCAGTTCTAGAGAGGTTGTATCTGTTTCGAGGGTTAATAAATAAGCACATGCTTTCAATTTTTCTTCAGAAAAAGATGAAGCCATTTTTCCAACTGCCGTAATAAAGGTCTCCGAATCTTCTTCAATATCGTTGAATCCTTCAAATTTTAATATTTTCTTGCGGTTGAGCCTTGCATCGGATCCAAACACAATATTATTCAACACGTGCACTTCTTCTCTCGAAACATCAAAAATCCTTTGTTTAATTCCAGGAAATGCTTCAAGCGTTGCCATAATAAATTGAAATATTCAATCTTCTTAATTCGTAAAAAAATTGTTCTCACCCCACACCTGAGATAATTATAGGGTATTACTTAATAAAATAAATACTTAACATACAAAATTAACAATCTTTAATCGTAAATAAACATAAACATAAATCGTCCGTTACATTCAACTGCATACATAAAAGTGGACCTGAGTATAAAACAACCACAGGTCGCAAGTGTTGTAGCATAGAGGTCGCTTACATAGCCTTCACACAGCGCCCTCAGTTAACTTCAACTTTAAATGAAATAATTTAAATTATTTCCTACAAATTATCTAAACAATAAAGTCTCTAAGTCCTAAAAAATAATAAAAATGATGATTAATAAATAATTTTAATAATTTTCAATTCACAAGATCCCAAATTTGATTTATTAAGAGGCCTTTGTCCTTGTTCATGTTATTCTTATTTTTCATCAATTCTAGGCTCTCTTTAATCTTTCTTTTCCAATAATTCTGTTCAATGTGTAGAATTTTTGTTGATTCAAACTCTACTACATGACCAGTAGTTAACACATGCTCAGCAATAGCGGATTGATTGCAATTTTTCAACCTTATTGCTCTGCTATGTTCATTGATCCTAGTTGATACTTTTCTGCCTGTCTCACCAATATAAACCATCCCACACTTACACGGCACTTCATATACGCCTGCATTCTCTAATTTTATATGGTCCTTTAGTCTTGTTGTGAGAGAAGACATCTTTAAAAGAGGTTTGAATACAACTCTGAGGCCACACCGTTTTAATACATGGCTTATTCTGTCCGTAGTGCCTCTAATGTACGGAAGAGTAATCAAACCTGTATATTCAATGGATGGTTCCGACCGCAATCGTTTAGTGCCATTAAAAATGCTTTCTATCTTTCCTTTCGAGAAACCATTCAGTAAGAGAGCCGATTTCAACCGATTCTCCTCTAACGTAAGGTTACTTGGGGAGCATATTCTCAGAGCCCTTTGGTGTAAAAGTCCCCAAGTAACGTAAGGTTAGCACGTTCAGAGCGCCATCTGGTTGGTGACTTGGGTCTTATATTAATGATCATTGGTCACTTGTCACTGGACACTCGAACAGTGCAGTCGCTTGATAACGATTGCAGAAGTAGCAATCGAAACGTTGTGTATATGTTTGTATTTTTTGAATAAATTTACAATAACAAATATCAATATGTGGTTTAATTTACAAAAATCCGTTATAAATAAAAACAACCACCAAAGCTTTAATAATTTAATATCTAAAAATATATTTATAAATAAAATGCCCTTTTATTTTTTTGTGTTTTTTTTATCCTCTTTTTTCCTACTTTTTTAAAATTTCTTTCCTTATTATAATATATTTATTTTAAAAATTATTAATATTTGTTAATATAAGTAAAATTTGTTAATGTTTAAATACTATTTTGCTAACATTAACTTAAACTAATATTTTTATTTATTTATTTATTATCGACATTACCCTTCCCCGTTTTGGGGTTTAGGGCTACAATTACCATAATTTATATACATAATTTATAGATATTATTTACACTACAGATTTTATTTTCAAATCACTTCCGTCTTTTTTGACTTCTCTTGCTCTCTTCTTTCTTTATTTCCCTCTCCCACACACACCACCATTCAGACATCTCATTTATGCTCTCAGTCAACATTTTCAACCAATTCACATTCTGTCCACAATTTTCTCTCCACTCTCTCAAATTTTCACTCACTTCACTTCTCACTCTCTCACAGCTCATCACATGCTCCAAATTTTCTATTTCCCATCCACACAATCTGCAAGACTCACATTCATACCAATCTTTCAATCCTTTTATCCCATTTCCCATTCTCATTCTTCCCCATGCAACTCTTCTGTTCCACCTTCTATCAGTTTCAAACCAGTATTCTTCTCTCAATGCTGTTTTCTTTAGGAGTTTGTATTCTTTGGAGTAGGACGATTTGTCGATTCTTCTCCAACGCTCTTGAACTTCTTGTTCCATTAGCTTTTGAAAACCATTCTCCGCAGCCCGTCTGATGGTCGTCATATCCCATTCACACATTATTCCTAATAAAATTTCTCCACTCCCCATCTTGTCACACAAATTTTTTAGATGCTTCCCCCATTGTGTCGCCTCATTATTTTTTATTCCTCTTAATATTTCCCTCAGGCATATCTTTGGCCATCTATGTTCTTCCAATGAGTTCACTCTTAGTACATATTCTAGTACTTTTTTAACTTGTAGAAGCCAAATGCTGTTCTGGCCCAGTTCGCTCTGCCAGATATAATGTGGAGTATTTTTTTCAAGGCCGAAACATATTTTTATATATCTGGCCTGAACTACCTCTAGTTGTTTGTTTTCCCTCAATCCCGTGATCTCAGCTCCATATGTCATGGTTGAACTCACTATAGAGTTGAAGGCCAACAGTTTCTTCTCTGCTGAACCACAATCTCTCATAATTGCCCCTAGCTTATTTACCAGAACTGTAGCTCTAGCTGCTTGTGTCTTTACGTGCATATTCATAGAGCCTATATTTGAAAAGACTATCCCAAGGTATCTAAAGTTTTTTACTTCTTCTATTTCCTTTTCATTTAGGCATAATTTGGGATATTTTTTCCTTCTTCCTCTATTCCCAAAAATCATATATTTTGTCTTGTTTATATTTATCTCTAGATCATTCTCTCTAGCGTAGATCTCGAGGGATTTAGCCATCTCTTTTAATCCCTCGAAATCATCCGCCAACAAAACTACGTCATCAGCAAACTTCATGCAGTTTATTTTTGTATTACCAATAATTGTTCCTCCTATATTTTTCCTCATACTGTCTTTCTCTAAATCATTTATATATATATTGAAGAGTTTTGGGCTCAGAGGACAACCCTGCCTTACCCCTTTCCTCGTAAAGAATTCCTTCCCTTCCTCTCCATTCACTCTCACTATATTCCGTGTTTCTTCATAAATATTTGTTAAAATATAAAATATAAAATAATCTTCCCCTCAGCCCAACTTCCTCTATCTTCTTAAATAACCGGACTCTATTTATTTTGTCGAAAGCCGCCCTAAAATCTACAAATAAAGCAAAGAGTTTCCCTTTCTTTCGCTTTAATTTATTTTCTATTAACGTTTCCAATACAAATATATTGTCTCTTGTAGCGTAATTTTGTCTAAAGCCAGATTGACTCTCTGTTGTAACCTCTTTTACTTCCAACCATCTTCTTAACCTTTTCGCCATTATCGATGCGAATATTTTGTAAAGTACGTTTAGAATAGATATTCCCCTATAATTGCTAGTGTCATTTTTATTACCGCTCTTGAATATAGGCACTATAATTCCTTTCCTCCATTCGTTAGGAATCCTTCCTGTACTCCACACTTCATTAAATAGATGTAATATTTTCAGTTTTATATTTTGGCTGGATACCTTTATAAATTCATTTATTATTCCATCGGAACCCGCAGCTTTATTCCTCTTCAGTTTTCTCATTTCATATTCCAGCTCCTCTAATTTTAAGTCTTCATTAATAAACTCCTTATCGCCATCATCTACTTCTACTTTCTCTTCTACAAGTTTTATCACCTTTTGAGTTCTTTCGTCACCCTCTAACAACTCCTTGAAATGGTTTGTCCATCTTTCCATATCTGTAATTGTACATCCTTGCTTTTTATTTCTTTTGATTTTTATAATTTTCCAAAATTCCTCATTATCTTTGCATTTGCTTATCCTTTTCCACATTTCCTCATTTTCTTTTTTCTTGATTTCTTTATATAGCCTTCTAAGTTTACGTTTTTCATTTATATACTCTTCTCTGTATCTATTTCCACTCTGGTTTTTATACTTTTTTAGGTAACGCCAAACAATCTTTTTTTGTAATCTAATATTATCGTTTTTTTTATTTTTGTTCCTTATTATCATTTTTGATTCATTTGCTGCAATCTCCCATATTTTTACTAAACTTTCATAAATTCCTTCCAACTTTTTTTCCTCCATCAGTTTTTTTTCTTCTTTTTTCAGAACTTGCTCAAATTTTTTTTTGTTTTTTTCAAACCATCTCCATTTTTTATATATCTTCACATTGTTTAGACCCCTATTTACGTCAAACTTTGCTTTTAATTCCAACACTAATGGCATATGGTCAGATTCTATTCTATTATGTATTTGGAATTCTTCCATAATCTCTTGCTCTCCTCCTTCAATGACATAATCTACTACTGACGATCCTCTGCCACCCACAAAAGTATACTTTCCTGTATTCTCACTTTTTCCATTTAGAATTTTTAGTCCCTGTCTCTGGCATAGTTCTATTAGTTCCTTTCCTTCTGAGTTTATTGATTCATCCTCCGAAAATCTTTTGTCCTCATAACCATCCAGCATGCCTGTTCTTGCATTTAGATCTCCTACCATGGCCGTATCTCCTTGCCAGCCAGTTTTCTATATCATTCTCTCAAAGTCTTTTTACCTCTTTAATTCCCACATTATTATACACAGTGTAGATTATATTCTTTCCTAGATCTTCTTTTGTTTTAATTTTAAAACCCAAATGCCATTCCTCTACTTCAAAATTTTTGGCCAGTTCCTTTTTTATTGACAATATTTGGCCTCCTTTTGCTCTTCCTTTTATATTATCTCTTGTAGCACATTTTATATAGCAAAAATAATTTTCACCCAGTTGTCTTTCTATTATATTCTCCGCCTTTCCTTTCTCTGTCCATGTCTCTATTAAAACTAGTATTTCAAAATTTTTTATGTACAGCCATAAATCACAGTCCTTGTTATATATGCCGGCCACATTCCATGTTATCATATTAATTCGCGCTACCTTAATCATAACATCCTTTCCCAGTTTTTTGACCTCCTATCTTCGCTATTCCCCACCTCTTCTAATTTTGCCATTCCGTCCCCAGTTTTCAACTTGAAAATCTTTCCATCCAATTGAATTTTGTTCATTCCTCTGAGAAAAACTCTTTTCCCTTTTTCTCTTAGTACTTTTATATACTCGAGTGATCTCCTCCGTTCTTCTCTTTGCTCCCAAGTCAAATCGTCATCAATGAATTTTGAAGAACCCTTTAGTTTTCCTTTTGCCTTAAATATCTCTTTTTTCGCCTCTCTATCCTTTAATTTTATTAAAATTGGTCTGGGATGACTCAATTTATTACCTAATCTTGTCATCTCCTCTATCTTCGTCTCTCCGATTTCTAATTTCTCTCTTAGAAATTTCTCTATGTTTGTTTTATATTCTACATGTTTTTCCTTCTCTTCCAAACCTTTTATAATTAAATTTTTGTCTCTCTGACTGTTTTCCATCTTCTGAATTTTTTCCTTAAAATGGTTCAATTCTCCCTTCATCTCTTCCATCTCCCGTCTTATCATGTCTCTTTCGCTCTTCAATTCCTCTCTCTCTTTCCTCATCTCCCTCATCTCTTGTAACCACTCCATTCTTTCTTTCTCTCTTTTGTCTCTATCGTTCTTCATCTCCTCCCTCATCTCGAACTTAAACTAATAAAAGAGACTATTTATCGATAAAAATACAATATTTTTTGGAAAATTTTTGAAAAAAAATAGCCTTTTTACAGCCTTTTTACTTTCCCGCATACTTCGTATAAGGGAAGTATTGGAATCGTCAAAAATTTCGACTTCGAGATTTCGATAGATCTTGACGTTTTAGACCTCCCTGAGTCGGAAGATACCATTTTTCGAATTATGTCTGTGTGTGTGTATGTATGTATGTATGTATGTATGTAATGTCTGTAAGCAAATTTACTCAAAAACTAATCAAGCTAGGACTTCGAAATTTGGTACACCGATATTATTCACAGTTTGTAGATTTCTATCAAAATTTCGTCAAAATCGGTGGTACTTTACCTACACTGGTTGCGTTTACCTTTCAAGTTAAGTACCAGTTTGCTTCGAGATATTTGCTTCATATTTTGTAGATAGATTTAAAAATATGAAAAAAATTGAGATACCAAATTTCATCATGATCTGACTACCGGAAGTGACATTTTACCTATACAAGTAGCGTTTCTTTTTTACCGACCGACGATAGTAAGGGAGGTATTGTTTTCACACCAAATTTCACCTATGGATATTTTTAGGTACATATCTCCACGAATCATGCATTTTCTTAACAGAAAAAAGTATTTTTAGCATGATGTCTGTCTGTCCGTCCGTGCGTCCGTATAGGTGTATACAGCTTGAACGGCTCAACGGATTTTGATGAAATTTGGTATATTTACTTAATACATCAGTAGGATGAATTGATCAACTTTTGGTGCAAATCCGGAAACCGGAAGTGCTAGTATTGCCGATCGAAGAGAGGAAGTGAAGGGTTATTTTCATATCAAATTTCACGTGAGGACATATCTCCACGTGTTATGCACTATGTATTGGTTTTATCCTCGAGAAAAATCATCTTCATTAGTTTTTTCTTAATTTAAAATTATATGACGTCAACCAGCACTTCAAGACGTCACAGCCAGCCCTTATATATTATAAATAAAATAAAATTAAAAATATTTATATTATATCCATATCTGTTTTTTTTACATTTAAAATATCAGTTAACCGGAAGTAGCACTTTATTCTATATATATATATATATATAAATGTTACCAAATATCAAATTTGACACCAATAAACTAATACGAACTGGCTCTTTATCAATACCAAGTTTACACATTCTAAATATTCATTCACAACTCTTTATACCTATTTATATGCGGGAAAGTCTAGGGGAGGACACTCCCGCTTATTTTAAAAAAAATGCCTTTTTGAAGCCTTTTTCAACTAAAAACCTTGCCTTTTTTTTAAAAAAAACAGCCTTTTTTTGCGCTCTCTACTAATAAGTTGACCTGTGGCCAAGTCCGAACCGACCGACGGTTTGAAATAAATTAATTTCCAGCTACAGAAACAATTTCAAATAATTTTAATATATCTATTAATGTAATAAAAAACAGATATGGATATAACATAAATATTTTTAATTTTATTTTATTTATAATATATATGTAAGACCAGGCTGTGACCTCATGAATGGCTGGATGACGTCATATAATTTTAAATTCAGAAAAAAACTAATAAAAATGATTTTTCTCGAGAATAAAACCAATACAAAGTGCATGATTCGTGGTGATATGTAAAAAATCTCCTTATGTGAAATTTGGTGCGAAAATAACCCTTCCCTTCCTATCGTCGATCGCTAATACGGATTTTCCGGATTTGCACCAAAAGTTGATCAATTCATCCCACTGATGCACTAAGTAAATATACCAAATTTCATCAAGCCGTTCAGGCTGTACACATCTATACTTACGGACGGACGGATGGACAGACATCATGCTAAAAATACTTTTTTCTGTTAAGAAAATGCATGATTCGTGGAGATATGTAAAAATCTCCACATATGAAATTTGGTGTGAAAACAATACCTCCCTTACTATCGTCGGTCGGTAAAAAATGATCATTAGGTATACGAAAAATATTGTTTTCAAAGAACTATTTAATTAATTGCTAAACCACACGATAAATTCATGCAAACACCGTTTGCAACGGGTTCAACTATTATTTAATAATTGATATCATCTGACACTTACAATCATAGCAAGTAATCATTACAGGACATAAATTTAATTATACAAAAAATAAAAAGACTATCGTCTTTCCAGTATTTATTTATTTAATTCTCAACGCTTTGGCGTCAACAGAAAGCAAACTGATACAACAAAATAAAAACCACGAAAACCAAATAAAGGATTTCTTTGATTACAATTATATACAAAGAATAAACAAACATTTTTTTTTTTTTTTGTAAAAAGGTCTTTCATATAAACAACTTATAAATTATCTATGTTTAAATCAAATTTTATTTGAGAAGAACTTATACCTATATATTTTTTTAATCTAATTATGTCTCTGTTAATCTTTTACCTTTCATTCCTTTGATAACACTATTTCAATGAAATGTCGCTTTTAAAGAAAATTTTGATTCATTAAACAATTTTAGAAACGAACAATGTTAATTCATCCATAGATTATATGAAATTATATTTAATAAAACTTTCATATTTTAGTTTATTATATTTTAATATATAGATCAATTAAGGGTGAAAGGCGGGATAATAAAACAGGTAAACCAAGTTAGATATGAGTTTAATTATAGTTTTTTAAAATGTCTATATATAATTAATTTTTCAAATTTCCTTCCATCATTGTACACTATCAGCATATAGATATAAATGGTCATGTGATGTCATGATGTTTAGCCATTTTGGATTAGTAGTTTGTTTTTGACAACTGAAGAAGTTAGTCACGTTTTGTGTGTTCTTCGATTTTTTACTTAAAAAAAAATAAGGAATAGTACAAAGAAGTTATGCAAGGTTTGCGTGAAGCATTACGGCTCAAACAATTGGAATTGTGAAAAAACAAATCATGGATTCTGCATCACGATAATGCACCAGCTCACATATCAGTGCTTGTTTGTGATTTTTTGGCCAAAAATAACACCGTAATCATGCCTCAACGACCGTATTCACCAGAATTTGCTCACTGCAACTTTTTGCTATTACTCCTATTATTCCTATTTTAAAAAACAACAGATAAGTAAAAAATCGAACAACACACAAAACGTGGCTAACTTTTTTAGTTGTGAAAAAAACTCTACTAATCTAAAATGGCTGATAATGTCAACTTATTATAAACATATGTGTCCCAACATAAAAAAAAATTTCGTTAATCTAATGTATAGAGCCCACGAAAATTCAAAATTCACCTTTTCTTTTGAACAAACTTCCTGTATATATATATATATATATATATATATATATATATATGCCTCAACCACCGTATTCACCAGAATTTGCTCACTGCAACTTTTTGCTATTACTCCTATTATTCCTATTTTAAAAAACTACAACAAATAAGTAAAAAATACATATATATAGGTATATACATACTACTAGGGTCAAAAAGTTCGCGGAATGGTCGCTTATAGTCAAGTATTTCTTAGCTGAAAGGTAAATTTTTGTTTGTGAGGTTGGCATAACTGGTAGTGAATGTGCTTTTGAGGTTAGCAGGCAGTTGTAGTTGGTTCCGTGCGTTCGGTGTTTAATATTGTAGATCGTAGTTTCTTTCTTTCGTCGGATTGTGCAATGTCGTCATTAGAGCAGCGTGGCAATATTAAATTCTGTGTGTTGCTGGAGAAATCACCCTCGGGGACTCTTGAGATGCTAAAAAAAGCATACGGAAATTCTGCGATGAAGAAAACAGCAGTTTACGAGTGGCATAAGCGTTTTCGCGACGGTCGCACTCGTCAGAGGTGATTGAAAATGCGACGGAGCGGCTGAAGGAACTTTCAAAAAACGGCTTTCAAGAGTGTTTCCAACAATTATATGAACGGTGGAATAAATGTGTAGATGCAGGAGGAGAGTATTTTGAAGAGAAATAATGTAAGAATGTTATAAATATTTTTAATAAATTTTTAATAACCAATTCCGCGAACTTTTTGACCCTAGTAGTATATATATAGGTAATTAAAAAATATTTATATAAATCGTAAACACATTTTAATTGTATATTACACAAAATAAAAGAAATAGAACTTAAATAAAAGTATTTTTAACAAAGGACTTGAAAGAATTCATTAATGATGTTGTGAATTTCATTTGTTATTAAAACACTTTTATGGTTAGCATCTGACAAATGAACTTTTACTAAATTTTTACATATCTTACTTAAATTATAATCTTCTTCAATCTGATCAGTAATTGAATTCACTGCCTTTATAAGAATTAAAGGACTTTCAATCATACTATTTGATAAAGTTTCGATTGGATTGTTTTTGTCATTTTCTATGGTCATGATTAATCTATTACGTATACCATGAAGGAAAGGTGGTAGTTCTGGCAATTGTGAACTATTTACATTATTCATTATAAAATCAATTCGTTCATCCCATGTGTTAAAAGAAATAAGCTTTTCTCTCAATTCATTGATTTTATCGTTAGGTAAATTTGTAATTTCTTCTAAAATTTTCAAAACTAAATGGGTTTCCACATAATGAATTTCTAATTTCGGGTCAGGAGATTCATTTCTTATTTGAGAGGTAACCTTATGTTGCCAATGTGGCGACCCGTCAATAAAAACTAATTTGCATCGACGGCCAAGATGTTCTAATTTTCTTACAAGATAATAAAGATAAGTACAGCCCAGAGAATATCCTATTAGATGAATTTCTTCATCATCTTGAATATTTTGCTTTTTTAGTTCTTCAGTTATTATAAATGTGAGATAATCAGAAACTTCATTAAAATCATTTCCAATGGCGCAATTTAATTGAATAAAATTTAAAGGTGCATTAATTAATAGGGCCATATTTTCAAATGTTTTCATACTACTATCTAATCCAGGTATAATAAATATAGGTTTTCCATTAGAATTATTTGATTTCAATTTAATTATAGGTGTGTTCAACTCTTTCGTCAATTCAAAAACCAAATATGAAACAATATTTTCCTCAATCTTTTCTTCTTGTTTTCCTTTTGATTTTGCTTGTTCTATAGAAGCAAATGTTAAAAAACGAAGTTCTTTTGGAGAGAGAAAAATACCAAATTCTCTCTCCAAACCTTGTTTAATTTCTACTGCCATCATGGAATCCATTCCAAGTTCAGCTAAAGTTGAATGATACGAGATATCCTTTAAATTTTTAATACAGAGAACTTGTGCTACAAAAGAAATGGGATTGGATGAATCGTAGTTCAATTTTTCGGCAACTACCATGGAAGAAACAATTGCTTCAGACTGATTCATAAATTTATCCAAACAATCTAAGCAAGAATTAATACTTTGTAAAAGAGTGCCACCAATTGAAAAGTTTTCATTGTTTCCTTGCATGTTAGCGACAAGCCCTACATCACCAATGGCTCCCCACTGGATAGCTAGTCCAGGTAAGTTATCTGCTTGACGCTTTTCTACTATCCTTTCCATTACAGAATTGGACAATCCATAATTTGTTTGTGAAATATTACCTCGTCCACAGGATACGGAAGAGAAGACAACGAAATGATCAAGTAGAGGACATAACTGTCTTGAAGTTTGGTCAAGGAGTTGGGTGGCCAAAGCTTTTGGTGCTGAAGATTGTTTGAAGGTCTCTTCCGTTTGTTTTTCAAATAGATTATCTTTGAGATTTACTGCGAGGTTGAAAATTCCTCCAACAGGTCCAAGTTTATTTGCCTTTGTGATAAGATCTTTAACACCTTGTTCAGTTGTTATATCGTCTTTACTAATCTCAATTGTCCCTTCAAAGTCAGTCTTCCACGTTTTTATTCTTGATGCTTGATACCCATTTGTAATTCCAGAACGTGAATTTAAAATTATTTTATATGCTCCACGAATAATAAGCCAATTGGTTAATTCAAGACCAACTCCTCCCAAACCACCAATAATAATATAAGATTTTTGTTTATTTAATATAATTCTTGGAACACATGTAATTTCAAATGGGGCTACAGGTGCATTTTCTGGACGTATTTGGATTAACACTTTCCCTTGATGCTTTCCTGCTCCCATATATTTAAATGCATTTGTTTGTTCTTCTATTGAAAATACTTTTCTTTCAATAGGTTTAAAAGAGTTGATATGTTTATCCATTAGATTTTTGAAATCTAAAACACTTTTATCCTTTCTAGCAATTAAAGTATCTAACATAATTCCATGAAATGATATTCCTCGCTTGATAAGTTCTAAATTTAAAGAAACATTAAGTGATAAATCATATTTTCCAATTTCAATAAAACGACCGCCAGGTGCTAAACACTTCAACCCATAAATCAATTTTTCTTCAGCTAAAGAATTAAGAACTATATCAACTCCTCGACCATTAGTTCTGTCCATAACCATATCATAGAAACTACAATCTCTTGAATTTCCAATATCTTTTTCATCAAGTTCAGGAAATAGTTTAAGTAAATCAGATTTTTTGTGAGGTGCACATGTAGCTAATATTCGACAGTTTGATTTAAGGGCAAGATTAATAGCCGCTTGTCCTATTCCTCCCGTACCAGCATGAATCAGAACTGTATCTCCTTCATTCATTTTGCCATTCAAAAATAAGCCATAAACACACGTAGAATATATAACAGGTAATGTGGCCGCATCTTCTAATGTTAGATTATCAGGTAAATCAAAAGTGAAATATTTATGTGGCACCACATAAGTTGACATACCTCTATTCTCAACTAATCCAAAAACTCGACGCCCATCTAAAGTTTTTCCCGAAAATTCCAAACCATGATTAGAAATATTACGAGTTCCTTTTTTAATAAATGGGCTTGGTAACTTTCCACTCACCATCATTACATCTCTAAAGTTAAGAGAAGAATAGTGAACTTGAACTAAACATTCATCTGGAGATCTTGCTTGAAAATTATCCGGAGTGAGATCATTTTGAACCCATTGCAATGAATTAAAATTTCCAAGAACTGTAGCTTCACTATAAGCACTAGGCGATTTAATCAAAGGAATAGGATTTAGTGGTAAATGTCGATATGTTCCCCAGTTACCATTTAGCAATACATTAATTGCAACATTTTTTTCAATTTGCTTTTTATAAAAAGAATCATTAATATCAAATTTTGGAGCATTTTCATCATTAATTAAAAAAGATTGTATTTTCACGGTCGAATACTCTCTAACAATACAGTTATGAAATCCTAATAAACCACTATAAGACTCATTTTCTGAATAAAACAAAACACTCAAGTTTTTCTTCTTTTTTGCCAATTCGAGAGAAGATTTTGCCTGATTAATCCAATCAAATTTATAGGAATCAAATTTAATTACTTGATAGGAATTAATATCTACTTTCTGTTTAAAAAGTATTAACCGTTCATTTTCTAAAAGGTACTGCGCAATAATATTAAATTGGTTTTCCATTAACGATAATGATTTATTAATCATTTCGTTTGTGACTCGAACCAAAATCATTCCATTACTATTAAGATGTGTTTTAAATCTTTCAAGTTGTACCGAATTAGAAATTAAATTATTAAAAATGATTAAATGTATATCATTGTCTTCTTTAGATAGTTCACGATGAGATTCTAGTTTAATTGAGCTATTAAGTTTTTCTTTAATATAATTTATATTTTTGACACCTAATACAGTCATATTCCCTTGATAAATTGGTAAATCTAATAAAATGTTTAATATATCTTCCGAGAGAATATTTGGTATCTTGTTACTTTCTTCTTCTTGAATCTCATCATTCATAGGAATATCATTTGCTTCTGATTGTGAAATTTCATTGACTAATTCAAAAATTTTAATCGTATATACATTTTGATTTTCTAAGAGTGTATGAATGAGAATTCTCAAAGCTAATTTCCAATCGATAACTTCTTCAACATTTTCAAATGGTAGATAACAATATTTTTCCAAAATTGGTTCTGCAGTTATTTTACGTTTTTGTATACTTGAAAAATGAAAACCACGTATTTCAACACCACCTGATTGAATAATTTTTAATTGTTCTGAAACTTGCAAAGGAACTTTGGTATAAGAATTTGTTTCATTTTCATTATCAATCACCTTTTCACATTTATTTAAGATCTTTTCATGTCGCAACGGGTCAATTACAATTTTATCAATCGATATAGGAACAAACAAACTACGTCCTTTTTCTGTTACTAATAAAGATTGTAACATACAATCAATAAATGTTGGCCAATTATTACGCCATTCCAATGTTGCTCGATTCTCATTTGGATATATATCAACTATACCTTGGAACAATCCCTTGTACTGATATCCTCTGAGTTTCAATTCTTTATACAAATGCTCTTTATTTATACAAATTTCACTTGAACTATTATTTATAGGCAATTCTTGAAACTCATTTTCTAATGATTTAGGTAAATAGACTTTTCCTGTTACTACAATATTTCCTTCTTCCATAATTTGAAATATTCCAGAATCTTTGTTTATTACAGTGAAAAAATTTTGATTTTTTGAAATCTGTGTTGCTCGAATAAATCTAACATTTTCAAGAATAATTGGAAAATCCAAATCAGATTTTTGATAATAATATTTTAAATAATTCCAAATCAAAAAAATATAACCAGATGCTGGATACAGAGTTCTGTCATTAATTATATGACCTTTATAGTACTGTACAAGATTTGAAAATTTATCTAATTTTTCAAACGCAGTCATTTTAATTGAACTAGAAAAAAATTTATTTTTAAAATCCCATTTTATTAATGGGGATATCATTGGAGTCCCTCTTGAAACGGGAAATTCAACAATCGGATAAAGTAAATCCAATTTTGGTTGTGCGCCATTTTCAAATAAAGCACCTAATACATCTAAAAATTCGTATAGATTATTATTTTGATTCTCACATCCAATTTGATTGATATTATTTGAAAATAATTTTGAGATTACACCGGTACGAGAAAATTCCACGATTGTTTCATTTTCGGATATTTTTGATAATAACAGATCAAATTTTGGAATTTTTATAAAATTTAAAACAAGATATTCTAAAAATGAGAGTTTTTCGATCGATGCCGTAAACGGAAAATTATTTTTAATCCATTTCGTTGATAAATTTAGATGTTTCATGGATTTATGTCTCATACATGAATCTAAAGTATTGATTAATTTATTCTGTATCGATGACGAGGAAAAAATAAATTCATTATTAATAACGAAAAATCCTTTGGTTTTCAACATCTTAAGAAGAGAATGGTTATTTTTCTCACATTTTATTAAAACTACTTCATTATATTGCCAGAGAACTTGAATTTCTTTTGTTTTTACTACCTTCTCCAAATCTTCCAATTGATTCCCAATCAAAATTGAATGTAATTCTGGTGTGGGCTCTTGGACACGCATTTCTCCTAATGAATGAGCTATCAAAAGTGCTTCATCCACTGTAAGGATTCCTTCAGCATATGCAGATACAATTTCGCCATATGAGAATCCTGAATATTGATCAAATTTAATATTTATTTTTTCAAGAATATTAAAGAGTGCAATTTGCACTGCAACTGTTGCGACAATGGAATGCATTGCAGACTCTTCTTCCCCTCGACGTAGCATATCTAGAAGATCGAATTGTCGTAATTTCAAAAGATTTTTTGCTGGCTCTTCTAAGAATTTAGAAAAAAGAGGGAGTTCAAGTAGACTCTTGCCCACTTTTGCCCATCCTTTGTCTAATCCAGAAAAGATGGCTACTGCACGCTTAGGTTGGCCAGAATACTTTTTAAAATGACTTTTTTTATCTTTACCATCTATCAACAAATAACCTTTATAAAAATGACCAGGAATAGAATAAGTGTGAATTGAATGAAAGAGGCGAATCAAATCGGGATCGAACGACTTTGATGATATCTGTAACAAAATAAATAAAATAAAAATATATTAAACAATTAAGTAACCATAAAATAATTATTAAAACGCCTTAGAGAAGCAGTTATTATATTTAAAATTGAACTATAAAATAAAAGTAATTAATTTAAAGAAAATAAATAAATGAATTACTCCATTAAATTGGCTCATCATCGCTTCTTTAGTTCGTCCAGACAAAGTGACTAGATAAGGCAGTTGAGTCGAATTTATAATTTGTTTTTTGATCTTTTTATTTCTTTCCAGAATAAGATGTGCATTGGCTCCTCCAAATCCAAAAGAATTCAGACTCACTAAATCACCCTCCAATGGCTCAGGTTTTGCTATGACTCTCATTGTGCCATTTTTAAGTCCCACAATTTTATTATTTGGTGTTTCATAATTAATATTTGGAGGAATTATTCCTGTTTCCATTGCAATAATCACTTTAGATAAGGCACAAAGTGCTGCTGCAGCCTCACCATGCCCAATATTACTTTTGACCGAACCAATCATCAAAGCTTTTTTCCTTCCTTTGCAAAATATTTTTTCCAAACCATTAGTCTCTTCCGGGTCCCCAACTTCTGTACCAGTTCCATGAGCTTCCACGAAGCTGACAGTAGAAGGATCCAACTAGATATAAAAAAACAACTTATTAAAAAAAAATTTATATATTATACAACAATTTTTATACAACAAAACCTTTGTTTCTAGATATGATTGCTCCATCAAAAATTGTTGTAACTTTCCTGAGGGATATGTAATTCCCTCTTCTTTATATCCGTCACAGTTTACTCTCGAATGAACCACTTTACAATAAATTCTTCGAGCATCTTTATATCTTTGTAAAATAATAAATACGCTTCCTTCCGATCTTGCATAGCCATTAGCCTTATCATCAAATACTTTACATTTTCCATCAAAAGAGAGGACTCCTAAATTGGCAAATTGAAGAGAAATGGTTGCTTCAATACACAGATTTGTAGTTCCGACAATTGCCAAATCGATCTTTCCTTCGCGCAATGATCTGTTAATATACAAATTATATTGTCAATATTATATTAATTTTAAAATAAAATTATAATTAAATCGAAATCAAATAATCTGTCAAATTGAATAGATTGCTAATTGAAAATAATTTATATTTACTTATAAGCCATATCCAAAGCATAACAAGAACTTGAGCATGCAGTATCAACATTATCGTTGCAAGTTGTGTTGATTCCATAATAATAGGCCATTCTTGTAACTAAATGCGGCCGAGACGATATATACCCATATTCAGAAACATCAGAAAATAACCTAAAATGAAAAAGTTATTTATAAACTTTAATTTAATACTGCTCGGTCATTAAAGAAAATTATTCCTTATTATTGGGTTTGGCTGATAAAATAATAAAAAAGAACATAAATTTAAAAAAAATAGTCATAAAACATAAAAAATTGTTCAATAAGTCCCGAGACTAACAACGAAAACAACATTTTTTTTTTCAAAAGTTCTTTTGGAGAGAGAAAAATACCAAATTCTCTCTCCAAACCTTGTTTAATTTCTACTGCCATCATGGAATCCATTCCAAGTTCAGCTAAAGTTGAATGATACGAGATATCCTTTAAATTTTTAATACAGAGAACTTGTGCTACAAAAGAAATGGGATTGGATGAATCGTAGTTCAATTTTTCGGCAACTACCATGGAAGAAACAATTGCTTCAGACTGATTCATAAATTTATCCAAACAATCTAAGCAAGAATTAATACTTTGTAAAAGAGTGCCACCAATTGAAAAGTTTTCATTGTTTCCTTGCATGTTAGCGACAAGCCCTACATCACCAATGGCTCCCCACTGGATAGCTAGTCCAGGTAAGTTATCTGCTTGACGCTTTTCTACTATCCTTTCCATTACAGAATTGGACAATCCATAATTTGTTTGTGAAATATTACCTCGTCCACAGGATACGGAAGAGAAGACAACGAAATGATCAAGTAGAGGACATAACTGTCTTGAAGTTTGGTCAAGGAGTTGGGTGGCCAAAGCTTTTGGTGCTGAAGATTGTTTGAAGGTCTCTTCCGTTTGTTTTTCAAATAGATTATCTTTGAGATTTACTGCGAGGTTGAAAATTCCTCCAACAGGTCCAAGTTTATTTGCCTTTGTGATAAGATCTTTAACACCTTGTTCAGTTGTTATATCGTCTTTACTAATCTCAATTGTCCCTTCAAAGTCAGTCTTCCACGTTTTTATTCTTGATGCTTGATACCCATTTGTAATTCCAGAACGTGAATTTAAAATTATTTTATATGCTCCACGAATAATAAGCCAATTGGTTAATTCAAGACCAACTCCTCCCAAACCACCAATAATAATATAAGATTTTTGTTTATTTAATATAATTCTTGGAACACATGTAATTTCAAATGGGGCTACAGGTGCATTTTCTGGACGTATTTGGATTAACACTTTCCCTTGATGCTTTCCTGCTCCCATATATTTAAATGCATTTGTTTGTTCTTCTATTGAAAATACTTTTCTTTCAATAGGTTTAAAAGAGTTGATATGTTTATCCATTAGATTTTTGAAATCTAAAACACTTTTATCCTTTCTAGCAATTAAAGTATCTAACATAATTCCATGAAATGATATTCCTCGCTTGATAAGTTCTAAATTTAAAGAAACATTAAGTGATAAATCATATTTTCCAATTTCAATAAAACGACCGCCAGGTGCTAAACACTTCAACCCATAAATCAATTTTTCTTCAGCTAAAGAATTAAGAACTATATCAACTCCTCGACCATTAGTTCTGTCCATAACCATATCATAGAAACTACAATCTCTTGAATTTCCAATATCTTTTTCATCAAGTTCAGGAAATAGTTTAAGTAAATCAGATTTTTTGTGAGGTGCACATGTAGCTAATATTCGACAGTTTGATTTAAGGGCAAGATTAATAGCCGCTTGTCCTATTCCTCCCGTACCAGCATGAATCAGAACTGTATCTCCTTCATTCATTTTGCCATTCAAAAATAAGCCATAAACACACGTAGAATATATAACAGGTAATGTGGCCGCATCTTCTAATGTTAGATTATCAGGTAAATCAAAAGTGAAATATTTATGTGGCACCACATAAGTTGACATACCTCTATTCTCAACTAATCCAAAAACTCGACGCCCATCTAAAGTTTTTCCCGAAAATTCCAAACCATGATTAGAAATATTACGAGTTCCTTTTTTAATAAATGGGCTTGGTAACTTTCCACTCACCATCATTACATCTCTAAAGTTAAGAGAAGAATAGTGAACTTGAACTAAACATTCATCTGGAGATCTTGCTTGAAAATTATCCGGAGTGAGATCATTTTGAACCCATTGCAATGAATTAAAATTTCCAAGAACTGTAGCTTCACTATAAGCACTAGGCGATTTAATCAAAGGAATAGGATTTAGTGGTAAATGTCGATATGTTCCCCAGTTACCATTTAGCAATACATTAATTGCAACATTTTTTTCAATTTGCTTTTTATAAAAAGAATCATTAATATCAAATTTTGGAGCATTTTCATCATTAATTAAAAAAGATTGTATTTTCACGGTCGAATACTCTCTAACAATACAGTTATGAAATCCTAATAAACCACTATAAGACTCATTTTCTGAATAAAACAAAACACTCAAGTTTTTCTTCTTTTTTGCCAATTCGAGAGAAGATTTTGCCTGATTAATCCAATCAAATTTATAGGAATCAAATTTAATTACTTGATAGGAATTAATATCTACTTTCTGTTTAAAAAGTATTAACCGTTCATTTTCTAAAAGGTACTGCGCAATAATATTAAATTGGTTTTCCATTAACGATAATGATTTATTAATCATTTCGTTTGTGACTCGAACCAAAATCATTCCATTACTATTAAGATGTGTTTTAAATCTTTCAAGTTGTACCGAATTAGAAATTAAATTATTAAAAATGATTAAATGTATATCATTGTCTTCTTTAGATAGTTCACGATGAGATTCTAGTTTAATTGAGCTATTAAGTTTTTCTTTAATATAATTTATATTTTTGACACCTAATACAGTCATATTCCCTTGATAAATTGGTAAATCTAATAAAATGTTTAATATATCTTCCGAGAGAATATTTGGTATCTTGTTACTTTCTTCTTCTTGAATCTCATCATTCATAGGAATATCATTTGCTTCTGATTGTGAAATTTCATTGACTAATTCAAAAATTTTAATCGTATATACATTTTGATTTTCTAAGAGTGTATGAATGAGAATTCTCAAAGCTAATTTCCAATCGATAACTTCTTCAACATTTTCAAATGGTAGATAACAATATTTTTCCAAAATTGGTTCTGCAGTTATTTTACGTTTTTGTATACTTGAAAAATGAAAACCACGTATTTCAACACCACCTGATTGAATAATTTTTAATTGTTCTGAAACTTGCAAAGGAACTTTGGTATAAGAATTTGTTTCATTTTCATTATCAATCACCTTTTCACATTTATTTAAGATCTTTTCATGTCGCAACGGGTCAATTACAATTTTATCAATCGATATAGGAACAAACAAACTACGTCCTTTTTCTGTTACTAATAAAGATTGTAACATACAATCAATAAATGTTGGCCAATTATTACGCCATTCCAATGTTGCTCGATTCTCATTTGGATATATATCAACTATACCTTGGAACAATCCCTTGTACTGATATCCTCTGAGTTTCAATTCTTTATACAAATGCTCTTTATTTATACAAATTTCACTTGAACTATTATTTATAGGCAATTCTTGAAACTCATTTTCTAATGATTTAGGTAAATAGACTTTTCCTGTTACTACAATATTTCCTTCTTCCATAATTTGAAATATTCCAGAATCTTTGTTTATTACAGTGAAAAAATTTTGATTTTTTGAAATCTGTGTTGCTCGAATAAATCTAACATTTTCAAGAATAATTGGAAAATCCAAATCAGATTTTTGATAATAATATTTTAAATAATTCCAAATCAAAAAAATATAACCAGATGCTGGATACAGAGTTCTGTCATTAATTATATGACCTTTATAGTACTGTACAAGATTTGAAAATTTATCTAATTTTTCAAACGCAGTCATTTTAATTGAACTAGAAAAAAATTTATTTTTAAAATCCCATTTTATTAATGGGGATATCATTGGAGTCCCTCTTGAAACGGGAAATTCAACAATCGGATAAAGTAAATCCAATTTTGGTTGTGCGCCATTTTCAAATAAAGCACCTAATACATCTAAAAATTCGTATAGATTATTATTTTGATTCTCACATCCAATTTGATTGATATTATTTGAAAATAATTTTGAGATTACACCGGTACGAGAAAATTCCACGATTGTTTCATTTTCGGATATTTTTGATAATAACAGATCAAATTTTGGAATTTTTATAAAATTTAAAACAAGATATTCTAAAAATGAGAGTTTTTCGATCGATGCCGTAAACGGAAAATTATTTTTAATCCATTTCGTTGATAAATTTAGATGTTTCATGGATTTATGTCTCATACATGAATCTAAAGTATTGATTAATTTATTCTGTATCGATGACGAGGAAAAAATAAATTCATTATTAATAACGAAAAATCCTTTGGTTTTCAACATCTTAAGAAGAGAATGGTTATTTTTCTCACATTTTATTAAAACTACTTCATTATATTGCCAGAGAACTTGAATTTCTTTTGTTTTTACTACCTTCTCCAAATCTTCCAATTGATTCCCAATCAAAATTGAATGTAATTCTGGTGTGGGCTCTTGGACACGCATTTCTCCTAATGAATGAGCTATCAAAAGTGCTTCATCCACTGTAAGGATTCCTTCAGCATATGCAGATACAATTTCGCCATATGAGAATCCTGAATATTGATCAAATTTAATATTTATTTTTTCAAGAATATTAAAGAGTGCAATTTGCACTGCAACTGTTGCGACAATGGAATGCATTGCAGACTCTTCTTCCCCTCGACGTAGCATATCTAGAAGATCGAATTGTCGTAATTTCAAAAGATTTTTTGCTGGCTCTTCTAAGAATTTAGAAAAAAGAGGGAGTTCAAGTAGACTCTTGCCCACTTTTGCCCATCCTTTGTCTAATCCAGAAAAGATGGCTACTGCACGCTTAGGTTGGCCAGAATACTTTTTAAAATGACTTTTTTTATCTTTACCATCTATCAACAAATAACCTTTATAAAAATGACCAGGAATAGAATAAGTGTGAATTGAATGAAAGAGGCGAATCAAATCGGGATCGAACGACTTTGATGATATCTGTAACAAAATAAATAAAATAAAAATATATTAAACAATTAAGTAACCATAAAATAATTATTAAAACGCCTTAGAGAAGCAGTTATTATATTTAAAATTGAACTATAAAATAAAAGTAATTAATTTAAAGAAAATAAATAAATGAATTACTCCATTAAATTGGCTCATCATCGCTTCTTTAGTTCGTCCAGACAAAGTGACTAGATAAGGCAGTTGAGTCGAATTTATAATTTGTTTTTTGATCTTTTTATTTCTTTCCAGAATAAGATGTGCATTGGCTCCTCCAAATCCAAAAGAATTCAGACTCACTAAATCACCCTCCAATGGCTCAGGTTTTGCTATGACTCTCATTGTGCCATTTTTAAGTCCCACAATTTTATTATTTGGTGTTTCATAATTAATATTTGGAGGAATTATTCCTGTTTCCATTGCAATAATCACTTTAGATAAGGCACAAAGTGCTGCTGCAGCCTCACCATGCCCAATATTACTTTTGACCGAACCAATCATCAAAGCTTTTTTCCTTCCTTTGCAAAATATTTTTTCCAAACCATTAGTCTCTTCCGGGTCCCCAACTTCTGTACCAGTTCCATGAGCTTCCACGAAGCTGACAGTAGAAGGATCCAACTAGATATAAAAAAACAACTTATTAAAAAAAAATTTATATATTATACAACAATTTTTATACAACAAAACCTTTGTTTCTAGATATGATTGCTCCATCAAAAATTGTTGTAACTTTCCTGAGGGATATGTAATTCCCTCTTCTTTATATCCGTCACAGTTTACTCTCGAATGAACCACTTTACAATAAATTCTTCGAGCATCTTTATATCTTTGTAAAATAATAAATACGCTTCCTTCCGATCTTGCATAGCCATTAGCCTTATCATCAAATACTTTACATTTTCCATCAAAAGAGAGGACTCCTAAATTGGCAAATTGAAGAGAAATGGTTGCTTCAATACACAGATTTGTAGTTCCGACAATTGCCAAATCGATCTTTCCTTCGCGCAATGATCTGTTAATATACAAATTATATTGTCAATATTATATTAATTTTAAAATAAAATTATAATTAAATCGAAATCAAATAATCTGTCAAATTGAATAGATTGCTAATTGAAAATAATTTATATTTACTTATAAGCCATATCCAAAGCATAACAAGAACTTGAGCATGCAGTATCAACATTATCGTTGCAAGTTGTGTTGATTCCATAATAATAGGCCATTCTTGTAACTAAATGCGGCCGAGACGATATATACCCATATTCAGAAACATCAGAAAATAACCTAAAATGAAAAAGTTATTTATAAACTTTAATTTAATACTGCTCGGTCATTAAAGAAAATTATTCCTTATTATTGGGTTTGGCTGATAAAATAATAAAAAAGAACATAAATTTAAAAAAAATAGTCATAAAACATAAAAAATTGTTCAATAAGTCCCGAGACTAACAACGAAAACAACATTTTTTTTTTCAAAAATCATTTTTATCCATCTCCTTTTAGAGTGATACAATCTTTCCCACGCCTTTCCATGTCTATACCATGTTTATAAAAGGATTTATCCTATGCTTCAAAATAGGCTTCAGTTTCGACAATGACCTCCTTATTCGAGACAATTTATTTTCCCTGTAGAATTTTTTTTTTGAGATCAGCAAAAAGCCAGTAGTCACTGGGGCTAAATCTGGCTTATACGGGGGGTGGGGAAGCAAATAAAAGCCCCATTCGTTCAATTTTTCCATTGTTTTCATGGACTTGTGCATGCTCAATTTTTCATGAAGGACTGTAAATACGCTTCCAGATGATATCTGTGTCATTTCTGTAATCTCACGGACCTTCACTTTGCGATTTTTCCTTACAATTTTTAACACTTCACTCACATTTTGTGTACGGCTACCCAAACGTTCCGCATCGTTTATGTCCCTACGACCACGTTTAAATTCAGCATACCAACGACAAATCGTTGTTTTGGATGGAGAGGAGTCCGTGTAATGTTTTTCAAGCGATTTCTGGGCTTCTACGGTGTTTTTACCAATTATAAAACAATGTTTTAACAACACGCGAAACTCCCTTATTAAAAGATGTATTACAACCCTTAAACGTACGTATTAATGAAGTGAAAGTCAGAAAAGTATGGTCTGTGGATATAACATAATATAACATAATATATATAAATATATATATTTATAATATTTATAATATTTTTTGTATTTAAGGAATTTAATTGAAACCAATACAAATTGATTTTTTTTTATAAAAATTATCTATGGTCTGAATTTCAAAAAAATCCTTCGGGCCGTTTAATATTTCAAAAATATAAATATATATATATATATATGTATATATTTACAATTTTTGCTAGTAAAATAAGATAAGATACATGTCTCCTGTGTGGAAATACTCTGTATCTATAATAATAAAAGCAAGTGTAATGTGTCTGTCTGTTTGTCTGTGTGTTTGTTTGACCGAGCTCTCCAGCAAAAACTATCGCACACAGGGACCTGGAATTTTTTACACGGAAGCACAAAGGGGCTGGCCACCAGAACTCGAAGCCCGATTTTCGATTTTTTAATTAGAAAAATTTTAAAAAAATTATAAAGAATATTAATTAAAAATAGTTTAGTTACCATACTAGATCATAGAGGCGCTGGTGGCGATAATTTGGCGGTAATTTAAATTCTGAGCAATGTGCAGATAAAAATCTTTTTATATATCTATTGATATTTACAATATCTCAATTGATCTTATTGGCCTTTTAAACTTTGAAAACATTCACATTACGGCTATAATTTAATACTATTAATTTTTAAGATTATGTGAGTAAATTATTTTAATTAAGAAAATTTGATCTCATAATTGGATTTTCACGTAAGATTTTAATATATAATATATTTTTTAATATTATTTTTATAGTAGTTTAGTGTTATGCTAATTTTATATTTTATTTTTATTTTGTTTACTCTGATTTTTTTTTAAATAAATTAATAACATTTAAAGTAGCATAAAAAAATTAATCGAGGCAGGAAAATTGTTGGGGTTTGAAATTAATAGTGATAAGACAAAATAATTAGTATCAGAGAGAATAATATTTGCAAAGAATTTAAATCGAGGTTGCAATCGGGAAATTATTATCAAAGGGGATCAAAATTATTAAATTATAGGTCATAAAATAGAGAAGACTGGGGCCGACAGGGCACATGGCTAGCATGGGAGAGGAAAATATATTGGTGGGAGTTCGATTGGAAAACGTCCGTTTGGAAGACCAATTGTGAACAGGGTGGACAATGTAGGAAGGAACGTGAGAGAGATAGGATAGGGTAGGAGTTAGATGGTTATAGCTCAGAATAGGGACACTCGGGGGGGTACAGGGGGCGGAGCCCCCGTCTAGGTGTGAAGAGCACCGAAGGCGCTCTGATCAGCTAGTTATTAATAAATTGAAAAAACATTGTACTAAATGTAATTTTCTATTCTAATTATTTTTAAATATATTGTATATGTAATTGAAACAAAAACCAATCAAGTTTTTTTATTAAAAATTATAGAATAAATCTTATAACATGTTTAGCTAATCTTACGATGAGGGGGCTAATGTTAATGAATAGCCTAAATTACAAGAGAACAATAGTACAATAGTTTAAAATTTAAGTTACATACCCACACTGCTACTATAGAACCAAGACATATAAATAATTACATAAAATTAAAATAAAATAAAATAAAATAAAACCTTGATTTATTATTTCAAGTACTAGATAATGATATTGAAGCCTGAGAAATTACATACCAAATTTTTTCAATTTCATTAAAACAAGATCCAACAAAAATTCCAGTTTTTGATCCTTTAATTTCTTCAGGATTAATTCCTGCATCTAAAAGTGCTTCGTAAGATTTTTCTAAAGAGAGTCTTACACTTGGATCGCTTCGATTTGTAAACTGTGAATGAATACCAAAAAATCCACTATCTAAATTATCAATATGAAGGATTTTGCCTGTTCTTTGAGGGATAGCTTTAATAGCTGAAAAAAATAAAATAAGTTTATATAAATTAGTAAATATAAATAAAAAATGTATTATAAAGTAAATTCTTTATTTAAAATATCATTATTTTTTTATATTATAGATTTAAAAAAAACAGTATTTATATAATCACTTAAATAAAATAAAAAAATTTTTAATATACACGCATTTTAATCAAAAATGCCCTAAAAAATAGAAAATAAAATATTAAGTAAACCTTGAATATTATCCTTTACATATGTCAACAAAAAAAAGCGCATATGAACATAAGTAGTAGATAAAGAATTTCATATTATTATATACACCCCATGCTTTTTTATTGGACATATGTAAATTAAAAATATTTCTTTTTGTCATCGACTTTCAATATACGTTTCAAATTTGAGCGAAAACGCTCAACTAGAGGTGAGCTAAAATCCAATTACAAATTTTTAACAATACCTTCCGACAGACAAAAGCGAAGTTAATAAAAAGCGTATAAAAACTGCTTTCTTCAAAAATTATTTTAAATTAATAAATTAATAATGAGAAGAGAGTATGATTTAAATATTTTAAGAATTTTATATTGACAAAGGTAATGTTTTATTTACGATAAATAAAAATATATTTTAAATCCTTAATTAAAATGTATTTTGTTTAATTTATTATTAATTATTTTTGAAAATATATTCAAATTTTTTTGTGTATTAAATAACTATCAAATTAGGACAATTTATTTATTATTGTTTTCAAATAAATTTGAAAATATTCAAAAAAATGATTCTATATTTTCCTTTTTGAATATTAATTGATTATTTAAATAATGTTTTTTAGTATTTTACTCATGAAAATTCAGAATGTTTCAAAACGAGATCTTTGAAGTTAAAAATACATGTAGGACCCCAGACATAATATCTCAAATTTGCTAAGTTTTACAAGAATTCAAATGATAAAACAAGGAATTTGGACGAAAAATTAATTCTTTAAATTTACAATTTCGCGTCACTGAAAAATATACTGAATATAATACTCAAATAACTTATTATGATATTTTATATTATTTTAAATTCCCAAGAAAATTTTTCTAACATTATGTATCAGATAAGGATTAGAATTCATAAGTTAAGTTTCTATAATTTGTAAAAGATAATTTTTTAAAATTAATAATTTTAGCGAAATTTAGGGGTGCTTTTTTAAGTATATTTATAACCTCTACTTTATATATATATATATATATTTAATTAATAGAAAGAGAAAGTAAATCTTACAACTTTTCCAACGCCTAGTATCATCGTTGACCATATCAACTTTATTCATGAGGTTGTCTCTAAAATGTTCAATATTTTCCGATTCGGGATAAGCTCCGGATATCCCCGACACCACCACGGCTTCATCCTCTGACAATACCTTTGCCAGATTTTCCCCATAATTTCTGAATTCTTCTGAATAATAATCTTCTTTTTTTAATGTTTCCATTTTGATATCTGCAATTTCAAATATTATTTAATTATTAATACTCTATTACAGTGGTTCTTAAACTGTGGTCCGCGGACCCCTGGGGGTCCGCGAAGCCTTTACTGGGGGTCCGCGGTCCTCGGAAAAAAATCATCGTAAAAATATATACATATATAAATATTTAAAGTTCATTGTGTAACTATATCCTCCTAGAGAATTACGGCTATAATTTAATACTATTAATAATACTATTTTATTTTATTAAATTGATAATTATGTCAATTAATTCTTTGTGAATAAATAAACATATATAAAAAACTATATATAAAATTTGAATTTTCATCCATTCATTCATTTAAAATCATTTTTCGATTGTTCCTTTAAAATAACCCCTCTTAGGGGCTCGGAAGGGGAGGCATATAAGGGAATTTTCTTTCACTTTGTTATTGGGGAAAACCAGGGGAGGGGACAGTCTTACCCGGAAAAACCCAAATTGTCAGCGTCCACTCTGGGGTTTTAAACAGTTTTAAAGCAAATGTTAATTATAAGTTCATTTCTCAACGAGTTGTATCTTTAAATTATTTTTATTAATGTTAATTATAAGTTCATTTCTCAACGAGTTGTATCTTTAAATTATTTTTATTAATTTAATTAATTATAATTAAATTATAGCTAATAATAGTTTATTATAGCTAATAATTTTTTTTAATTTTTAGTGTAATTTGCATGATCATTATTTTATAAAAACACTAAACACATTTTGCAATTTCCCAGAAAGGCTGTTTTTGAGAGTAAGTATAAGTTAGTTTTATGAATAAAAAATATTTATTTTAATAATATTTTAGAATCAAATTACGAAATTAATAATATTTTAGAATCAAATTACGAAATTAATAATATTTTAGAATCAAATTACGAAATTAATAATATTTTAGAATCAAATTACGAAATATATTTATTATATAAATTAATATTCATTTAAAATGATATTAAATCATTTATTTAAAATGATTTAAAACATTTATTAAAATGATTTAAAACATTCATTTAAAATGATATTAAAACATTCATTTCAAATCATATTAAAACATAGCTAGTAAATAATAATTCGTTATATTTATATTATATTTATATTATTGTAGTTCAATGTTAATAAATTACTCCATAAAATGGATCGTTGGCTACAAACTGGTTCAACACAGAAACGGAAAGAATCAGATGATGAGGCATCAACAGCAAACTCTACCAAGAAACGCAAAACTAGAAAATATTCGGATGATTATTTATCATTTGGATTTACTTATATTTGCAACAATGATGTGGAAAGACCAGTCTGCGTTCTATGTCAGGAAAGTTTATCCAATGAAAGTATGAAACCTGCTAATCTCAGACGTCATTTACAAACAAAGCACAGCGAGCATGTTAGTAAGTCTATCGAATTTTTTAAAATGAAAAAAGAAGAACTTAATTCAAGTCAGAAATTGATGGTAAAGACGGGATCTGGTGGTATGAGTAAGAAAGCAGTAATGGCATCATATGAAGTAGCTCTACTTATTGCTAAAGCAGGAAAGCCGCATAATATAGCAGAGCAATTAATTCTTCCTGCTACAAAAGTAATTACAAATATAATGTTAGGAACTAAAGCAGCAAACGATATAAATTTGATTTCATTATCAAATGATACGGTTAAGAATAGGATTGAAGACATGTCATGTAATATAAAAGAAGAATTAATATCGAGAGTGCGCAAAAGTCACTATTACTCATTACAATTGGATGAAAGTACTGATGTCACTAATAATGCCAATTTGTTAGCTTTCATTAGATATGAGTTTGAAAATCAAATACAAGAAGATGTATTGTTTTGTGATTCACTACCTTCACGAACGACAGCTAATGACATATTTAACAGTTTGAATAATTTTATAACCGAAAATGAAATAGAGTGGCCAAAATGTGTTGGAATTTGCACTGATGGTGCTCGTGCAATGTCAGGTACAAGAACTGGATTGATTGCTCTTATTAAAAATGTTGCGCCTCAGGTTGTTTGGAATCATTGCTGCATTCACAGAGAATCATTAGCAGCCAAAAATATGTCACCAGATTTGAAAAGAACATTAGACGAAGTAGTTAAAATTGTCAATTTCATTAAGGCTCGTCCACTTAATTCCAGAGTTTTTAAAATTTTGTGTGAGGAAATGGGTAGTCAACATACACATTTATTATTACATACAGATGTACGTTGGTTGTCCCGCGGGAAAGTACTCATTCGCCTTTTTGAGCTTCGAGATGAAATACGATTGTTTTTAATAGATGCGCATTTTGAACTGACCGAATGTTTCAATGATTTTATCTGGTTAGCTAAGGTGGCTTACTTGACTGATATTTTTACAAAATTGAACGAACTTAATTTGAGCCTGCAAGGTACTGTTGTAAATATATTTAAAGTTGAAGATAAAATAGAAGCAATGATTAAAAAAATCGACTTGTGGTCGAAACGCATCCAGAACGGTGTATATGAGTCTTTTCCAACTCTAAATGATTTCATAGAAAGCTCCAGTGAAAAATTGCTTAATCAAACGCGTCAATTATTTGTTGAACATTTAATTACTTTGAAAAGCAACTTCAGGAAGTATTTTTCTACTCCTGATCCTTGCAATAACTGGATCAGAGATCCATTTAATATGGAAATTACAAATGCTAAACATTTATCTGCACCTGAACAAGATATTCTCGTGGAATTATCATGTGATACAACTTATAAACTAAAATTTAACAAAACTGAATTGAGCAACTTTTGGTTACTTCTCAGGTCAGATTATCCTGCGCTTGCAAATAAAGCACTTCAACACTTGATTCCATTCTGCACTACATATTTATGCGAACAAGCTTTTTCGGTACTATTTTATATTAAGTCTAAATATAGAAACAAATTAAATGTAGAGCCGGATCTTAGATTAAAAGTTTCCAATATTAAGCCAGATATTGAGATTCTTGTTTCAAGAAAACAACTGCATACATCTCATTAAATATGTAAGTTATATTTAATGAGATAGATGCAGTTATTTTTTAAAATATTTCTTATTTAATATTTTCTGAAAAAAATTATAAAATATTTATATGAATTTAATGTAAGTACCCATTATAATTTGTGAGATTTGTTGCTATGACAATGTTTGTATTTTCTTTCTTCAATATTATAATTTCTAATAAAATGTGTTCTACAATATGCAAAAAAATCGTTATTCACCAATCACTGTTAGAGATATTCATCATATATCCTTGTCCTTATGAGATCGTAAGCCAGAAATTAATTAATAAAATGACGTAAAGTACCTAAAGTTGTGATGGGGGTCCGTCAAAAAAATTTTTTTCAAGTGGGGGTCCGTGGAGTACATAAGTTTAAGAACCTATGCTCTATTATATTAATTATGTGGATATAATAGGTGCTTGGATGTATTTTGATCAGCGACATCTATTGGTGAAGGAGCGATGTAACACGGCCAACAACCTAACCTAACTATTAAATTCAATGGTATTTTTTGATATTTCTCTAAATAAAATAACAGTTTCCCATTTAGTATTATTGAGTTAGTCAGTAAGTCAGTGTATATAGGTGATAGTCTTGGAACGCTCGAAATTGCATTTTCGACATTCCTTAATTTTGTTGTTTGATTAGAAGAAATCTGCTACCGAAGCCCATCAAACTTTTTTAGAACCTTATGTTGATGTTGATCCCTCATATCCCAATTGTTGGAGAAGTGCAAAAATGGATCGATAATTGGATCGCTGCCAAACCAACATCGTTCTTTTGACTCGGTATAGCCATGTTGCAAAGAAGATGGAGAAAATGATGGAAAATATTTTGATTCATATATATTGTACCAATTTTTCTGAATAAATGCCTTTTTAAACTGAAAAAATGTAAGGACCTAATACAATATATTTTAACGAGCATTTGTGACAAATGAATAACCTTGTTTTTCTAGCAATTGTTATGAAATTTTGACAAAACGTTGCTTTCGCGGTTAACTGTCATGCCTTCATTAGGTTTATAATAAGTAAATATTTTTTTCATGTATATACAGTCACGGAAAAATGTAAACGCCATGGAGGCCATTTTGATGGGCAACGTTAATTAAATTTCTCAACCGGTTTATTGCTTGACAACAGCGCCCTCATGGGGATAACATTTTTCCATCACAAATTATAATTAACAAAAAACTAATTAAAATATTTCAAATTTTCTTTATGTTTACAAGATTATTCTAAAATATATAGACTCTTGTATTGTGGAAAAATTTTATATAATTTAAATTTTTTTTTAAATTTAACCTGATAATTTTTTAATAAATTTCAATTTATAAATACAACCGAAAAATAAATTTAAAAAATCAATAGGTAAAAAGTAAGTTAATAAAGACACTCGCGGTTTTATCTTTTAATATAAATTTGATTAAACTTATTAATCATTTCGACAGTTACGTCATAATCAGAAGCTTGTACTAAGCGAGTATAGGAATATAAAATTTAATATTTTTAACAACTTACTTTTTACCTATTTACCGATTTTTACTTTTCGGTCCAATCTTTAAATCTAAATAATTTAAATTTCCTCATTTAATAAGATAAATTAAAGGACGCCACTGGGTGAGAGACTAGTGTCGCTGTCTCACATTAACGTGGTGCCGGGTTTAAGGGAATTTCTCTAGCTGGGGTCAATGGGACAGAGTCAACCCAGCCTCCGGGATCAACATTGGGAAATACTTGATAAAAAGTAGCGCCTCCGATAAAGAAAATCAAGGTAGAGGTTGATAGGACCCGTTCTTCTAGGACATCTAATTGATATAACCGACATGATAGGCGTTGTCCTTGCGTAGGACGTACCAAAGTCAGAGGTTTTTTTTTATAAGCAGGGCTTCGAACCGGAACTGAACTGAAAACCGAAAAAAACCGGTATTTTTGTCGGAACGAAAACCGGAGCTGAACCGAAAAAAATAATATCGGTTTATTTCGGTTCAGTACGTGTTCAATCCAGAGTTGCCACAAGAGGTGTTTTGGCAACACCCAAGCCCGAATTTTTTTCAATTAGTTATGCCTCGCACTGCATGGTGTCGCTAAAAACTTTGTTTCAAAAATTAGTGTCCTAGTCATACTCTCCCTTCGGTTGTGTTGGCAGCGTCTCGTAGTCGCAATACAGAATTTAATGTTTTCATCGTTTGTTTAATACTGATATTTTGATTTAATGATAGTATTAATTTTTTAAATTATTTATTCCATTTGTTACAGGGTTATGTATTGATATAAAGAAAATGATTCATAAATATAAATAAAATTATTAAATAAATTTAAACAAATATTGAATACCTTTGACCAAGTACGAAGATTAGACAGTAAAAAACTTATTTTAGAATTTTGGGAGGAAAATAAAACTACATATCCTCATTTTAACAAAATTGCAATGGTGGTTTTAGGAGATACTGCAACACAAGTTAGTGTTGAAAGAGCTTTCTCTGGTTTAAAGTTTATTTTACGAGACAATAGAAATAGTTTAAATGAAAATATATTAGAAGATATTTTAATAATTAGAGGTATAATTTTCATCTTTTATAATTCTAGTTATAATTATAAGTAAATATATCCAAGAATCCTGTATACTTTAACATTAAATATACGAATTTGTTTCGTTTGTTGAGTGTTTTGAAAGTAGAAGGATGTAAAAAAATATTCATACTTATTTGTTTCGTTTAATAAATTATATTAACATCTTAAATTATATACTTCTAATTATTATACCTTTAATTAATTATTATTATTTATATTATATTGTATCAATTCATGTAGTATGATTTAGGGTGGTAGCAAGAAATATTTGTATATATTTATGGCAGACTCGGCATACCCCGACCTAAATTTCTAATACAAATAAAAGTTCTTTAAAAATAATTAATCGGAGCTGAACCGAAAACCGAAAACCGAAAAAACCGTTATTTTTGCCGGAACGAAAACCGGAACCGAACTGATATTTTTTTTTATTGAACCGGAACGAAAACCGAAACGAAAAAAATAACGGTTCGAAGCCCTGTTTATAAGGTTAATTAAAGATGATGCTAATGAGAGTACAGAGGACGAATTTTTACCCTTTGAGGTCTCAAAGTAGTAATAATAAATATCAAAAAAACTTACCTTATTTTAACCTTTTATCCTTTTGTAATTCATAAATTTATGAAGAAATATAATTTATAATTATATTTTTTAATGTATAATATATATACATATATATATATATATATATATATATATATATATATATATATATATATTTTATATATAAACTTTATTGTTGCAATTCTCACTATAATAAAAAAAATACTAATTGCTTTTTTTTCAAGTGAAATAGAACAAATGACCTATAAAAGCTAAGTATATATATACTTATAAATATATAAATATCTTCATAATGAATAATTAATTATTTTGATTAATTTTTCATTTTAAAATAATTTTTTATTCTAAATCTTAAACAAATAAATGCATATATTTGTAATTATAAAGCAATCTAATTAGCATTATGTTAATTCATTTTGAATCAGTTTCTATAATCAGTAAAATTTCTTTTACCTTTCTCATAATCGTCACACATGTCACAAATTATTAACGAGACAATGTGTAACAATTGTAGTTATTTTTTAATTTTTATAAGATTATTTTTGTTTCTCTGTTATTCTTCGAGGCGTTTCTGTGATAGAGGGTATTTGATTAATGAAATAGGATTTGTCCAAGAATTTCGCTCGATTAATCCTTTCATCTTCATTGTGGATTGTTTCTGAATAACATTCCTAAATGATTGTATTCTAATGAATAGGTATAGAAAGTTGATTTAGAACCAATATGTCTCATTATACATCGAAAAAGGTAGACGGGATTTTGTTGTTCAACTATTCGATAAATAAACACGTCATCAACATGAAGAGGTTGTTATAAATATTTTGAGAAGCATTTACTCGAAGTCAATGGGCGCATGCGCGGTCGCCATAACTACCGTACAGCAGAAAACGCAGTGAGTTTGTGGTACGCTGAGTTTAAATCACCTGAGTTAGTGAAGCGTTAATATAGACAAAATCCACCTACGGTTTAATCAGTTTAAGGAAACTGAAGTGTTGATATCAAGAAATCTCCAGGGCAGCAAGGCACATTGGAAGAGGATGTCATTTTCCAGCAGGATGGAGCTCCTTATAGCTTAATCCTCCAAGAAAAAGTCCTGATTTGACGCCTTTAGATTTTTTACTATCTCGTCAATAATTTATGATGTTATAAAATTTTATTTATTTGTCATTTGAAAAATTTTTGAATGAGAATAATTCCAAAATTTCCATAATCAATTCGGTGTATAATAATTATTAAAAATTAGAAATTCAAATAAAATAAATATGATTTCATTTAATTAATTTATTTAAATCGATTTTTTTATCTAAGATGCCTAATCCCTCTTAAAATCTATATATATAAAAAAAGGTTTTTGTCTGCACATTGCTCAGAATTTAAAAATTTTTGCATATCTTCGCGTTTCATGACCTCTAGAATCCAAAAGTGACTTTAGAATTTTTCATGTCTGTCGGTCTGTCTGTCTGTCCGGAAAATTACTATTTTATAGACTCAGAATTGGCTGAACCGATTTCTTTGAAATTACATCACAATATTCTTATATACCCCTAGAGTAACATAGGCTATAAATTTTATTTATATGTCAACAATAACCGCAGAAATTAATTTTTTAAAGTTTATATAATTCTCCGTGTTGTTCATTCAGAGCGTCTATCGGCTCACTGTCCCTAGCGGAAGCATTTTAAACAATAAATTATCATAGCCATTCCCAATCAAAGAATTATTATAATATTTCACATTTTATTTTAAATTCTAATATTCAAATATCAATTCAATTAAATCATTTATTCTAAAAGTACCCATTTTAATTAATTTAATAAAATATTTAGATCATATTTATATTAACTTAATTTTTATTTATTCTTTCTATATATTTGAATATTTCTTCTTTTCTATTTGAAAGTGAAAGGTTAAAAAATCTCGCTAAGATCATTCAATATTTCTATACACAAATTATTCAGAGTATTGGCTAAGCGTATCACTCAAAATCAGTTTAATTTGAAATTTATATAAATTAACAAAGTGAAAATTTTTATTTGTTTAAATTTTATTACAATGAATCAAAAATAAGTTGACCTGTGGCCAGGTCCGAACCGACCGACGGTTTGAAGTAAATTAATTTCCAGCTACAGAAACAATTTCAAATAATTTTAATATATCTATTAATCTAATAAAAAACAGATATGGATAGAACATAAATATTTTTAATTTTATTTTATTTATAATATATAGCTGAAGTAGCCGGCGTTACCCGAGACTGTGACGTCATGAAGGGCTGGGTGACGTCATATAATTTTAAATTAAGAAAAACATAATGAAGATGATTTTTCCCGAGGATAAAACCAATACATTCGTGGTGATATGTAAAAAAATCTCCTCGTGTGAAATTTGGTGTGAAAATAACCCTTCCCTTCCTATCGTCGATCGTTAATACTACCACTTCCGGTTTCCGGATTTGCACCAAAAGTTGATCAATTCATCCCACTGATGCAGTAAGTAAATATTCCAAATTTCATCAAAATCGGTTGAGCCGTTCAGGCTGTACACATCTATACGGACGGACGGACGGACGGACCACTTCCGGTTTCCGGATTTGCACCAAAAGTTGATCAATTCATCCTACTGATGCATTAAGTAAATATACCAAATTTCATCAAAATCGGTTGAGCCGTTCAGGCTGTACACATCTATACAGACGGACGGACGGACCACTTCCGGTTTCCGGATATGCACCAAAAGTTGATCAATTCATCCCACTGATGCATTAAGTAAATATACCAAATTTCATCAAAATCGGTTGAGCCGTTCAGGCTGTACACATCTATACGGACGGACGGACGGACGGACGGACCACTTCCGGTTTCCGGATTTGCACCAAAAGTTGATCAATTCATCCCACTGATGCATTAAGTAAATATACCAAATTTCATCAAAATCGGTTGAGCCGTTCAGGCTGTACACATCTATACGGACGGACGGACGGACGGACAGACATCATGCTAAAAATACTTTTTTCTGATAAGAAAATGCATGATTCGTGGAGATATGTAAAAATCTCCACATGTGAAATTTGGTGTGAAAACAATACCTCCCTTACTATCGTCGGTCGGTAAAAATTAAATATATAGATCACATGATTAAGAGAAGCAAGAAACTTGAGAGAAATAACTGTTGGACGGAGGTCGGACATGACAGAAACTGTAAGCGAAATTTTCATATTGCAACTAATAATTTTGAAATCCCCTAGCACTACAGAATTAGATAAGTTTCTTTTAATGGAGGAAAATAACTATGATCTAAAAAAATTAATAAATGAACTTAATAATAAAAAAAAACAAATAAATCAATTAATTTAAAGTACCGGGACCCCGAGCCTCGGCTCGGTACTTAAGTTAAAAAAAATGATTCATTATTATTGGGTTTGGCTGATAATATTAATACCTGGGATACCGAGCTGTCGCTCGAAAAAATGTTTAGACATTATTATAGACATTTTCATTCTGTAAATTAAATAATTTTATTTCATTTAAATAAATATCTATTTTTAAATAATTTTTCTCTCTACATTATTTATCTAATTCTGACAATATATTAAGATCACACCGGGACCCCGAGCCTCGGCTAGGTAATTAAGTTAAAAAAAAATAATTCATTATTATATTGGGTTTGGCTGGTAATATTAATACTTGGGACACCGAGCTGATATACAATTCTTTAATTATTTATTACAATTATTAAATGTTGCATCATTGCATCAATCTGATTAAAATGTATTATTAGGTATGTTTCTAAGTGTATGAATATTTTTTTTTTATTGGATGAATGATAAATATATATCGTAATTTATAATTATAAAATATTATTAAAATATATATTTTTAATTTTATTTCGAAATTAAATAAACAATTTTAAAATATTTTTCTTTTAAAAAAAGGCGAGAGTCAAATTTCAATATGAATGTCATATAAAAAAAATATTAATACAATATCCTTTAAAAAAAGGCGGGAGTAAAATTCCAAATTATATGTTTTTTTGTTTTTGTTTTTGTTTTTTTTGAGAGAGATTAATAAATATATATATATATTTTATTAAAAATAAATATTTTTAATTTTATTTCGATTTATTTTATTTTAAAATATTTTAAATATAAAAAAAATATTAATACAATATCCTTTAAAAAAAGGCGGGAGTAAAATTGATGACGTCACCCATATATAATTTTTAATTAAGAAATTAATAATGAAGCTGTATGTTTCAAGAGATATGATCAATAAAACTTAATTTTTCTTTATAAATACTATATCTAGTGTGAATTTGAAAAAAATCGTTAGAGCGGTTTTTGAGAACCAATATGTATATATAGATATATACAATTTTAGCTAGCATAATAAGATAAGATTAATACTATTAATGAATGTATATATTGATAATTTATCTATAGTTTTATCTATAGTTTTATACCGTTAATTTTTATAAATTGTCTCAAGTCTCTATTTTTGCATTTTCTCAAGTTTCATTATAATTAAAAATATTCAATAATAATCTAACAATGAAAATAAAATATCAAATTGTAATGATCAAGATATATTATACTATTATAACATAGAAAATACTTAAGAACCATAGGCGGAGGAAATATTAGGAGATATCATTGCGGATTCAGGCCAAATCGATCAACATTAATTAAGATATTATCATTATGACAGATATTAGGAAAAAAATCGCGAATTCAATATTTCTATTCACTAATTATTTGTAGACTTTAGTAAAACATACGCATGACTCAATATACATCAGCATAAATTTTTTCAAATTTTGATCTTCAAATTTGTCTTGAAGGTAGTAAAGAAAGAATAAGATGCGGAAATCAATTGTAAAATATTAGGTTACCCAGACGACTTAAATATAATAGGAGATTAGGAAATTGCAATTGCAGATAGCGAGGAAAAATTAATGGAGGTTTGATATTAATAGTGATAAGAAAAAATATTTAGAGACTGCATAACAACAAATTGCATGGCCTCTCTGCATCTTCAGAAATAGTTAGGGTTATAAAAGGGAAAAAGCTGCGATAGGCAGGGCACGTGGCTAGAATGGGAGAGGAAAAAGATATTGGTGGGAAGACCGATTGGAAAACGTCCGCTTGGAAAACCAATGACGCGTAGGAAGGGACGTAAGAGAGAAGGGACAAGGGCTCAGGATAGGGACACTTGGAGAAATGTGGTTGTTGCGGCCAAGAACTTTCGAGTATCTTTGAGCCACATACATATATATACCATACCAATCTGAATTGAGATGAAATATATATTGTCGTGTATAAGATGAAGGATGAGGTATTTTATAAGAAATAAGTTGACCTGTGGCCAGGTCCGAACCGACCGACGGTTTGAAATAAATTAATTTCCAGCTACAGAAACAATTTCAAATAATTTTAATATATCTATTAATGTAATAAAAAACATATAGGCATATAACATAAATATTTTTAATTTTATTTTATTTATAATATATATGTAAGACCAGGCTGTGACGTCATGAATGGCTGGATGACGTCATATAATTTTAAATCAAGAAAAAACTAATAAATATGATTTTCCCGAGGATAAAACCAATACAAAGTGCATGATTCGTGGTGATATATAAAAAAATCTCCTCATGTGAAATTTGGTGTGAAAATAACCCTTCCTTTCCTATCGTCGATCGCTAATATAACCACTTCCGGTTCACGGATTTGCACCAAAAGTTGATCAATTCATCCCACTGATGCATTAAGTAAATATACCAAATTTCATCAAAATCCGTTCAGCCGTTCAGGCTGTACACATCTATACGGACGGACAGACAGACGGACAGACGGACAGACGGACAGATGGACAGACGGACGGACAGACATCATGCTAAAAATACTTTTTTCTGTTTAGAAAATGCATGATTCGTGGAGATATGTAAAAATCTCCACATGTGAAATTTGGTGTGAAAACAATACCTCCCTTACTATCGTCGGTCGGTAAAAAAATAGTATACTGAAAATAGGACTTTTTTTGCTCCCACTATGCGTTCCCTTACTTCTTATTTTACAAATACATCACTGCATATACATATTTGTGTGTGTTTAAAAATGAAATAAAAATATATTTAATGTATTCAAGGATTAACATAAATTATTTATCTATTAATATTAGAATAATTTATAAATGAAATGAATTAAAAAATTAATCTTTAAAATTAAAAAAAAGAAGTATATACAATCGATAACCAACAAACAAAACAAAACCCTGAAATAAAAAATCTGGAATGTCTTCACTCGACTATCTCGCAAATTTGAATTCGATTAAATACCATATATATTATATTTAAATTAAATTATAAATTAAAATTAATAAATAATATTTATTAAAACAGCGCATCTTTGTTAATGGCACCACGTCACGTGCTGGAGTGTGTTTAGCAGTCAAAAGAAAGATTTAAAAGATTTAAAAAATTAATTCCGGTACTTTCAGCGATTCTATCAAGCTGAAATTTTATATATAGCAGTTTTATCCCATTTTTAATCATGTGAAAAACTATCCAACATATATATTTTAATTTTACGGTCAGTTTTGAGGTAATGGTAGATAATGGTCCTTTAACATAAAATTTTATTTTAAATTTAAGGAAATATATGAAAAAATTGATATAAATAGGGCTGATTTAAAGGAAAAAAGAAAAGAAAAGAAATGATCTTGCATACTGAAAATCATTAAGGTGATTAAATATACTGAAAATTATCCTAGACTTTTTTCGAAATTTGATACATAGTTAAAAAAAATATTTTAATACGAGTAATTCCAAATTCCAACTCAACTATGTTCGAAATTCTAAGATAATTTTTAAAAATTAGAGACAAAATAAGTTTTTAATAAAAACATAATTCAATGACAAAACAGAAATTTACAACTTTTTTATTAAATACACTGAGAACTTAAGAACTCTCGTTTTAATTTAATTTGAATTGTTAGACTCTTATTAAATGTTTTTACTATTAACATTAATTATATTTTGATTATTATTTTTAAACATTTAAGTATTTATTTATTTGGGATAACTTTCTGTTTACTTATAAATGGTTTTATTTAAATTTAATTGTATTAACAATATTGATTTCTTAAATATTCTATTCATATATTAATATATTGTTTCATTGTTTGCTAATAGGCCTAAGAATAAAAAGATGAGTTTCTTTCATCATAACTGGTAAATGAAAAATTCTGGAGAGTCTCCATTCGACTATCTCGCAAATTTTAATTGGATTAATTAACATATATTATATTTTTAAATTAAATTTAATGAAATTAAATTATAAATTAAAATTAATCAATAATATTTATTAAACCAGCGCGGGTTTGGCTTTTTGTTGATGTAATCACTTTACGTGCTTGCACGTGATTGTCAGTCAACGCGTTAAAAAATTAATTCCGGTACTTTTAGCTAATCAATCAAGCTGAAATTCTATATATAGTAGTTTTATACGATTTTTAATCATGTGAAAAACTATCAAACATATATCTTTATTTTTAGGATCAGTTTAGAGGAAAAAAATGATAACGTGGTAGGTAATGGTCCTCTTCCGAATGAGCCATATTTCTCAAAAGTGGATATAAAACTAAGAATTTTAAATAATGCCAATGTACCAAATTTCATTATTCTAGCTCTAACCGTTTTTGTGTAATCTTGTCTACATACACTCATACATTTTACTCAACCTTACAAGTGAAAATGACTCAGGGACCTTCAAAACGTATAAAAACTTCAAAATCTCGGCATCGAAAATTTTCGGAATTGCAATACTATCTTTGGCGAGATACTAAAAAGAGGATATAAATAAAAAATCCAATTAGATTTTTTCTTACTTTTACATCCCCGATTCAGTAAACGATCGGTCCCAAAGTAGACCTGCAATGAATCGCGATGGAATTGTCTTTCTCAAATTGTTTAATAACAAAACGGAAAAATCAAATTATCAAAAATTATGTTATGTTCCAATTCCAAATCTATGAATTTATCACACCGGTCTTTGGTAAGTGTAAATTTAATTGTATTTAAAAATCTAATCTGAATTGAGATGAAATATATATTGTCGTGTATAAGATGAAGGGTGAGGTATTTTATAAGAAATAAGTTGACCTGTGGCCAGGTCCGAACCGACCGACGGTTTGAAATAAATTAATTTCCAGCTACAGAAATAATTTCAAATAATTTTAATATATCTATTAATGTAATAAAAAACATATATGGATATAACATAAATATTTTTAATTTTATTTTATTTATAATATATATGTAAGACCAGGCTGTGACGTCATATAACTTTAAATTAAGAAAAAAACTAATAAAGATGATTTTTCTCGAGAATAAAACCACCACAAAGTGCATGATTCGTGGTGATATATAAAAAAATCTCCTCATGTGAAATTTGGTGTGAAAATAACCCTTCCTTTCCTATCGTCGATCGCTAATATAACCACTTCCGGTTCACGGATTTGCACCAAAAGTTGATCAATTCATCCTACTGATGCATTAAGTAAATATACGAAATTTCATCAAAATCCGTTGAGCCGTTCAGGCTGTACACATCTATACGGACGGACGGACAGACGGACGGACGGACAGACATCATGCTAAAAATACTTTTTTCTGTTAAGAAAATGCATGATTCGTGGAGATATGTAAAAATCTCCACATGTGAAATTTGGTGTGAAAACAATACCTCCCTTACTATCGTCGGTCGGTAAAAATGGGTTAGCAATAAGTTTAATTAATTGGTAGCACTCTGGATTGAATTTAGAATAATTAAAAGGGTTATTGAATCCGCGAAGGTTGATATTGGAAATGATAAGATTGAATAGGTTCAATTAAAAAATGCTTATATAAATTACAACTAAAATTATTTATTTAATAAAACTATAAGAATTTAGATTACAATAGATAACAAAAGAAATTAAGATGAAATAGAATAATTGAATGGTACCGTACAAAATTAAGAAGCGTATAATTTGAATGGAATTGAGTTCATAGAATAATTGCAATTATTTATATGATTCTTGGATATTTTCATCAAGGTATCATCTCGTCATATCAGGGCAGGCACAGCTTCTTCGCACACTCGATGATCCTTGTATTTTGTTCTCACTTAGTCAGATGAAGTCGCTTCCCTTACACTCAATCCAAGAATGACCAAAAAATGTCTAAACATGTAGATGGTCATTATCCCCTCCTATGCCACTTGGCAAAATTGTCCACCCTTCACTCCCTCTTGGGTAACGAAAAGGTCTATCATCTCTGGGTTTTTTCCCTGGGTGTCTTTTTAAAACAATAATTTTAGAAAGCTATCTTTTATACACTTTGCCATGCATTCACACAAATAACTTTCTAAAATTCTGTATCATAATATATGTATATAAAAAAGTGCATCTTTATATTTATATATTACATTATATATAAATTACTGATGGTCTGTGCCTTCCCATTTACTGTCTAGTATAATTCAATGAACCGTCTCTCATCCAAAATCATCCCTCAATCATTCGCTAATCAAAAACTAATTGAAAATGTATTTATTTTTATTAATTAAATAGAAGTTCAGTGAACTTAAAAAAAAAATATTTCAATATAAAATTAAATTATAAAAATGCAATTTTATAGCTTTTAACTGATATATATTAATTATATATATTTATAAATTTTTCATTGAATATTGATTCGATTTAAGACCTTATTAATTCAATTCTATAAAAGTTAAATAAAAATTATTTATAAATGAAAAAATCACACATTTACTGCATAATAACAGAGGCGTTACCCGATTGTAACCTCGATTTAAATTGATCTTGAATATTATTATTATTATTATATCTTTCGTGATTACAGAATCTAAAAATTCAAATTTTTCTACATTTTTTATGTATATGCATATTTTTATGTAATATATTGTAAAGGTTTTCTTGGGTTTATAGGGGGAAAGGGGAAGGGGAAAGAATCAATTAAAAAAAATTAATACAAATAATTTTTTTATTTAAATTAATATTTAATTTAATTTAAATTAAATTAATAAATTTAGAATTAATTAGACGATAATTAATTTTGATTTTAATAAATTAATAAATACATTAATTAATTTTTTATATTCAAATCAATTAGTAATTATGATTTAAATTACTAATGAGGTTTTAAAAGATAATGAAGGTAGGAGAAGTGAGGAGAAAAAATATGGCGTCCTTCTAATTCGACGAGGGTTGTGAATAAAGGAGGTAATTTCAATTTGTGGTCCAGATAAAGATGTAGCACTCAGATAACAGTGATTCCAGCGTGAAATAGAGAAAGAGTTGTACAATGGAAGAGAGTGATTAGATTATTAGATGTGAACTTTTAATAAATTTTATTATAAGTAAAATAATAACGTTAGAAAATTTTCTTGTAACAATCTTTGTTATTTTAAGCAATAAATCATATTAATTAGTTTTACAAATGGTAATAGAAATAATATCAATTAGTAACAAGAACTTAAATTATAATAAAACAAAAGGAATGAAATAAAGTCTTATCCGTGTCGTGGTGTGGAAATGGCGGCTGACATATGATGTCGTGATGATTTCCAAGAGGTCCAGATGAGTAGATTTTGTGAGGATCGAAAGAACCAGGTTGTCTTGTGTCTTCACGGGTTGAGATCAATTCCAATATTTAAATATTTTATTTGGAAACGAATGAGAGTTAAAAAGCATTTAGAAACGCAAACATTCTATAAAAGTTGATTGTGCAAAATAGAACACGTCTATTCTCTCTGGTGTCTCGATAAAGAATGCTTTTTACAACAATATCAATAAACAAAATCAACACTCCGATAAATTCACTCACACCATCACATAAACACACACAGACAGGGAGTTCTTCCGTCTCTTTCTCATTCAATTTACAAAGTTGTATTTTAATTAAATAATTTATTTTATAAATTAACTAATTATATCTCTAAGTGAGATCACATTTCAAATTCTTAGAACTATTAAATTATATAATATTAAAATACATAAAAAGAACGGGATAGAGATATTGGCATTAACAAAATAAGTTGACCTGTGGACAGGTCCGAACCGACCGACGGTTTGAAATAAATTAATTTCCAGCTACAGAAACAATTTCAAATAATTTTCATATATCTATTAATGTAATAAAAAACAGATATGGATACATAAATAATAAATATAAACATTTTTAATTTTATTTTATTTATAATATATATGCAAGACCAGGCTGTGACGTCATGCATGGCTGGATGACGTCATATAATTTTAAATCAAGAAAAAACTAATAAATATGATTTTTTTCGAGGATTAAACCAATACAAAATGCATGATTCGTGGTGATATATAAAAAAATCTCCTTTGGTGTGAAAATAACCCTTTCCTTCCTATCGTCGATCGCTAATACTACCACTTCCGGTTTCCGGAATTGCACCAAAAGTTGATCAATTCATCCCACTGATGCATTAAGTAAATATACCAAATTTCATCAAAATCGGTTGAGCCGTTCAGGCTGTACACATCTATACGGACGGACAGACGGACGGACAGACGGATAGACATCATGCTAAAAATACTTTTTTCTGTTTAGAAAATGCATGATTCGTGGAGATATGTAAAAATCTCCACATGTGAAATTTGGTGTGAAAACAATACCTCCCTTACTATCGTCGGTCGGTAAAAAACCCAAATATAAAATACAGAAATACTTAAAATCAGGGACTGAATTGAAAATATCAGTACAATATTTATAATTAATAATATGATAATAGAAATTTTACAAATAAAATATTAAAGGGTTAAAAACAATTCAATGGTCTGTGGATAGATCTTTAAATTTTTAAAGTTATGACTATTAAATATAACTTAGAATTATCAATGAAATAATTAATAATTCTTAGGCCTTAGGCCTATAATAGAAGAAGAAGAAGAAGAAAAATTATTAATTATTCTATACAAATTTATTTCCATTTATCTCGGGAAAGTTAATAATTCCGGTGTAAGCAATCGTATTCTAGTCTATTCTTTACCCGAGGCTTATCCTGACAACATCTCAAAGAGTCTCCCTCCTCTACCCACCAATCTATATTATTCATTATATAATATACGATTGCTTACACCGGAAATATTAACTTTCCCGAGATAAATGGAAATAAATGGTCTGTACAGGTCTAATTGGGTCTAATAAACACTAATACACAGAGTATCCGTACCAGAGGTGATCACGAATGGCAGACAGGTTGGACATGTATGAGCGTTTTTACCGACCGACGAGGGAGACATTTTTAAATTTTTTTTGAACGATTATTGGGAATTTAAAAATTATTTATTGAGATATAAAATTAGCATTACAGAAATCAAATATGCTTTTTTCAAATATCCAAATAAATAATTTAAATTAACAGAAAACTCCACCTACTTTTATAAATAAATAAAATAAACGAATAATGTTCTTGTTAATATATAATATGTATGGATTAAAATTTTTTTTCAATGCCAATATTTGAAACGAGAGAAACACATACGAATTGTTCTTAGTGGGAAGGAAATTTATAAATAAATAAATAAATAATCATTTCTATTTCCAAAAAGATACTATTTAAATTAATAAAAATTGATTAATTTCTAAAAAAATATATAACATTTGAAATAAAATGAGTTTTTTCATATAAAATTAAATTCTAAATATATGCGCATATAAAAAATAATGCATAATTAAATAATAAAATAATTTAAATAATAAAAAATTACTTACAGTTAATACCATGTTTGCTGGGTTTGTTTCGAATATTATGTGTACGGATGGTATGTGGTTATCGAGTTTGATATTCAAATAATTGCAGGGAATTGGGAAGGCCTGAGGGAGGGGGTGATTTTCGGTCATTTTTTTTGCGGTGCCATCTATTGGGCGCCTGAAGAGTCAACCGTTTTCATGTACCGCAATCTGGTGTTCGAGTTACACCGGTCTCATTGAGCTGATACCCCACTGCGCCGCACGGTTGCCAGAGGCGCTGGGACCGCCGCTAGCACCGGTTTGTCTGTGTGCTAAAATTAAAAAACAAAAATGCCTAGAATTATGATTAAAGGTGGTGTTTGGCGAAATACTGATGTATATTTTTAATGTTTTTTATATTTTTATTTAAATTAAAAATATTATCATTTTGTTATTTACCCTTTTTTATCTTAACTGTTAATTCTTTTAGGATGAAATTTTAAAAGCTGCTGTAATGAAATATGGCAAAAACCAATGGTCTCGGATAGCATCATTATTACATCGTAAATCAGCTAAACAATGTAAGGCCAGATGATATGAATGATTAGATCCAAGCATTAAACAATACCTCCCTTACTATCATCGGTCGGTAAAAAACGAATGGAGCCGCGAAGAAGACGAAAAATTGTTACATTTAGCAAAATTAATGCTTACTCAATGGAGAACTATAGCTCCCATTATAGACAGAACCGCGGCTCAATGCCTAGAACGTTACGAATGTTTATTGTAAGTTAATTTTTCAATATATATATATATATATATATAACAATATAATAATATATAATTAAAATAATCAAATCATCATCTTTTTGCACGTCGAATTTAACTATGAATTTCTTTGTTTAAATTTTTTGTCTATGGGAATTGCTTCAGATCACAAAATTGCTCACAGGAGCTCTCTTTGACAGATTCTTTGGTTAGCAATTTGAATTTTTTCATTCATTAATTAGTTAATTAATTGACCAGTCGCCTCTTTCTTGAAATTTTATTTTAAATATTTAATTAATAATAATAATTAATTCTTTATTATTTATTAATAATAATAATTAATTATTTATAATGCTTAAAATATTATTATTAATAATAATTATTTTAAATATCATAAGTCAATAATCCTCTCAAACATTTAAAGTAAAATATCATTTATAAAAATTGCTTAAAAATAGAATAAATAATAAATTTTTTTTGAATAAGAACAGTTTGCAATTTTTATTTATTTTTTTCTTTTATCTTTCTTTAAATAGATTATACATAAAAATTGAAAATTTAAAATTGCCTATCATATTTATTTTTTATTTTTTAAGAGTTTTAAAATTTACAATAAATAAATATAAATAAGAAATATTATTATAATAAGTTTAATAATAATTAAAGATAAAAAAAAATTACAATTCATTTCTTATTTTTATTAGACTTCTTAAGCAGTTTATTTTTTTTTTTTTAATTTAAAAAATTCGATATCAAATCAACTCATTTTTAATTACCGCAACATCCACGATTTGTAGATGCCTAAATGTCATGTAATTCCTCGTTCTCCGTCCTTCTCTGCTCCCCAGTGGCGCAACCAGGGGGGGGGGTTAACCCTAAACTCAGGAGAGAAAAAAATATAAATTGCTGTATATTATGTACTATATTATAAATAGAAAAGAAAAAAAAATTCTTAATGTATAACTTAGTGTATAATAAGTAAGTTTATTTTATTTTAAAAAAATTTTAACAAAAACAAAAATTGCTTATTTTTACTTTCCCGCATACTTCGTATAAGGGAAGTATTGGAATCGTCAAAAATTTCGACTTCGGGATTTCGATAGATCTTGACGTTTTAGACTTCCCTGAGTCGGAAAATACCATTTTTCGAATTATGTCTTTGTGTGTATGTATGTAATGTTTGTCTGTGAGCAAATTTACTCAGAAAGTTATCACAAGCTAGGACTTCGAAATTTGGTACACCGATATTATTCACAATTTGTAGATTTCTATCAAAATTTCGTCAAAATCGGTTAACTGGAAATGGTACTTTACCTACACTGGTTGCGTTTACCTTTCAAGTAAAGTACCAGTTTGCTTCGAGATATTTGCTTCATATTTTGTATATAGATTTTAAAATATGAAAAAAATTCATATACCAAATTTCATCATGATCTGACTACCGGAATTGACAAATTACCTATACAAGTAGCGTTAGGTGTAAATTATAAATATATATAATAGTGTTAAACCATTTTATTTTATAATTTAAATTAATTGGTAATTATATTACAGACGGGCCCAACAAGGTGGGTGGTTGAAACTTACTTTGAGGGGTTCCTTGAATGATTCTGAACAACTTTATATGCAACTTTTTTTATGATCTCTTTTAGTTTAATTAATAAAGTTTATTCATATTAAAGTCATTTAAACACATTTTCGGTTTTTTAAATTCGGTTTATTTTATTTTAGAAAATGTTAGATTGATACTAAAGTCATTTAAACACTTTTTCGGTTATTTAAATTCGGTTTATTTTATTTTACAAATAGTTTTATTCATATTAAAGTCATTTAAACACTTTTCCAATATTATTAATTATAAAAACAAATTTATTATTTTTATTAACGACTTATGTATGAATGTAACAATTTCTAAAATAAAATAAACGGAATTTAAATAACCGAAAAAGTGTTTAAATGACTTTAGGATCAATCTAACTATTTCTAAAAAATAATAAACCGAATTTAAAAAACCGAAAATGTGTTTAAATCAGTTAAAATGTCAACCTAAATATGGGAAATACACTGAAAAATTAATTACTTTTATTAATTAAACTAAAAGAGATCATAAAAAAAGGTTGCATATAAAGTTGTTCAGAATCTCATTCAAGGAACCCCTCAAAGTAAGTTTCAACCACCCACATTGTTGGGCCCGTCTGTAATATAATTACCAATTAATTAGTTTGTTTATTTTTATTGTTGTTAAAACATAATAATAACCTAATTACCTATTTATATGCGGGAAAGTCTAGGGAAGGACACTCCCGATTTTTTCGTACAGAATTAAATATAAGAAATAAAAAATTATTTTATTATTTCTCCTAAATCATAAAAAACAAAAGACTTAATATAAGATTACTAGATGATTGTGAAATTTTCCAATTTGACGATTATTTAAATATAAAATAAATAAAAATATTACTCAAATTCTAAATATTTTTTATTAATAATACATTAATTGCTAATTTCATAAAAATTATGAAGCGAAGACTAATTTTTTCAAAATGGAAAGGGGTAAAAAGGAAAAATCCAAACAAGTCAAAAATCCCTAAAACCGAAAATCCCCAAAAGCGAAAATCCCTAAATAAAAATATCGCTGACTGAAAAAATCCCTAAAAGAAAAAATGACTAAAAACAAATTTAATATAGCTTCGGGGTCACCACTTGTTAATTTTTAATTAATTAATTAACCATTAACCATTCACCGAATCGCCATTCAAATAATAACATACAAACAGAAAACTAGGCGTGTTGATATAAAATATATACCTGTGACACCGAACTATCACTCGACCCTTTAGCCAATTTATACAATTAATTTTTATATACTTTAAAAATTTTACAATTTTTTAATTTAATCAGTAAATTAATTATATATTATTATTATTATTTGTGTTTCCGGCATTTTGAAAATCGTATGATTCCTTTTTGATTTTTTTTTCATCAGCTTCGGGGTCACCACTTGTTAATTTTTAATTAATAACAACAAAGATAATTTATTTATTCTTACACTTTTTATTTAAGCCAAAGCTTTGTACATGTTAGTTTATAATAATGTTTACTAATACATCTCATTAATCAACAATTAACAACCTAATTAATTATATCAAAAAATATAAACAACTTAATATTTATGATAAAAATAAAATTGCCTTAAAATCTAAAATTTACAATTATTATAATTCATAATTATTTATTTTCTAATGAATTATTATTAATGTTATTATTTTATTAATTTAAAAATTAAATTATTTTTAATGCACTGCTCAATGTCGCCAAATTCAAAATCAGTGTTTGACGCTACAGTTGTAATTGCATATATATATAATTGGCCTTTTTATAAAAATATATTAAGATCATATAAATTGGAATTTGTCATCCAAAGAATATCTATATTTGTTTTTATTTATAATACACGAAAACATTCAAAATTATATGAATAAATAATTTTAATTTTGATCTCATAATTGGATTTTCATTTTCAAGTAAGTAAGATGGCTGAATAGAGATAGATAGATATAACATTTACAATAATAATGTTACGGATTCGTTCTATAATAAATTGATGATGTCATTTAATTCTCCTACTATATATCGAATCGAATATAAAGATAAATCTTCAAAACGTTGTGTGAAACAATTTCAAATAATTTAAATGTATATCTATTAATAAAATTAAAAAAGATAAAATTAAATAAGAACCCAAAAACAAATAAATGTTTTATCTAATATATACTAATTGAATATTTAGTATATAATATTTTATAATAATTACCGGAGTATAATAAATTGATAACGTCATTTAATTCTCCTATATATCGAATCGAATATAAAGATAAATCTTCTACTAAACATTGTGTAAAAAAAATCAAATATGAATATAATATAAATATTTTTAATTTTATTTTAAGAATAGATATATATATCTCACAGGCGGTGTTTGTGACGTCATCCATATATTATTAATTTAAATTAAGAAGAACTAATAAGGATGTAGTTTTCCAGAGATGTGATCAATAAAACTCAATTTTTCTTTATAAATACTATCTCTGGTGTGAATTTCAAAAAAATCGTTAGAGCAGTTTTTGAGAACAATGAAACAAACAAACAATTTTTACTCGTATAAGAAGATAAGATATATAAGAAGATAAGATAAGATAAGATTTATTTGTTTCTCTCATCATTATTTGTTCCTTTTATTTATTAGTTGATTTTATTTTAGAGGGAACGAAGAAAAGATAAATTAAAACTTAAACAAAGAAAAGAAAATGATATTCCAACCGCTATGTTGCAAAATGAAGAACCAGCAAAAAAAAAAGCAAAATGTGCAGCATCGTACACGTGACGGAAGTGAAACTTCTTACAATCTAGAGAATAAGATAAATTTTAGTTGAGAGTGTGAGTGAGAGAGAAATAGAGAAAAATAAAGGGATCATTTCGAAAGACATATAACAGTATAAAATTTTCGTAACAAATATTCGCTTTATTATTATTATTATCTACTCTATCATCATATCTACATTGCCTGTACTATTGTCGGTTGGTGCTTCAATTGGTAATACTGATATTAATGGCTTGTGATAACTAAAATAAGATATATATGTTCATGATTCGATATTTTCTATATAACGTGTAAAAACAGCATCTATTGTAGTTCCAGATTTTGTTGTTGATTCCTTGGGATCGTTATTTATAAGCAGACCAAATGTTTCTCGAAGAAAGTTGATCAACGGCAACGAATCATCAGATCCAAAATTTACATTAAAATCTCCCCCGAGAATTAGAGGGATTTTATCTTCGCCTCGTTCAAGTGCATTAGCACCTGTGTGGCTATAAACCAGTAGTGAACGGTGTATGAAATAAATAATATCGTCTAAATTTTGGTCGTTATTTTTTTTCGGCATAGTGAAATCTGTGGAGTAGAGAAAAGCAGTTTTAAATGCAATAATAATTTTAAATTGATTTAGTAGTGTTAAAGTAATGTTGAGATTCGGATAAATAACGTGAATGGTCATCGACGCACATAACTGTATGTGTTGGCGTGTGAATCGCCGACCATGTTCACACACACAATTACATGCGTCGGTATGCGTGCACGCTGTATATTTGACTTGAGAATTTTAATTATTTCACGATATATATATATATATATAAATATCAATTTTTACTATCTCGCCAGAGATAGTATTGCGATCACGAAAATTTTCGATGTTGAGATTTTGATGTTTTTATACGTTTTGAAGGTTCCTGAATCATTTTCACTAAGGTTGAGAAAAATGTCTGTATGTGTGTGTGTGTGTGTGTGTGTGTGTGTGTATGTGTGTGTGTATGTATGTAGGCAAGATTACGCAAAAACGGTTTGAGCTAGAATGATGAAATTTGGTACATGGACATTATTCAAAATTCATAGTTTTCTATCAACTTTTGAGAAATGTAGGTCAACCGGAAGAGGGTCATTACCTACAACGTTTTGATTTTTTTTCCTCTAAAGTGACCGTAAAAATAAAGATATATGTTTGATAATTTTTCACATGATTAATAATTGTATAAAACTGCTATATATAGAATTTCAGCTTGATTGATTCGCTAAAATTACCAGAATTAATTTTTTAACACTGCAAATCTCACGCGCCAACACGTAACGTGGTGCCATCAACAAAAAGCCAAACATGCGCTGGTTTAATATTTATTATTTATTATTTATAATTTATAATTAATTAAATTTAATTTAAATATAATATATTATGTTATTTAATCCAATTCAAATTGCGAGATAGTCGAGTGGAGACACTCCAGCTAATTATATATGACTTAACTAGCGCGCATGCGCGTCATGGACTTTGGACCTAGAGTGGGGATTAGAACGAAAGACAGCACAAAAGGGAGACGCAGATAGAGGCTATCTCATTCTCACTCGTTATACCTATATCTTCTTTCTCTCTTGCGTTACGAAATTTCAATTTTTCAATTCACTCTCCATTCTCAACCAAATGTCAGGACGCCGCTAAAGAAGTTTCACTTCAAAAAGAACTAAACTTATTCTATCTCAACCCCAAATTTCAGATCAAGTAAGAAAAAAAATATATATATTGTTTATAATCAAGCCAATCATAACTGAATATATAATATTTTTAGGAATTACAACAAGTTGTCAAGTTGGGAAGAGCATCAGAAGCAGCTAGGGAAGTGGCAACTGAAGGAGGATCTCAACCTTCTGATGCACTTATCGCGGATTATTCTTTAACACCTGGTGGACTTACAGGAGGGGTTAAAACACCTCGAACCCCAGCCCCTGTTGTTGATAGAATTCTTCAAGAAGCACAAAATATGATGGCTCTCACTCATGTTGATACACCACTTAAAGGGGGTTTGAAGGGTTTTGTAGATTCGCAGCTTACTTTCTCATTTGTTCTTCCATATAAAATTGTGTAGGCATCGAGACACTTTGGTCACTTGCGTCTTTACTTCCTTTCTAAGGCAGAGATTCAGGAAATTTAATAAGATTTTAGAAGCATTTTTGGGGAATAATGAAGATTGCATAATTAGAAATTTCCTTAGTTAGATTGGATGAATAAGGTTTAGCTATAAAATTAATTCTTTTTGTTTACATTTTGTTTATATAAATTTTTTTCCCTTGAAATTTTATAAATATAAAAATGACCTTGATAATAGACTTTAAAAGTGCCAAATTTTATTGCAATTACTAATTATGAATAGCAAATATGCATATTTAGATATATTTATTTTTAGATTTAAATAAGTTGCAGCAGTCATACATAAAACTAAACAATCTAACCTGAATATTATTACCTGAGATCAACTTAATCTCAGTCAAAGTTTAAATAAAGAAATAAGATTATATGATTCATAGTAAAGAATAATTTATGGAAAATTTAAAATAATAATGAAAATAAAAGTATATATTTTATATATTATTAACACTTAAAATTTAAGTAACACTTTTTTATGTGAATAATTAAGTTTCTTTTTTCCATTCTTTTCATTTCCAGAACTTGAAATGTTATCGGAAACCAGAGCTCGTTTAGCAAACACCCAAGGTAAGAAAGCTAAACGAAAAGCTCGTGAAAAACAATTAGAAGAAGCCCGGAGACTTGCTGCACTACAAGTAAGGATTTATTTTTATTTTTATTTTTTATCTTTTTTTCAATAAATTAACAAAAAATATAAAACAAAAGCTTTAAATGTTTTATTACAAAATGAAATTCAGATATCTATAGATATATATATTGTAGTAATTTTTTGGGCAGTAAGGAAGAGAATAAAATAATAATTTCATAAAAAAAAATGTTCAACAATTTATTAAAATTTTGATGTGTGTAAGGGTATAAAAAAAGGGTTATAAAGGATCAAAAAAGGGTATAATGGTACACCTTGGAATAAGAAAGCAACTTCAGGGTTATTTTCTGGAAAGAGCAGGGTTGAGACTCCGACGAAAGCTTGGCTGCTTGATCAAGTGGTCCCAGGGAGAAACCAAGGCTGCTCCAACGACTCCTTTTGGACTGCCGCTGTGTTGTTGATCTTTCCGACGGAGGAAAAGTTGGACAGTGATATTGGTTTCCGGCTCCTTCTGTAGACACTGCCCGACCGTCTTTTTCTTCTCTTTTCTTGAGGTGGAACAATATGGCGATGGCAACCACGCTCACTCTTTCGCGGGAGATCAATTTTTTTATATCTTACTTCTTCGCTCTCTCTTGTACAAGTCCTCCGCTCAACCTTACAAGTCCATCTGGCCGACTCCTCTGTCAACTCTCCTTGTCCACTTGTCTACTTCTCGAATGCCTCGTCAACCGCTGGCAATCGTTCGCCTCAGGCTCGCTTTCCCCTCCGTTCTTCATTTCCCCTCGCAGACATCCAACCAAATTGTTCGGTATGGACACAAATCGGGGAAGGTTTTATTTGACCCCGGCTTAGAAGAATTTCAGGAAACATTATTTTTTGCACTGACTTCCCTTTAATCAGCTTTTTTCTTGAGAAAAATCTATTTTGAAGCCGTTTAACAAGAAATTCTACGCAAATAAAATTTCACACGAACCACTACACTGTTAAAATTTCACTTCAATATATATATATATATATAGGTAATTAAAAAATATTTATATAAATCGTAAATACATTTTAATTGTATATTACACAAAATAAAAGAAATAGAACTTAAATAAAAGTATTTTTAACAAAAGACTTGAAAGAAATCATTAATGATGTTGTGAATTTCATTTGTTATTAAAATACTTTTATGGTTAGCATCTGAAAAATGAACTTTTACTAAATTTTTACATATCTTACTTAAATTATAATCTTCTTCAATCTGTTCAGTAATTGAATTCACTGCCCTTATAAGAATTAAAGGACTTTCAATCATACTATTTGATAAAGTTTCGATTGGATTGTTTTTGTCATTTTCTATGGACATGATTAATCTTTTATGTATACCATGAAGGTAAGGTGGTAGTTCTGGCAATTGTGAAATATTTATATTATTCATTATAAAATCAATTCGTTCATCCCATGTGTTAAAAGAAATAAGCTTTTCTCTCAATTCATTGATTTTATCGTTAGGTAAATTTGTAATTTCTTCTAACATTTTCAAAAGTAAATGGGTTTCCATATAATGAATTTCTAATTTCGGGTCAGGAGATTCATTTCTTACTTGAGAGGTAACCTTATGTTGCCAATGTGGCGACCCTTCAATAAAAACTAATTTGCATCGACGGCCAAGATTTTCTAATTTTTGAACAAGATAATAAAGATGAGTACAGCCCAGAGAATATCCTATTAGATGAATTTCTTCATCATCTTGAATATTTTGCTTTTTTAGTTCTTCAGTTATTATAATTGTGAGATAATCAGAAACTTCATTAAAATCATTTCCAATGGCGCAATTTAATTGAATAAAATTGATAGGTGCATTAATTAATATGGCCATATTTTCAAATGTTTTCATACTACTATCTAATCCAGGTATAATAAATATAGGTTTTCCATTAGAATTATTTGATTTCAATTTAATTATAGGTGTGTTCAACTGTTTCGTCAATTCAAAATCCAAATATGAAACAATATTTTCCTCAATCTTCTCATCTTGTTTTCCTTTTGACTTTGCCATATATTGTTCTATAGAAGCAAATGTTAAAGAACGAAGTTCTTTTGGAGAGAGAAAAATACCAAATTCTCTCTCCAAACCTTGTTTAATTTCTACTGCCATCATGGAATCCATTCCAAGTTCAGCTAAAGTTGAATGATACGAGATATCCTTTAAATTTTTAATACAGAGAACTTGTGCTACAAAAGAAATGGGATTGGATGAATCGTAGTTCAATTTTTCGGCAACTACCATGGAAGAAACAATTGCTTCAGACTGATTCATAAATTTATCCAAACAATCTAAGCAAGAATTAATACTTTGTAAAAGAGTGCCACCAATTGAAAAGTTTTCATTGTTTCCTTGCATGTTAGCGACAAGCCCTACATCACCAATGGCTCCCCACTGGATAGCTAGTCCAGGTAAGTTATCTGCTTGACGCTTTTCTACTATCCTTTCCATTACAGAATTGGACAATCCATAATTTGTTTGTGAAATATTACCTCGTCCACAGGATACGGAAGAGAAGACAACGAAATGATCAAGTAGAGGACATAACTGTCTTGAAGTTTGGTCAAGGAGTTGGGTGGCCAAAGCTTTTGGTGCTGAAGATTGTTTGAAGGTCTCTTCCGTTTGTTTTTCAAATAGATTATCTTTGAGATTTACTGCGAGGTTGAAAATTCCTCCAACAGGTCCAAGTTTATTTGCCTTTGTGATAAGATCTTTAACACCTTGTTCAGTTGTTATATCGTCTTTACTAATCTCAATTGTCCCTTCAAAGTCAGTCTTCCACGTTTTTATTCTTGATGCTTGATACCCATTTGTAATTCCAGAACGTGAATTTAAAATTATTTTATATGCTCCACGAATAATAAGCCAATTGGTTAATTCAAGACCAACTCCTCCCAAACCACCAATAATAATATAAGATTTTTGTTTATTTAATATAATTCTTGGAACACATGTAATTTCAAATGGGGCTACAGGTGCATTTTCTGGACGTATTTGGATTAACACTTTCCCTTGATGCTTTCCTGCTCCCATATATTTAAATGCATTTGTTTGTTCTTCTATTGAAAATACTTTTCTTTCAATAGGTTTAAAAGAGTTAATATGTTTATCCATTAGATTTTTGAAATCTATTAAACTTTCATCCATTCGAGCAATTAAAGTATCTAACATGATTCCATGAAATGATATTCCTCGCTTGATAAGTTCTAAATTTAAAGAAACATTAAGTGATAAATCATATTTTCCAATTTCAATAAAACGACCGCCAGGTGCTAAACACTTCAACCCATAAATCAATTTTTCTTCAGCTAAAGAATTAAGAACTATATCAACTCCTCGACCATTAGTTCTGTCCATAACCATATCATAGAAACTACAATCTCTTGAATTTCCAATATCTTTTTCATCAAGTTCAGGAAATAGTTTAAGTAAATCAGATTTTTTGTGAGGTGCACATGTAGCTAATATTCGACAGTTTGATTTAAGGGCAAGATTAATAGCCGCTTGTCCTATTCCTCCCGTACCAGCATGAATCAGAACTGTATCTCCTTCATTCATTTTGCCTTTCAAAAGTAAGCCATAAACACACGTACAATATATAACAGGTAATGTGGCCGCATCTTCTAATGTTAGATTATCAGGTAAATCAAAAGTTAAATATTTATGTGACACCACATAAGTTGACATTCCTCTATTCTCAACTAATCCAAATACTCGACGCCCATCTAAAGTTTTTCCCGAAAATTCCAAACCATGATTAGAAATATTACGAGTTCCTTTTTTAATAAATGGGCTTGGTAACTTTCCACTGACCATCATTACATCTCTAAAGTTAAGAGAAGAATAGTGAACTTGAACTAAAAATTCATCTGGAGATCTTGCTTGAAAATTATCTGGAGTGAGATCATTTTGAACCCATTGCAATGAATTAAAATTTCCAAGAACTGTAGCTTCACTATAAGCACTAGGCGATTTAATCAAAGGAATAGGATTTAGTGGTAAATGTCGATATGTTCCCCAGTTACCATTTAGCAATACATTAATTGCAACATTTTTTTCAATTTGCTTTTTATAAAAAGAATCATTAATATCAAATTTTGGAGCATTTTTATCATTAATTAAAAAAGATTGTATTTTCACGGTCGAATACTCTTTAACAATACAGTTATGAAATCCTAATAAACCACTATAAGACTCATTTTCTGAATAAAACAAAACACTCAAGTTTTTCTTCTTTTTTGCCAATTCGAGAAGAGATTTTGCCTGATTAATCCAATCATATTTATAGGAATCAAATTTAATTACTTGATAGGAATTAATATCTACTTTCTGTTTAAAAAGTATTAACCGTTCATTTTCTAAAAGGTACTGCGCAATAATATTAAATTGGTTTTCCATTAACGATAATGATTTATTAATCATTTCGTTTGTGACTCGAACCAAAATCATTCCATCACTATTAAGATGTGTTTTAAATATTTCAAGTTGTACCGAATTAGAAATTAAATTATTAAAAATGATTAAATGGATATCATTGTCTTCTTTAGATAGATCACGATGAGATTCAAGTTTAATTGAGCTATTAAGTTTTTCTTTAATATAATTTATATTTTTGACACCTAATACAGTCATATTCCCTTTATAAATTGGTAAATCTAATAAAATGTTTAATATATCTTCCGAGAGAATATTTGGTATCTTGTTACTTTCTTCTTCTTCTTGAATCTCATCATTCATAGGAATATCATTTGCTTCTGATTGTGAAATTTCATTGACTAATTCAAAAATTTTAATCGTATATACATTTTGATTTTCTAAGAGTGTATGAATGAGAATTCTCAAAGCTAATTTCCAATCGATAACTTCTTCAACATTTTCAAATGGTACATAACAATATTTTTCCAAAATTGGTTCTGCAGTTATTTTACGTTTTTGAATACTTGAAAAATGAAAACCACGTATTTCAACACCACCTGATTGAATAATTTTTAATTGTTCTGAAACTTGCAAAGGAACTTTGGTATAAGAATTTGTTTCATTTTCATTATCAATCACTTTTTCACATTTATTTAAGATCTTTTCATGTCGCAACGGGTCAATTACAATTTTATCAATCGATATAGGAACAAACAAACTACGTCCTTTTTCTGTTACTAATAAAGATTGTAACATACAATCAATAAATGCTGGCCAATTATTACGCCATTCCAATGTTGCTCGATTCTCATATGGATATATATCAACTATACCTTGGAACAATCCCTTGTACTGATATCCTCTGAGTTTCAATTCTTTATACAAATGCTCTTTATTTATACAAATTTCACTTGAACTATTATTTATAGGCAATTCTTGAAACTCATTTTCTAATGATTTAGGTAAATAGACTTTTCCTGTTACTACAATATTTCCTTCTTCCATAATTTGAAATATTCCAGAATCTTTGTTTATTACAGTGAAAAAATTTTGATTTTTTGAAATCTGTGTTGCTCGAATAAATCTAACATTTTCAAGAATAATTGGAAAATCCAAATCACATTTTTTATAATAATATCCTAAATAATTCCAAATCAAAAAAATATAACCAGATGCTGGATACAGAGTTCTGCCATTAATTATATGGCCTTTATAATACTGTACAAGATTTGAAAATTTATCTAATTTTTCAAACGCCGTCATTTTAATTGAACTAGAAAAAAATTTATTTTTAAAATCCCATTTTATTAATGGGGATATCATTGGAGTTCCTCTTGAAACGGGAAATTCAACAATCGGATAAAGTAAATCCAATTTTGGTTGTGCGCCATTTTCAAATAAAGCACCTAATACATCTAAAAATTCGTATAGATTATTATTTTGATTCTCACATCCAATTTGATTGATATTATTTGAAAATAATTTTGAGATTACACCGGTACGAGAAAATTCCACGATTGTTTCATTTTCGGATATTTTTGATAATAACAGGTCAAATTTTGGAATTTTTATAAAATTTAAAACAAGATATTCTAAAAATGAGAGTTTTTCGATCGATGCCGTAAACGGAAAATTATTTTTAATCCATTTCGTTGATAAATTTAGATGTTTCATGGATTTATGTCTCATACATGAATCTAAAGTATTGATTAATTTATTCTGTATCGATGACGAGGAAAAAATAAATTCATTATTAATAACGAAAAATCCTTTGGTTTTCAACATCTTAAGAAGAGAATGGTTATTTTTCTCACATTTTATTAAAACTACTTCATTATATTGCCAGAGAACTTGAATTTCTTTTGTTTTTACTACCTTCTCCAAATCTTCCAATTGATTCCCAATCAAAATTGAATGTAATTCTGGTGTGGGCTCTTGGACACGCATTTCTCCTAATGAATGAGCTATCAAAAGTGCTTCATCCACTGTAAGGATTCCTTCAGCATATGCAGATACAATTTCGCCATATGAGAATCCTGAATATTGATCAAATTTAATATTTATTTTTTCAAGAATATTAAAGAGTGCAATTTGCACTGCAACTGTTGCGACAATGGAATGCATTGCAGACTCTTCTTCGCCTCGACGTAGCATATCTAGAAGATCGAATTGTCGTAATTTCAAAAGATTTTTTGCTGGCTCTTCTAGGAATTTAGAAAAAAGAGGGAGTTCAAGTAGACCTTTGCCCACTTTTGCCCATCCTTTGTCTAATCCAGAAAAGATGGCTACTGCTCGCTTAGGTTGGCCAGAATATTTTTTAAAATGACTTTTTTTATTTTTACCATCTATCAACAAATAACCTTTATAAAAATGACCAGGAATAGAATAAGTGTGAATTGAATGAAAGAGGCGAATCAAATCGGGATCGAACGGCTTTGATGATATCTGTAACAAAATAAATAAAATAAAAATATATTAAACAATTAAGTAATCATAAAATAATTATTAAAACGCCTTAGAGAAGCAGTTATTATATTTAAAATTGAACTATAAAATAAAAGTAATTAATTTAAAGAAAATAAATAAATGAATTACTCCATTAAATTGGCTCATCATCGCTTCTTTAGTTCGTCCAGACAAAGTGACTAGATAAGGCAGTTGAGTCGAATTTATAATTTGTTTTTTGATCTTTTTATTTCTTTCCAGAATAAGATGTGCATTGGCTCCTCCAAATCCAAAAGAATTCAGACTCACTAAATCACCCTCCAATGGCTCAGGTTTTGTTATGACTCTCATTGTGCCATTTTTAAGTCCCACAATTTTATTATTTGGTGTTTCATAATTAATATTTGGAGGAATTATTCCTGTTTCCATTGCAATAATCACTTTAGATAAGGCACCAAGTGCTGCTGCAGCCTCACCATGCCCAATATTACTTTTGACTGAACCAATCATCAAAGCTTTTTTCCTTTCTTTGCAAAATATTTTTTCTAAACCATTAGCCTCTTCCGGGTCCCCAACTTCTGTACCAGTTCCATGAGCTTCCACGAAGCTGACAGTAGAAGGATCCAACTAGATAAAAAAAACAACTTATTAAAAAAAATTTATATAAGTATTATTTATATTTTTTTAAAATCAAGAAAAAACAAAACAAAACCTTTGTTTCTAGATATGATTGCTCCATCAAAAATTGTTGCAACTTTCCTGAGGGATATGTAATTCCCTCTTCTTTATATCCGTCACAGTTTATTCTCGAATGAACCACTTTACAATAAATTCTTCGAGCATCTTTATATCTTTGTAAAATAATAAATACGCTTCCTTCCGATCTTGCATAGCCATTAGCCTTATCATCAAATACTTTGCATTTTCCATCAAAAGAGAGGACTCCTAAATTGGCAAATTGAAGAGAAATGGTTGCTTCAATACACAGATTTGTAGTTCCGACAATTGCCAAATCGATCTTTCCTTCGCGCAATGATCTGTTAATATACAAATTATATTGTCAATATTATATTAATTTTAAAATAAAATTATAATCAAATCGAAATCAAATAATCTGTCAAATTGAATAGATTGCTAATTGAAAACAATTTATATTTACTTATAAGCCATATCCAAAGCATAACAAGAACTTGAGCATGCAGTATCAACATTATCGTTGCAAGTTGTGTTGATTCCATAATAATAGGCCATTCTTGTAACTAAATGCGGCCGAGACGATAAATACCCATATTCAGAAACATCAGAAAATAACCTAAAATGAGAAAGTTATTTATAAACTTTAATTTAATATTACACGGTGACACACGGGAAACATACGGTTTTTAAGTAAATAATATTGACTAAATTTTAAAATGAATGTTTGTTTATTGATAGTATGTAAATCAAAACCCATTAATTACCATGTTATATATTTGTTAAAAATAATGTCTTCAAGTGCATGTCCATCATTATGAATGCGCGATACAAATTTCTCTTCAAAACTTGTATCACTCGATCTAACATCTCTACAGGGTTGAATAATTGAGTAATAGTCAGAGCTCTAGAGGTATTTCCACGGAAAAAAAACACAAATTGACATTGTCACTGTGTTTATATCGTGAATTCGAAATTCTGATCGCTCCCATTAAATTAATGATAACGTTAAACCGTCACAACACACAATAAATAAAAATCTATTGACATCATTTTGAAGACATTATTTTTCATAAATAAATCAATAAAAAATAATGAGCTATGATTTAATAAATAGACATTAATTTAAAAATTATTTGAGTATATTTACTTAAGATAAAGTATATGGTTCGCTGCTCAGTCATTAAAGAAAATTATTCCTTATTATTGGGTTTGGATGGTAAAATAATAAAAAAAACATAAATTAAAAAAAAAATAGTCATAAAACATAAAAAATTGTTCAATAAGTCCCGAGACTAATAACGAAAACAACATTTTTTTTTCAAAAATCATTTTTATTCATCATATAATCTCCTTTTAGAGTGATACAATCTTTCCAACGCCTTTCAGAAGGATTTATCCTATGCTTCAAAATAGGCTTCAGTTTCGGCATTGACCTCCTCATTCGAGTCAATTTTTTTTCCCTGTAGCATTTTTTTGAGATCAGCAAAGAGCCATTAGTCGCTGGGGCTAAATCTGGCTTATACGGGGGGGGGGGAAGCAAATAAAAGCCCAATTCGTTCAATTTTGCCATTGTTTTCATGTACTTGTGGCATGGTGCATGAAAGCAATCGCGGCACCCACTTGGAAAAACATTTTTCATGCTCAATTTTTCATGAAGGATTGTAAATACGCTTCCAAATGATATCTGTGTCATTTCTGCAATCTCACGGACCTTCACTTTGCGATTTTTCCTTACAATTTTTAACACTTCACTCACATTTTCCTGTGTACGGCTACCCGCGACCACGTTTAAATTCAGCATACCAACGACAAATCGTCCGTGTAATGTTTTTAAAGCCATTTCTGGGCTTCTCTACGGTGTTTGTACCCATTAAAAAACAATGTTTTACCAACACGCGAAACTCCCTTATTGAACGATGTGTTACAGCCCATAAACGTACGTATTAATGAAGTGAAAGTCAGAAAAGTATGGTCTGTGGATATAACATAATATAACATAACATATATATATATATATGTAATATGATTTTATTTATATTTATAATATTTTTTGTTTTTAAGGAATTTAAATGTTCTATTTTAATGTTCTATTTTAAATTAAGAAAAAACTAATAAATAATAAATTTTTCCCGAGGCTGAAACCAATACAAATCGATTTTTTTTTATAAAAATTATCTATGGTCTGAATTTCAAAAAAATCCTTCGAGCCGTTTAATATTTCAAATATATACCACACCTAGACGGGGGCTCCGCCCCCTGTACCCCCCCGAGTGTCCCTATTCTGAGCTATAACCATCTAACTTTTACCCTGTTCCATCTCTCTCACGTTCCTTCCTACATTGTCCACCCTGTTCATAATTGGTCTTCCAAACGGGCGTTTTCCAATCGAACTCCTCACCATTATATTTTTCCTCTCCCATTCTAGCCATGTGCCCTGCCGATCCCAGCCTTCCCTATTTTATGACCTATATCTAGAGATGCATAGATGTCATGCAATTCCTTGTTATGCAGTCTCCGCCATTCTCCGGTGTCCTCATCTTTCTTTGCTGGGAAGAATCCTATTCTCAAATACTCTGAATCTACTCTCATCTCCCAGGGTTATAGACCTGCCTCCCACCCATATAATACAATTAATAATTTAATAATTTTGATCCGTTTTGATAATAATTTCCCGATTGCAACCTCGATTTAAATTCTTTGCAAATATTATTATCTCTGAAACTAATTATTTTGTCTTATCAAATTAATTAATTTCAAACCCCATCACTTTTCCTGTCTCGATTAATTTTTTTATGCCTCTTTAAATGTTATTTATTTATTTAAAAAAAAACAAAGTAAACAAAATAAAAATAAAATATAAAGAAATTAGCATAACACTAAACTACTATAAAAATAATATTAAAAAATATATATTAAAATATTACGTGAAAATCCAATTATGAGATCAAATTTTCTTAATTAAAATGATTTACTCACATAATCTTAAAAATTAATAGTATTAAATTATAGCCGTAATGTGAATGTTTTCAAAGTTTAAAAGGCCAATAAGATCAATTGAGATATTGTAAATATCAATATATTATTAAAAAAAAATTTTATCTGCACATTGCTCAGAATTTAAATTTTTTGCGTATATTCGCGTTTCATGTCCTCTAGAATCCAAAAGTGACTTTAGAATTTTTCATTTCTGTTCATAGACTATAAATTTTATTAATATCTAATCAATAACCGCAGAAATTAATTTTTAAAAATTTGATATAAACATGTTGTCATTTAGCAGCGCAAAGAATACAATAAAAAAGATGATTTTAATATTTATATTTTTATTTTTATTTTTCTAATATTTACATTATTTCAATTAATCATATAGTTTTTTATATATGTTTATTTATGCACAAAAAATTAATTGACATAATTATTAATTTAATAAAATAAAATTATTTAATAAAATATTAAAATAATAAAAATTAATAAATTTGTAAAAAAAAATATATAATTTTTTAAAAAAAAATGTGCCTTTACGAGTTTCGAACTGAGAGTGCAAAGTCATAAGATAACGCCTTAGACGGTTCACCCACGAACCACTTTTGTTTGAAAGTCTTAAATTACGATATATATACATGTCAAATTTTCGCCACCAGCTCCTCTATGATTTAATAAAAGAAGTCTGACATGCCCTGAGACCTACTGAATATGCATAAAAAATTTCAGAAGAATCGGTCCAGCCGTTTCGGAGGAGTATCATTTCAAAGTTTTGTGACACGAGAATTTTATATATAAGATATATTTACAATTTTTGCTAGTATAATAAGATAAGATACATGTCTCCTGTGTGGAAATACTCTGTATTATTAATAAATTGAAAAAATGTACTAAATTTAATTTTCTAGTCTAATTATTTGTAAATATATTGTATATGTCAGAGGTTCTTAAACTTAAGTACTCCGCGGACCCCCACTTGAGAAAATTCTTTTTGACGGACCCCATCCCAACTTTAGGTACTTTACGTCATTTTATTAGTTAATTTCTGGCTTAATATCTCATAAGAACAAGGATGTATGGTGAATATTTCTAACAGTGATTGGTGAATAACGATTTTTTTGCATATTGTAGAACAGATTTTATTAGAAAATTCAGCTAAATATGAAGATGGAAACGGTAGCAATAATTTTCTTGCACATTTCGTTGAATTTGGGTATTTGATCTGTTTCCTCACAAAGCCATGCCATCGCTCCTTTTATATTAAATAAAGTTTTAACTGACTCATCATTTTCTCGTGCACCTGTACGATGGCTTTGCGGACCCCCAGTAAAGGCTTCGCGGACCCCCAGGGGTCCGCGGACCACAGTTTAAGAACCACTGGTATATGTAATTGAAACAAAAACAATCAAGTTTTTTTTATTAAAGATTATAGAATAAATCTTATAACATGTTTAGCTAATCTTACGATGAGGGGGCTAATGTTAATGAATAGCCTAAATTACAAGGGAACAATAGTACAATAGTTTAAAATTTAAGTTACATACCCACACTGCTACTATAGAACCAAGACATAAATAATTACATAAAATTAAAATAAAATAAAATAAAATAAAACCTTGATTTATTATTTCAAGTACTAGATAATGATATTGAAGCCTGAGAAATTACATACCAAATTTTTTCAATTTCATTAAAACAAGATCCAACAAAAATTCCAGTTTTTGATCCTTTAATTTCTTCAGGATTAATTCCTGCATCTAAAAGTGCTTCGTAAGATTTTTCTAAAGAGAGTCTTACACTTGGATCGCTTCGATTTGTAAACTTTGAATGAATACCAAAAAATCCACTATCTAATTTATCAAGATGAAGGATTTTGCCTGTTCTTTGAGGGATAGCTTTAATAACTAAAAAAAATAAAATAAGTTTATATAAATTAGTAAATATAAATAAAAAGATTATTATAAAGTAAATTCTTTATTTAAAATATCATTATTTTTTTATATTATAGATATAATCACATAAATAAAATTAATTAATAAAACTTTTTAATATACACACATTTTAATCAAAAATGCCCTAAAAAATAGAAAATAAAATATTAATTAAACCTTGAATATTATCCTTTACATATGTCCAACAAAAAAAAGCGCATATGAACATAAGTAGTAGATAAAGAATTTCATATTATTATATACACCCCACGCTTTTTTATTGGATATATGTAAAGATAATGTTCAAAGTTTAATTAATATTTTATTTTATATTTTTTATTAAAAAGCGTATATATTAAAAAAAAAATTTATTAATTTATTTTCAAGTTATTAATTTTTTTTATATATATATTTTTTTTTAATATTTTATTGTTGCTTGCCAGATGTAAAATATTGCACTATTGACTACTATTTAAATCTGTTATTCTCGAACATATATTAGATTCTTCGAGAAGTTTCTAGGCCTTTTCTAGATGACATTAATTATGCAAATGTGTTATTAAGTCATGGGCATACTGCCGTAATATATGGTACTGTGTTCTTTGCGGAATCATAACACATTGTATAGAAAATGTTTAGAAAATATAAAATATAAAAAAATTATAAATATAAATATAATTAAATATTACATTGTATTAACCTCAATCATTTAAGTTCACAAATTTTAAAAATTCGTATTTTTGAAAAATTAAAAATATTTCTTTTTGTCATCGACTTTCAATATACGTTTCAAATTTGAGCGAAAACGCTCAACTAGAAGTGGACTAAAATCCAATTACAAATTTTTAACATTACCTTCAGACAGACAAAAGCGAAGTTAATAAAAAGCGTATAAAAACTGCTTTCTTCAAAAATTATTTTAAATTAATAAATTAATAATGAGAAGAGATTATGATTTAAATATTTTAAGTATTTTATATTGACAAAGGTAATGTTTTATTTACGATAAATAAAAATATATTTTAAATCCTTAATTAAAATTTATTTTGTTTAATTATTCTTGAAAATATATTCAAATTTTGTTGTGTATTAAATAACTATCTAATTAGGATAATTTATTTATTATTGTTTTCAAATAAATTTTCTTTTTTGAATATTAATTGATTATTTAAATAATGTTTTTTAGTATTTTACTCATGAAATTCAGAATGTTTCAAAACGAGATCTTTGAAGTTAAAAATACATGTAGGACGCCAGACATAATATCTCAAATTTGCTAAGTTTTACAAGAATTCAATACAATGAAATGGTCAAACAAGGAATTTGGACGAAAAATTAATTCTTTAAATTTACAATTTCGCATCACTGAAAAATATACTGAATATAATAGTCAAATAACTTTTTATGATATTTTATATTATTTTAAATTCCCAAGAAAATTTTTCTAACATTATGTATCAGATAAGGATAGAATTCATAAGTTAAGTTTCTATAATTTGTAAAATATAATTTTTTAAAATTAATAATTTTAGCGAAATTTAGGGGTGCTTTTTTAAGTATATTTATAACCTCTACTTTATTTATATATATATATATATTTAATTATAGAAAGAGAAAAAAAATCTTACAACTTTTCCAACGCCTAGTATCATCGTTGACCATATCAACTTTATTCATGAGGTTTTCTCCAAAATGTTCAATATTTTCCGATTCGGGATAAGCTCCGGATATCCCCGACACCACCACGGCTTCATCCTCTGACAATACCTTTGCCAGTTTTTCCCCATAATTTCTGAATTCTTCTGAATAATAATCATTTTCTTTTTTTAATGTTTCCATTTTGATATCTGCAATTTCACATATTATTTAATATATTAATACTCTATTATATTAATTATGTGGATATAATAGGTGCTTGGATGTATTTTGATCAGCGACATCTATTGGTGAAGGAGCGAAGTAACACTGCCAACAACCTAACCTAACTATTAAATTCAATGGTATTTTTTGATATTTCTCTAAATAAAATAACAGTTTTCCATTTAGTATTATTGAGTTAGTCAGTAAGTCAGTGTATATAGGTGATAGTGATGGAACGCTCGAAATTGTATTTTCGACATTCCTTACTTTTGTTGATTGATAAGAAGAAATCTGCTACCGAAGCCCATCAAACTCTTTTAGAACCTTATGTTGATGTTGAACCCTCATATCCCAATTGTCAGAGAAGTGCAAAAATGGATCGATAATTGGATCGCTGCCAAACCAACATCGTTCTTTTGACTAGGTATAGTCATGTTGCAAAGAAGATGGAGAAAATGATGGAAAATATTTTGATTCATATATATAGTACCAATTTTTCTGAATAAATGCCTTTTTAAACTGAAAAAATGATCAGATAGATGCAAGGACCTAATACAATATATTTTAACGAGCATTTGTGACAAATGAATAACCTTGTTTTTCTAGCGATTGTTATGAAATTTTGACAAAACGTTGGTTAGTTGTCATGCCTTCATTAGGTTTATGATAAGTAAATATTTTTTTCATGTATATACAGTCACGGAAAAATGTAAACGCCATGGAGGCCATTTTGATGGGCAACGTCAATTGGCTTTCTCAACCGGTTTATTGCTTGACAACAGCGCCCTCATGGCGATAACATTTTCCCACACAAATTATAATTAACAAAAAACTAATAAAAATATTTCAAATTTTCTTTATGATTACAAGATTATTCTAAAATATATAGACTCTTGAATTGTGGAAAAATTTTATATAATTTAAATTTTTTTGTAAAAAAAATAAATTTAAAAAATCTATAGGTAAAAAGTAAGTTATTAAAGACACTCGCGGTTTTACCTTTTAATATAAATTTGATTAAACTTATTAATCATTTCGACAGTTACGTCATAGTCAGAAGCTTGTACTAAGCGAGTATAGGAAAGTAAAATTTAATGTTTTTAACAACTTATACTTTTTACCTATTTACCGATTTTTACTTTTCGGTCCAATCTTTAAATCTAAATAATTTAAATTTCCTCATTTAATAAGATAAATTAAAGGACGCCACTGGGTGAGAGACTAGCGTCGCTGACTCACATTAACGTGGTGCCGGGTTTAAGGGAATTTCTCTAACTGGGGTCAATGGGACAGAGTCAACCCAGCCTCCGGGATCAACATTGGGAAGCTACTTGATAAAAAGTAGCGCCTCCGATAAAGAAAATCAAGGTAGAGGTTGATAGGACCCGTTCTTCTAGGACATCTAATTGATATAACCGACATGATAGGCGTTGTCCTTGCGTAGGACGTACCAAAGTCAGAGGTTTTTTTTTATAAGGTTAATTAAAGATGATGCTAATGAGAGTACAGAGGACGAATTTTTACCCTTTGAGGTTTCAAAGTAGTAATAGTAAATATCAAAAAAACTTACCTTATTTTAACCTTTTAGCCTTTTGTAATTCATATATTCATGAAGAAATATAATTTATAATTATATTTTTTAAATGTATAATATATATATATATATATGTTTATATATATATATATATATATTATATATAAACTTTATTGTTGCAATTCTCACGATAATAAAACAAATACTAATTGCTTTTTTTCCAAGTGAAATAGAACAAATGACCTATAAAAGCTAAGTATATATATATATATATATAAATATCTTCATAATGAATCATTATTTATTTTGATTAATTTAATGCGTATTTTTCATTTTAAAATAATTTTCTATTCAAAATATTAAACAAATAAATGAATATATTTGTAATTATAAAGCAATATAATTAGCATTATGTTAATTCATTTTGAATCAGTTTCTATAATCAGTAAAATTTCTTTTACCGTTCTCATAATCGTCACACTTGTCTAATAAAGAATATACAAATTATTAACGAGACAATGTAACAATTGTAGTTTTTTAATTTTTAGTACCGGGACCCCGAGCCTCGGCTCGGTACTTAAGTTAAAAAAAATGGTTCATTATTATTGGGTTTGGCTGATAATATTAATACTTGGGACACCGAGCTGATATACAATTCTTTAATTATTTATTACAATTATTAAATGTTGCATCATTGCATCAATCTGATTAAAATGAATGTAACTTGGGGTCCTCAATAATACATAAATATGTATTATTAGATATGTTTCTAAGTGCATGAATATTTTTTTTTTATTGGAAGAATGATAAATATATATCGTAATTTATAATTATAAAATATTATTAAAATATATATTTTTAATTTTATTTCGAAATTAAATAAAAAATTTTAAAATATTTTAAATATAAAAAAAATATTAATACAATATCTTTTAAAAAAAGGCGGGAGTCAAATTTCAATATGAATGTCATATGTCATCGATATATAAATTAATAATAAATAATATTAATAAATATTAAATTTAATAAAAGAACAATGAATAAATAAATATAAATTAGTAATTTATTAAAAAATAATAGATAAAAAAAAAAAAAAAAATTATTTTCCGCCGGTTTCGATCCTGCGAAGTTGACTCGTCAAAACAGTGCCTTTACCCACTTGTCTAAGATATTTAGATAATCTTTTTACCATCTTCCGACACCAAATACCAAACCATTTTTTATTTTGTTGTTATTTTTTTTTGAGAGAGATTAATATATATTATTAAAAATAAATATTTTTAATTTTATTTCGAAATTAAATAATAAATTTTAAAATATTTTAAATATAAAAAAAATATTAATACAATATCCTTTAAAAAAAGGCGGGAGTATGACGTCACCCATATATAATTTTTAATTAAGAAATAAATAATGAAGCTGTATGTTTCAAGAGATATGATCAATAAAACTTAATTTTTCTTTATAAATACTATATCTAGTGTGAATTTGAAAAAAATCGTTAGAGCGGTTTTTGAGAACCAATATATATAGAAATATAGAAATATAGATATATACAATTTTAGCTAGCATAATAAGATAAGATAAGATTATTTTTGTTTCTCTGTTATTCTTTGAGGCGTTTCTGTGATAGAGGGTATTTGATTAATGAAATAGGATTTGTCCAAGAATTTCGCTTGATTAATCCTTTCATCTTCATTGTGGATTGTTTCTGAATAACATTCCTAAATGATTGTATTCTAATGAATAGGTATAGAAAGTTGATTTAGAACCAATATGTCTCATTATACAGGGTCATCGAAAAAGGTAGACGGGATTTTGTTGTTCAACTATTCGATAAATAAACACGTCATCAACATGAAATTAACGAGAGGTTGAGTAGCATTATAAATATTTTGAGTAGCATTCACTCGAAGTCAATGGGCGCATGCGCGGTCGCCATAACTAACATACAGTATAAAACGCAGTGAGTTTGTCGTACGCTGAGTTTAAATCACCTGAGTTATTGAAGGGTTAATATAGACAAAATCCACCTACGGACAAAGCTATTGTTCGTTGGTTTAATCAGTTTAAGGAAACTAGAAGTGTTGATATCAAGAAATCTCCAGGGCAGCAAGGCACATTGGAAGAGGATGTCATTTTCCAGCAGGATGGAGCTCCTTATAGCTTAATCCTCCAAGAAAAAGTCCTGATTTGACGCCTTTAGATTTTTTCTTTTGGGGCTACGTTAAGAACATCATTTATGTGGAAAAAATAGGTGATCTCCAGCATCTGAAAGAAAGAATTTACACAGCCATCGCAACTGTAACTCCTGCAATGCTTCAAAACATGTGGCGGAAGATTGATTATCGGCTTGATGTCTGTCGTGCGACGGGGGGAGCACACATCGAAACTTTTTAGAGTACATAAAAAAGATTTTCTCTGTCCTTTGATGTATAAATAAATATTCTATCATATGTATTTCGGTTTTTATTACTCTTCGAAATCTCGTCCATTTTTTCGATGACTCTGTATATCAATTATTTGACGCTCATAAAGGAAATCAAACTTGTTTTTACCGACCGACGATAGTAAGGGAGGTATTGTTTTCACACCAAATTTCACATGTGGAGATTTTTACATATCTCCACGAATCATGCATTTTCTTAACAGAAAAAAGTATTTTTAGCATGATGTCTGTCCGTCCGTCTGTCCGTCCGTATAGATGTGTACAGCCTGAACGGCTTAACGGATTTTGATGAAATTTGGTATATTTACTTAATGCATCAGTGGGATGAATTGATCAACTTTTGGTGCAATTCCGGAAACTGGAAGTGGTAGTATTAGCGATCGACGATAGGAAGGGAAGGGTTATTTTCACACCAAATTTCACATGAGGAGATTTTTTTATATATCACCACGAATCATGCACTTTGTATTGGTTTTATCCTCGAGAAAAATCATATTTATTAGTTTTTTCTTGATTTAAAATTATATGACGTCATCCAGCCATTCATGACGTCACAGCCTGGCTTACATATATATTATAAATAAAATAAAATTAAAAATATTTATGTTATATTCATATCTGTTTTTTATTACATTAATAGATATATTAAAATTATTTGAAATTGTTTTTGTAGCTGAAAATTAATTTACTTCAAAACGTCGGTCGGTTCGGACCTGGCCACAGGTCAACTTATTTCTGTTAAGAAAATGCATGATTCGTAGAGATATGTAAAAATCTCCACATGTGAAATTTGGTGTGAAAACAATACCTCCCTTACTATCGTCGGTCGGTAAAAATATAAAATACATTATAATATAAAATTTACAAAAATTATTTTGAAATGCTTAAATATTATTTTAATGCAAACAATATTTCTCTCATACCAAACAATTAACCTGGGTTATATATACAGATCTAAACGCTCCAGGTGTAACTATATGAAATGACTGAATGTATTTGAAAATAAAACAAAAAAAGAAAATAATATTATTTTTTTTTCTAGGTACTGTTATTAGACACTTGGATTACCTTTCGACAATTTGTGAATCAAACCAGGTCTGGTGAGTAAGTAACATGAAGTAGGAATTCCCAGTTAAGTGTATCGTATTGGTTTTATACTCGAGAAAAATCATCTTTATTAGTTTTTTCTTAATTAAAATTATATAACGTCATCCAGCCATTCATGACGTCACAGCCTGGTCTTGCATATAAATTATAAATAAAATAAAATTAAAAATGTTTAGGTATCTATCTATCTATATATATATATATATAAAAGGCAATGTCTGTCTGTCTGTGTGTTTGTCTGTCTGTCAAATACTCAAAAACTACCCGTCCGATTACGGTGAAACTTTCAGGGATTGTTGTGGGCATCCCAGGGAAGGTTTTAGTGTAGTTAAATCCAAAATTAATTTATCCAAAAATAATTTAATTAGTAATATTTTGGTAAAAGTATGTAGTGTCACAAAACTATCGATAGATGGCGCTACATATAAACTTACACATTCAAATATTTTTAATTTTTTTTAAACTGTCAAAAATAGCATACCCATAATAACAGTTGTAATAAAAATAGAAATATAAATCACAATGTAAGTAAAATATTGAATCGTTTTATTTATATTGTTTCAATTATTGTTTGAATATATATTAAATTTATATATAGATTTATTAAGTATAATAATTCCATTTACTTCAAATTTTTTTAATTTTTTATTTAAAAGTATATTCAGCATTGAAATTGCCATTAAATATGCAGGTAATTGGAACTCCAACATGTAATATTAGCAAATATTCTGGGATGCGAAAAATACTAAGACCATGTCATGTCCTATTAAATATTTTGAATTTTATTTTGAATCATACAATGGTAATGAAATATTTTAGGTAGACTTTTGATACAAACAATAAAAATCTCTATAAAATAAGAGAATATACTTATTCCGAAAACTGTTATTTAAAATGTAATAACTATTAACAATTAATAAAGTAGAAATAATTTTCCATCAAATAAAAATGTAATAATTATTAACAAAAAAAATAAAAAATAAAAATAAATTATTAACAAAATAAGTTGACCTGTGGCCAGGTCTGAACCGACCGACTGTTTGAAGTAAATTAATTTCCAGCTACAGAAACAATTTCAAATAATTTAATAATAATATATCTATTAATGTAATAAAAAACAGATATGAATATAACATAAATATTTTTAATTTTATTTTATTTGTAATATATATGTAAGACCAGGCTGTGACGTCATGAATGGCTGGGTGACTTCATATAATTTTAAATTAAGAAATATTCGTGGAGATATGTAAAAATCTCCACATGTGAAATTTGGTGTGAAAACAATACCTCCCTTACTATCGTCGGTCGGTAAAAAATAAAAATAAAAATGTAATAATAAAAAATAAAATTTCAATTATATTAATTTAATAAATTATTATTATTATTATTATTATTTGTAATAATTCCAATAAAAATAAATAAAAATAAAAACCAAAAAAAAGTGCAATTAAAACTAAAATTTCAATTATATTCATTTAATACATTATTATTATTATTATTATTATTAAGTGTTCAGTTATCATATACGTAGAGTACCGGGACCCCGAGCCTCGGTACTTAAGTTAAAAAAAAATGATTCATTATTATTGGGTTTGGCTGATAATATTAATACCTGGGACACCGAGCTGTCGCTCGACTCTTTAAAAAATATTAATATACAATTCTTTAATTATTTATTACAATTATTAAATGTTGCATCATTGCATCAATCTGATTAAAATGAATTGAACTGGGGTCCTCAATCCTAAAATGTTTCAAATTAATTAAAATAAATTGTATAAATGTTCATTTATAAAATCTATATATCTGTGTGTCTGTTTTTCGATTTTTTAAATTTTGATTTGGATTCGATTAGAGCTTAAAATGTGTAAATATAAAGTGGTCTTGGTTTTTTAAAATACGTTTGGGAACATGGTCAAATCGGCAGTCAAAGTTGAAAATTCCCCATATATTATAACTGCTGTAATTAGTATTATTATAATGTAAAATTATAAAGAAAAAATGTTTAGATATTATTATAGACATTTTCATTCTGTAAATTAAATAATTTTATTTCATTTAAATAAATATCTATTTTTAAATATTTTTTTCTCTCTACATTATTTATCTAATTCTGACAATATATTAAGATCATACCGGGACCCCGAGCCTCGGCTCGGTAATTAAGTTAAAAAAAAATAATTCATTATTATTGGGTTTGCCTGGTAATATTAATACTTGGGACACCGAGCTGATATACAATTCTTTAATTATTTATTACAATTATTAAATGTTGCATCATTGCATCAATCTGATTAAAATGAATGGAACTTGGGGTCCTCAATAATACATAAATATGTATTATTAGGTATGTTTCTAAGTGCATGAATATTTTTTTTTTATTGGAAGAATGATAAATATATATCGTAATTTATAATTATAAAATATTATTAAAATATATATTTTTAATTTTATTTCGAAATTAAATAAAAAATTTTAAAATATTTTAAATATAAAAAAAATATTAATACAATATCTTTTAAAAAAAGGCGGGAGTCAAATTTCAATATGAATGTCATATGTCATCGATATATAAATTAATAATAAATAATATTAATAAATATTAAATTTAATAAAAGAACAATGAATAAATAAATATAAAATAGTAATTTATTAAAAAATAATAGATTAAAAAAAAAAAAAAAATTATTTTCCGCCGGTTTCGATCCTACGAAGTTGACTCGTCAAAACAGTCCCTCTACCCAATAGACTGATATATTTAGTTAATTAACATGACATTTTTTACTATATTAGCAAGCCGTATTCTTTTTGATGTTTTTGTTTATTTTTTTTGAGAGAGATTAATAAATATATATATATATTTTATTAAAAATAAATATTTTTAATTTTATTTCGAAATTAAATAATAAATTTTAAAATATTTTAAATATAAAAAAAATATTAATACAATATCCTTTAAAAAAAGGCGGGAGTAAAATTTCAAAATGGATGCCATTTTTGACGTCACCCATATATAATTTTTAATTAAGAAATAAATAATGAAGCTGTATGTTTCAAGAGATATGATCAATAAAACTTAATTTTTCTTTATAAATACTATATCTAGTGTGAATTTGAAAAAAATCGTTAGAGCGGTTTTTGAGAACCAATGGCTATAGATAGATATATACAATTTTAGCTAGCATAATAAGATAAGATAAGATAAGATATGTATGCAGACACACATGCAAATATTGGGAAACATCCGGTGGAAGACCAAAGATCAAGGTGGGTGGACAATGAAGGAAGGGACATGGGAGAGATAGGACAGGGTAGGATTTGGTTGTAGCTCAGGATAGGGACTCTTAGAGAAAAGTGGATGCTGCGGCTAAGAACTTTCGAAAACTGTATAGACACAGAGTTAGATAAATATAACATATACAATAATAATATATAATTAATTTACTGATTAAATTAAAATATATATTTTCTAAGAAAACAAATATATGTCTTATCTACTTATACTGATTGAAACAAAATGGATGAAAACCTTTTACATACAGACTTTCAACCAAATACTATGCATCACTCGGGGGTACAGGGGGCGGAGCCCCCGTCTAGGTGTGAAGAGCGCCTGGAAGGCGCTCTGATCAGCTTGTATTTATTATTTATGTATCCATATCTGTTTTTTATTACATTAATAGATATATTAAAATTATTTGAAATTGTTTCTGTAGCTGGAAATTAATTTATTTCAAACCGTCGGTCGGTTCGGACCTGGCCACAGGTCAACTTATTTTAGAGTTGAAAATGATTTCGCCCCCCAAAAATAACTTATCGCCCCCCAAAATCGTATAGTCAAATAATCGCCCCCTTTAAGATGTCGATCGCCCAGGTTGAGAATCACTGGTTTAAATCAACTGTTTTTGGTAACGTTTGGCAATAGTATTATCTGTAGGATTCATTAAAGTCGAGGTACAAAATACGCCTTTTGGACATACCAATCATATGATTTTCTTTCTGAAAGATTCTAACACAAATGACCAATGGTACTGAAGTCCCTTTAAACCACAAACATCAATAAAATATTCTAAAATACTAAAATTCAAAAATGAATAAACTAAATCTATTAAATACTCATTTTAATTTAATACATGCTTATTTATTTGTTAAGTTTGAATTAAAAAAATATTAAATAAATAAAACTTCAATATATGTGGAATGGATTTATTTAGTTTTTATAAAAATCTTATAATTATATATTTAAAAAAATAAATATAAAATTTCAAAAGAAATCGCCATTATATATATGTATTTTTGTATATTTATGTAGATTTTCATTAAATTATTCTTCTACTTGATGTACGATGGACTCCTTGAGGATGGCTAACACTTCCCTGTCTTCTGCAACACGAAAGAGTCCCCTAAAAATGGTTTTTCTAGTCCTAAAAAAATTCTTAAGAAAATACTTCACTCAAAGATTTAAGATTGATTCAATCCAAATTAAGTTAATGTTTTAAAATATAAATTAAATTAATTTGTTTATACTCAATACATTGTATAATCATTAAATTTTGAAAAAATACAATTTATTCTGTAAATAATTTCAAATAAATTATAGAAATTGTAGATAATATTTAAATAGTATTTATTATAATATATATTTTTATTCTTCAGATTTTCTTGTTTAATACATTTTTACCGACCGACGATAGTAAGGGAGGTATTGTTTTCACACCAAATTTCACATGTGGAGATTTTTACATATCTCCACGAATCATGCATTTTCTAAACAGAAAAAAGTATTTTTAGCATGATGTCTGTCCGTCCGTCTGTCCGTCCGTCCGTCTGTCCGTCCGTCCGTCTGTCCGTCCGTATAGATGTGTACAGCTTGAACGGCTCAACCGATTTTGATGAAATTTGGTATATTTACTTAATGCATCAGTGGGATGAATTGATCAACTTTTGGTGCAATTCCGGAAACCGGAAGTGGTAGTATTAGCGATCGACGATAGGAAGGAAAGGGTTATTTTCACACCAAAGGAGATTTTTTTATATATCACCACGAATCATGCATTTTGTATTGGTTTTATCCTCGAAAAAAATCATATTTATTAGTTTTTTCTTGATTTAAAATTATATGACGTCATCCAGCCATGCATGACGTCACAGCCTGGTCTTGCATATATATTATAAATAAAATAAAATTAAAAATGTTTATATTTATTATTTATGTATCCATATCTGTTTTTTATTACATTAATAGATATATGAAAATTATTTGAAATTGTTTCTGTAGCTGGAAATTAATTTATTTCAAACCGTCGGTCGGTTCGGACCTGGCCACAGGTCAACTTATTTATTCTTGGAAAGTTTTATAATAGGAAAATTCAAAAAAATTTAATTTTTCTTTGAAGTAGGCTGACCCTTATTTTTTTACTAGTAAATCATTCCATCAAAAGATTAAATGAAATTCTATATTCAGTACGAAATAGTAATTGTTAATGAATTTTTCGGAAAGCCGGCGATGATAGGCATATTACCATCGTTAATTAAATAATGAACTAAACATTCCCACAAAACGGTATTATACCATTTAAATAAAGCTGATTACAAAAACTAGTTAGATGTTTTGGTTCACCATAATATGACCGTGAAAAATATTTTAGATAGAATCAATATCTGCTATGCACTACTTAACCAGATTGAAATCGAGCCTTTTCTGAAATGTTTTTTTTTTTGTATCAAAATGGTTAATGAAAAATTTGACACATGCGGCAATCAAAAACGACAAAGGTTGGTCGACAAGGGATGCGTTGAGTCTTCTCAATAGTTCATAAAACATGAATTAACATAAAAAAATCTGGAGTGTCTCCACTTTAAATGGATAATCTAGCTTTTTTCAATATATGAAAATTAATTAAAATTTCATTATATCCGATCATAGGATTTAAGGTTTTTAACATTATTTTCACTAATAACATTTTATTAAAATAAGAAGTTACTCAAATAAAATCAACATTGTTTTGATTTTACCAACCGACGATAGTAAGGGAGGTATTGTTTTCACACCAAATTTCACATGTGGAGATTTTTACATATCTCCACGAATCATGCATTTTCTTAACAGAAAAAAGTATTTTTAGCATGATGTCTGTCCGTATAGTTGTGTACAGATTGAACGGCTCAACGGATTTTGATAAAATTTGGTATATTTACTTAATGCATCAGTATGATGAATTGATCAACTTTTGGTATATATCCGGACACCGGAAGTGGTAGTATTATCGATCGACTATAGTAAGGGAAGGGTTATTTTCACACTAAAGGTAAAGGAAGCTGGAAATTAATTTATTTCAACCCGTCGGTTGGTTCTGTGCCTTATTTCCAACAAAATAAAACCTTTACGTTCATTTTGAAGTCAAAATTTAAAAAATTAATTTCAGTGATTCAATCAAGCTTAAATTCTATATATAGCAGTTTTATACACTTTTTAATCATGTGAAACACTCTATCAAAAATATATCTTTATTTTTACGGTCAGTTTAGATGAAAAAAAAAACGTGGTAGGAAATGGTCTTCTTTTGAATGAGCTAAATTTCTCAAAAGTTGATAGAAAACTAAGAATTTTGAATAATGTTCTTGTTTCCAAATTTCATTATTCTAGCTCAAACCGTTTTTGCATATTCTTGTCTACATTCATGCACAGAAAGAGACATTTGTCTCAACGTTAGTGAAAATGACTTAGGGACCTTCAAAACGTATATAAACATCAAAATTTCGACATCGAAAATTTTCATGATCACAATACTATCTCCGACGAGATGCTAAGTGTATGTTAGAACTAGAAAAAGTGCCCTATGTTAAGATAGTCTTCCCTTTAATTAAAATATATTCATTAGACTCATCTTGCATAATAACTAAGAAATATAAACAAAATTTAAAACATGTTATTGCCATGTTGACACTTACAAAATTTCTCAAAATTTTAGTTATTTTTTTTTGTAGTGAAAAATATAATTAAATATTTGCATGAATACTATATAACATTACTAGAATCCATCAATAAAAACAAATTAAAATGTTATAAAGTAAGACACACTCTTCTCTATAATTAAAATATATTTTTTAAGAATAAAAGACAATGGAATTATAATGAAAAGGATATTGAATAAATAAATAATAAAGTTATAGTAAATTATTTATAATACGTAATAATAATAATTAGTTAATTTGCAAACACTAAATATTACATAATTATACTAAGGAAATGATTTGTAATGATTCAAGGTTGTTTTTGAATAATATTTAAATTTAAATATATATACAATATATAGTTTGTGTATATTTGAACAAATAATAATCTAGTTTAAAATAATAACTAATAAATAAGTATCAGTATCTTTATCTACATAAATATATACTTTAATGACTAAAGCCCAATTTACTCGGGCTTAGTACTTGTCATTAGTTCAAGAGTGGGCAAATACTTTTAAGTGCGGGCCAAAATGAAATTTTCAAAATGTCTTCCGGGCTGGAGACCATATTTCGAAAATACTAATAAAAAAAATTTATCTTTTTTTTTAGAGACATATTGAACGAAAAATCAAAATAAGAGCCAACTCTTTTTCAACGGGCCGGCGGGAGTTCAAAAAGTATTTGCCCACCCCTGAACTAATGACAAGTACTAAGCCCGTGTAAATTGGGCTTAACATAAGATAGAAATGGAAAGGGAATGAAATTAATTTGGATTCTTGATAATAAAAACAATCAATTAATGATATTAAATAAGGAAAAAATAATTAGAAAGATTTTTGAAAATAAAACAGAGAAATAACATTTTTGTTAAAAAAAAATTGTTAGAAGACTGAAATTAAAGTAGCACTGATGTTATGAATTTGTTTTCTCGGGGACAAAATAATTAGCAGGAGGTGGTAAAAATTATATTACTACAATATTTAAAGATTGGACTGACAACTCTTGTTGAAACATTTTATTTATTTGTAAATTAAATCTGTAAAACTTTCATATTTTATGACAATTTTCAATCTTCAAATAGAAATGAAAATTAATAATAAAGTTAAAAAGGTTAAAGGAAAGTTAAATATTTATATTAAAAACACACGGTTTTAGGTTTCGAGATATTTTTTTTTATTCAACTTATTAATCATTTCAACAGTCATCATCAGAATAATAGTAAAGGTTATAGTACAAATTACTGATGATATAACTATCGAAATGATCAAGTTAAATGAAAAAAAATTATTTTATAACCCAAAACCGCAGGTTTATAATAACTTTGCTTTAACCTTTTTACCAACCGACGTTAGGAAGGGAAGGTATTGTTTTCACACCAAATTACACATGTGTAGATTTTTACATATCTCCACAAATCATGCATTTTGTGAACAGAAAAATGTATTTTTAGCATGATGTCTCCGTCTGTCCGTATAGACGTGTATAGCTTGGACGGCTAAACGGATTTTGATAAAATTTTGTATCTTATCTTATTATGCTAGCTAAAATTGTATATATATATATATATATATATATATAGCCATGGGTTCTCAAAAACCGCTCTCACGATTTTTTTCAAATTCACACTAGATATAGTATTTATAAAGAAAAATTAAGTTTTATTGATCATATCTCTGGAAAAATACATTTTCATTATTTATTTCTTAATTTAAAATTATATATGGAAAACGTCAAAATTGGCATCCATTTTTATTTTTTAACTGAAATTGTATTAATATTTTTTTTTATTTAAAATATTTTAAAATTTATTATTTAATTTCGAAATAAAAGTAAAAATATTTATTTAATACAATATCCTTTAAAAAAATGCGGGAGTCAAATTTCAATATGAATGTCATTTGTCCATATATAAATTAATAATAAATAATATTAATAAATATTAAATTTAATAAAAGAACAATGAATAAATAAATATAAAATAGTAATTTATTAAAAAATAAACATGAAAATAGATTAAAAAAACAAAAAAAACAAATTTATTATTTTTAAATATCGATGCTCGAGTCAAGCTCCGACCCTTCAACTCCACTCGCACTTAGTCAAAACAGTCTCTCTACCAACTGGTCTAAGATATTTAGAAATTTTTTTACCATCTTCTGAAACCAAATACCAAACCATATTTTATTTTGTTGTTATTTTTTTTTGAGAGAGATTAATAAATATATATATATATATTTTATTAAAAATAAATATTTTTAATTTTATTTCGATTAAATTAAGAAAAAACTAATGAAGATGATTTTTCCCGAGGATAAAACCAATACAAAGTGCATGATTCGTGGTGATATGCAAAAAATCTCCTCATGTGAAATTTGGTGTGAAAATAAAGGTAAGTGTCCACTTGAGACAAATTGGTCTCGAGACTGATATCGAGACAAGACTCAAATGTATGTGTGCCTGAGAGCGCTCTCAGAGACAAGCCTATACAAGTATCAGACACTGCACTTGTCACAAGTGGACATGATCATTCCTGCTCACGAGATTTAGTCACCAGTCTTCCGTCAATGTTGGAAGAGCTGAGAGTCGGTCTGGATACTTTTTATTTAAAATATTTCTTTAATTTAAATTACAAATCAATTTTTTAAATAAGTTGACCTGTGGCCAGGTCCGAACCGACCGACGGTTTGAAATAAATTAATTTCCAGCTACAGAAACAATTTCAAATAATTTTAATATATCTATTAATGTAATAAAAAACAGATTTGGATAGAACATAAATATTTGTAATTTTATTTTATTTATAATATATAGCTGAAGTAGCCCTCGTTGCCGGCGTTACCCGAGGCTGTGACGTCATGAAGGGCTGGGTGACGTCATATCATTTTAAATTAAGAAAAACATAATGAAGATGATTTTTCCCGAGGATAAAACCAATACATTCGTGGTGATATATAAAAAAATCTCCTCATGTGAAATTTGGTGTGAAAATAACCCTTCCCTTCCTATCGTCGATCGCTAATACTACCACTTCCGGTTTCCGGATTTGCACCAAAAGTTGATCAATTCATCCCACTGATGCATTAAGTAAATATACCAAATTTCATCAAAATCGGTTGAGCCATCCAGGCTGTACACATCTATACGACGGACAGACGGACAGACATCATGCTAAAAATACTTTTTTCTGTTTAGAAAATGCATGATTCGTGGAGATATGTAAAAATCTCCACATGTGAAATTTGGTGTGAAAACAATACCTCCCTTACTATCGTTGGTCGGTAAAAATGAATGATAAGCGCGAGTGGACTGACGAGGAAGTGTTTAAATTAATCGAACTTTATGAGGAGAAAGAGTTTTTATGGAATGTAAAACATAAACTTTATAGAAATCGCGAAAAAAAATGGCAATGTACGAAGAATTTGCTTCGAAATTTGAAAATTAAATCTCAAAACTTAATCTCAAAACTAACAACCAAGTCACAGAATCGACTGAGACTTGAGAGTAAGCTCTCAAGTGTACACAAAATTTTCCGATCTCGAGACTGCAGTGACTGTCGAGTCTCCAAATGCTGTCTCGAGAGCGCAAGTGATCTCAAATGGACAACACTTCGGAACTAATCTCGAGACTTTCTCTCGAGAATTTGTCTCAAGTGGACACTTACCTTAACCCTTCCCTTCCTATCGTCGATCGCTAATACTACCACTTCCGGTTTTCGGATTTGCACCAAAAGTTGATCAATCCATCATACTGATGCATTAAGTATATATAAATATACCTAATTTTATCAAAATCCGTTGAGCCTTTCAAGCTGTACACATCTATGTACGGATACACAGACGGACGGACAGACATCATGCTAATAATACATTTTTCTGTTAAGAAAATGCATGATTCGTGGAGATATGTAAAAATTTGGTGTGAAAACAATACCTCCGTTATTATCGTCGTTCAATAAAAACATAATTACAAAAAATAACACTAGAAATAAGAAAATAAAATTTGCGATGGACAGGTCAGATATAGCAAGGCTAAACGACAAGGTATTAATTTTAAATTCATTTTCGGAAAATATCTCACTTAAAATATAGTAGTAATTAATAAATTGAGTAATTAAAACAAAATAAAAACCAAAATAATATAATTTAGTCATTTTAATTCAAATTTAATTTTTTTTTATACTTTATATATATATATATATAATGTTGTAGGGAATTAATTTATTTCAAATCGACGGACGGTTCTGTGCCTGGCCACAGTTCATCTCGCCGGACTTAGTATTGCGATCACGAAAATTTTCGATGTCGAGATTTTGATGTTTTTATACGTTTTGAAATTCCCTGAGTCATTTTCACTAAGGTTGAGAAAAATGTTAATATTACTTAATGCTATTTTTGATTTGAAATTAAATATTTTTTTTAATCTTATCATGTTATAAATAATTTGGAATCTAATATACTAATTCCTTTGAATTAAATAAAAATGAACGAACGTTAAATTATGTTTTTATATAGGTTTCTATATATATATATATATATACATAAGTATATTATTTTTCCTATTAGTTTTAATAGATGTTTAATAAATTAAATGTCATATGTTAATTATTCCCCCCTCTCTTTCCATGAAATTAGTGTGTCATCTATAATATATAATACAATGAGAAATAAAAGTTCAGACCAAGTCGATGCTAACTAAAGCAAAGAAATTGATTGATGTTTCAAATTGTATACCGGGACCCCGAGCCTCGGCTCGGTACTTAAGTTAAAAAAAATGATTCATTATTATTGGGTTTGGCTGATAATATTAATACCTGGGATACCGAGCTGTCGCTCGACCCTTTAAAAAAAAATATTAATATATAATTCTTTAATTATTTATTACAATTATTAAATGTTGCATCATTGCATCAATCTGATTAAAATGAATTGAACTGGGGTCCTCAATAATACAAACAAACAATTTTAGCTAGCATAATAAGATTAATCCAAGTAATATCGTCTATTTCTATTCGACACTATTTTCAGTTATGAAATGAACAGTCAGTAAAGAGTAAAAAAATTGTAATTGAACACCGCCGTTTTTTAAAATAATTAAATTATTTTAAAGATTATAAAATAAAAATTATTGTATTAACATTAAAAATATTGAAATAAAAAATAATAGTTTGATTTAATAAACTAAAATAAAATATTATAAACATTTTTAGTGGAAATTTCTCAGGGAGGTAGGGAGCCCAATTCATTTAACCATCCATGTTACATAAGGCAAAATAAATTATTTATATTATTAATCTGACATCACCCATGTCGTTACAGCCAGCGCCTCATTATATATTATAAATAAAATAAAATTAAAATATATATGTTATATCCATATCTGTTTTTTATTGCATTAATAGATATATTTCAATTATTTGAAATTGTTTCTGAAGCTGGAAATAAATTTATTTCAAACCGTCGGTCGGTTCTGTGTCTGACACCAGGTCAACTTATTATAAATATAATATTTTCAATAATGAACTTTAAAAAAAAATTTCGATAAAAATTAAAATATATAAAATGCCTTCTTATAATTTTTTACTAATATATATTTATTACTTATATATATAATTTATAAATTTTTCATTAAGTTCTTTGAATCGAATTAAGCTTAAATTTATTTTAAAATACTTAAAATTTTATCGATTCAATTGACTATGTATTGAAAAACACCATTAATTATAAAGAATTATTATTTTTGCTTTTATTTTATTGATAAGATTTTTATTTGTAATAAAATGGTCAGAGCGCTCACCTCCGCTCGCCCCCGCCCGCCCCTCTCCTTCCCCTCCGCCGCTTGGCCCCACCTTCTCCTCCTCCTGCTTGTCTGCCGGCCGACTCCCGCCCATGAAATATAAAATATAATTTATAATACATTTAAGTATATGCGAGTATAATCCTATTATATATCCTATTATATATATATATATAGATATAGATATATAGATATATCTATATATCTATACATGGGAATTAAAAATATTAAAAAGGCTTATCAGGCACGGTTAGACTTAATTAGAGATGCTAATAATAATTTAAAAACATATGGAGGAACTATTTTGAAAAATTATTAGATTCGATGTAGGTAATAGATCAGAAACCTTAACTGTAGACTCAGCGGAAATTAATCTCGAAGAACCTATGTTACATGAGGTAGAAATGATTATAGGAAAAACTAAAAATAATAAAGCGACAGGAATAGATGGGATCCCGGGAGAATTATTATAGAGGAAAACCTTTAGTAGAGTGTTTACACAAATTAGTTCTTTCGATCTAGCAGAAAAAGATTCCATTAGAATGGCAGGAGGCAGTTATTATCCCACTCTTTAAGAAGGGAAATAGAACCAAGTGCAATAATTACAGGTAAATTTCTCTTTTGACGACATCGTATAAGATTCTCTCGAATATTGTTTTATTAAAATTACGACCATATGCGGAGGAGATACTAGGAGAATATCAATGCGGGATTAGGCCAAATCGATCGACTTTAGATCAAATATTTTCATTAAGGCAGATATTAGAAAAGAAACGAGAATTCAATGTTTCTGTACACCAACTTTTTATAGACTTTACAAAAGCATATGACTCAGTAGATCGGGAAAAACTTTTTCAAATCTTGATCTTAATGGGAAAACTAGTACTTATCATTCAATTGATTTGTGGGTAGTAAAGGAAGAATAAGATGCGGGAATCAATTGTCAGAAACTTTCGAAATTCGAAATGGGTTAAAACAATATCACCAATTTTATTTAATTTAGTTCTGGAATATGTAATTAGACACATTGGGGAGAGGTCAAACGGAATCGAATTAAACAAAAAAATTCAAGATTTAGGTTACGCAGACGACTTAAATATAATAGGAGATTCGGCAATTGCAATTATAAATAGTGTATAAAAATTAATTGAAGCAGGAAAAGAGATGGGACTAGAAATTAACAATGCTAAGACAAAGTATTTAGTAACAGAGAGGAATAGCATTAACAAACAAAATCTTAATATACAAGATATAGAATTTGAAAATGTAGAAAAATTTAAATACTTAGGTTCTGTGATAACGAAAGATAATAATATTCGAGATGAGTTTAAAGCGAAGTTACAATCCGGAAACGCCTGTTATCATGCAATAAAGGGGCTCAAAATTATTATCAAAGGGGATAAAAATTAAAATATATAAAACAATTATTTTACCGGTTGTAATATATGGGTGTGAGGCAGGGTCTATGACCTTAGGTCACGAGAGTAGATTTAGAGTATTTGAGAATAGAATTCTGCGAAGCATTTATGGGCCAAAGAAAGATGAGGTCACCGGGGAATGGCGAAGATTGCATAACGAGGAATTACATGACCTCTATGCATCTCCAGATATAGTTAGAATTATAAAATCGAGAAGGCTGCTGTGGACAGGACACTAGAATGGTAGAAGATAGAATGGCAAAAAATATATTGGTAGGGAGAACGAGTGGGAAACGTCCTCTTGGAAGACCAAGGACACGGTGGGTGGATAATGTGGGAAAGGATGTGAGAGAGATGGGAGAGGATAGGGACTAGAAGATTGTGGCTCAGAATAGGAATTCTTGGAGGGGTGTGGTTGCTGCGGCCAAGAACTTTCGAGTTCCGTAGAGTCACAGAGATAGTTATATATATATATATGAATATATGCTACTGTTAATGCTAAATATGAGAAAACATTTTTATTTTATTTTCATATTATATCTCTGGCGAGATAGTAAAAATAAATAAATAATATTCACTTACCGAATTTAGGGGGACCTTAAACTCTATTTTGGGCTGTACCATGGACAGTTTTGATCTGATGTAATTGTGCCATTAGGAAAAGTTGTTGTGCTTGACTAGCACAACTCAGCACAACTTTCGAAAATTCAAAAATGTAAAATTTGTATGGTTGTATTATCACTATAGAATACCTAGGCCAATAACTGTATCTTTTAGGATTTTTGCATGCTTATTGAAAATGTCACGAGAAAATGATTATTTTTATTCATGAAAATGCTTCTATTATATATGTTCTGCAAACCTAATTTGACACAGATTGTTCCGCAATTTGCCCAGATATGCATTAAAGACAGCTAGGAATTGCTTAAGGGGGCCAACAACTGTATGCTTAATATGCTAGGTTTATGAATATATTTATACATACCGTAGGTAGAGGGTCCCTGATTATTTTCATTCCCGAGAACCGGGAAATTTAAAAAAATACTATTTTTGAGGTGGATATTGTAAGTTTTACGGAAAAATTAAATAAATGTTATTTTTGCAAAAAAAAAAAAAATAAATAAATTTAGTTCAATAATAAAAAAATACAGTAAGATATAATATATAATCAACAAAATATAACATGAACATAATTATTTTCTTTTACTTGGTTAGAAAAGAACATTTTAGAAACGAGAGGCAATCAAGGGAAATGTCGTTTAATGATGATCTTCTCTTGGAACAAAAATTGGATGACACCGAGAATACCCTCTCACTTTCAATTGATGTGGGCTATATAGTCATTAAAGCAATCAATTTCTTTTGCAGATTTGTAATAAGGTTTCCAGTTGTTTCATACGATTGCAATACACCTTTGAAAATTAAATTGTTTCAACGGAAAATCAATTCTATTTCTTCTATTCTGATACTACAATGTGTGTAGTGGTATATCCCGATGTGGTATATCCAGTTACCACATCATACGAACATGTATGTATGTACACTTGTATTTTATATATATTACGACTATTTCAGTCAATAAACAAAAATTTCGGTATCGGCATCGCAATCAGCATGAATAATAATTTGTTTTTTTTTTCGGGAAATGCTTCGCTTTTTCCCGGGAAACAGAAAAGAAAAATTAAAGAATTTTCCGAGAATTCCCTGGAATAACCCTCTATCCGTAGGTATATTATTTTTCATATTAGTGTTAACAGATGTTTAATAAATTAAATGTCATATATTTATTTGTCCCCTTCTCTTCCCAAGAGATTATTCCCGCCGGGAATTCCCGGGTATAACACTCTACCCGGAAGAAATTGATTGATATAATATGTTTCAAATTGTATTTCTCTTTACACTGATCGTTGCCATTCAGTGTAATCATCAATGTTCTCAAATAAAGGATATTTGCCAAGAGGAAGTGAAATTTTGGCTTGCCACTACTCACGATTCAAATAAAAATTGGATCGCCGAGGTATATAAAATAAATATTTAATGTTTACTTTTTGTATCCACATATCATTTAATTTTTTTTTTTTTTATTATCTTATTGTATGAGTAGTTAATTTTCCAAATAATAATATGGATTTAATATAGAAAAATTATCTAATTATTTTGGTTTTATTAGACCGGCGTGGAACATTCGAAAAATTCTTCATTTGGTTGGAAAGTTTTGGTGGAGAATGAATCTTCAGATTGTGAAGGTGAAAAATATTGTCGAATGGTTGCAACATTAACAGGTGAAAAATAAATATCTATCTTTACTGAACTGGAAAAAAAAGAAAATTTTCTTTTGTGCTATCTAACTAATCTACTCTACAATTTTGTAATTTTCCTCTGAAACAATTTGGCAATTTTTATTTTAAATGTATAAATTTGTTTTTAAATTTGTAGCAAATTGTAAGGGTAGCATGAAGCACAAGGATGAAGGCTACATAAGAGAATCGACTGGTCTTTATAAAATTCATGAAAAGATAAGTGATTGGAATACGGCAAAAATGATATGTGAATCTGAAGGGGGTCATCTGGCTATTTTAGACTCCGAAGAGGAGAAGAAAATAATATCTAATCTGAAACCCGATTCAGAGAGTTTTTATTTTATAGGATTTTCCGATCCTAAAAAAAATCGAGTTTTTCTGGACCTTCTCGGTAAAATATATAATAATAATTTAAAATAATTTTATTTTTGTTAGAATAACCTTATATAAAATTATTATTATCAACACTTTGTCAATTTTATAGGTAATCCAGTGAAAAATTTTTGGGGTCGTACACAACCGAATAATTTTAAAAATAATAGTTATTGTGGAGGTATAATAATATATGGAGGAATTGCTGAAATGAATGATATTCCATGTACTTTTAACTTCCCTTTTATTTGTGAAAAATCTAAGGGTAGCATGAAGCATAAAGATGAAGGCTACATAAAAGAATCGACTGGTCTTTATAAAATTCATGAAAAGATAAGTGATTGGAATTCGGCAAAAATGATATGCGAATCTGAAGGGGGTCATCTGGCCATTTTAGACTCCAAAGAGGAGAGGAAAATGATATATAATCTTATGAAATCCAGTCCATACAAAGTATTATTAATAGGAATTTCCGATCCTAAAAATAATCGAGTTTTTCTGGACCTTTTCGGTAAAATTTTAAAATAATTTTATTTTTATTAAATAGATTTCATTAAATTATTATTATTAACATAAATAAAATTGTTAATTTTATAGGTAATCCAGTGAAAAATTTTTGGGGTCCTGAGAAACCGAATAATTATGGAGGTAAAGAATATTGTGGAAATATTTATATACCTGAAACTATTGTTATGAATGATCTTCCATGTAGTGATGCTCACCCTTTCATTTGTGAAAAATCTATTCACAACGATGAAGACTACATAAGAGAATCGACTGGTCTTTATAAAATACATGAAAAGCCAAGTGATTGGAATAAGGCAAAAATAATATGTGAATCTGAAGGGGGTCATCTGGCCATTTTAGACTCCGAAGAGGAGAGACAAATAATATATGATCTTATGAACTCCAGTTCACACAAAGTATTATTAATAGGAATTTCCGATCCTAAAAAAAATCAAGTTTTTCTGGACCTTTTCGGTAAAGCTGAAAATAATAATTTTTAAAACAATTTTATTTCATAAATTTCATAAAATTATTATTATTAACATAAATAAAATTGTTAATTTTATAGGTAATCCAGTTAAAAATTTTTGGGGTCCTGAGAAACCGAATAATTATGGAGGTAAAGAATATTGTGGAAATATCTATATACCTGAAACTATTGTTATGGATGATCTTCCATGTACTGATGCTCAGCATTTCATTTGTGAAAAATCTATTTACAACGATGAAGACTACATAAGAGAATCGACTGGTCTTTATAAAATACATGAAAAGCCAAGTGATTGGAATAAGGCAAAAATAATATGTGAATCTGAAGGGGGTCATCTGGCAATTTTAGACTCCGAAGAGGAGAGGAATATAATATTTAATCTGAAACCCAATTCAAATAAATTATTTTTAATAGGATTTTCCGATCATAAAAATAATCGAGTTTTTCTGGACCTTTTCGGTAAAATTTTAAAATAATTTTATTTTTATTAGAATAATCTTATATAAAATTATTATTATTAACACTTTTTGTTAATTTTATAGGTAATCCAGTGAAAAATTATTGGCGTTCTGGAGAACCGAATAATTATAGAGGTAAAGAATCTTGTGGAAGTATCTTCATATCTGAAACTGATACTACGATGAATGATATTCCATGTGATGCTGACTACCCTTTCATTTGTGAAAAATCTATTCTCTAAAAATCTAAATTTCAATTTTTTTTTCTCTTTTATGTAACAAGCAATGTAAACTTTAGAGAATATAAAATATAAAATGTTATTTTATTTTTGTGTTTGTTAACAGATTATTTTTTTCAAATTATTCAATAATTTATGATATAAAATTTTATTCATTTGTCATTTGAAAAATTTTTGAATGAAAATAATTCCAAAATTTCCATATTCAATTCGGTGAGTAATAATTATTATAAATTAGAAATTCAAATATAATAAATATGATTTCATTTAATTAATTTATTTAAATCGAATTTTTTATTCTAGATGCCTAATCCATCTTAAAATATAAAACTAAATTTATAATTAAATATGTAAAATATATTTGTCATTTTATCCACCTAAAACAATCATAAAACATTTTCTCGAATATAAATTTATTAACTTTATTCCATATACTCACTGGTGTATTAGGAGGGGAACGCGGGGGAACGACATTCCCTTACCAGTACTTTTTCATGTCCCGACGACTCCCACTTAAATCTACTGTTAGAATTTCTTTTTTTGTGTTCGTAAATATTTAAGAAGAAGAATAAGAAAAAATAAAAGCATATGGAAAAAAATAGTTTACTGAAAATAGGTCTTTTTTTTGCTCCCACTATGCGTTCCCTTACTTCTTATTTTACCAATACATCACTGCATATACATATTTGTGTGTGTTTAAAAATGAAATAAAAATATATTTAATGTATTCAAGGATTAACATAAATTATTTATCTATTAATATTAGAATAATTTATATATGAAATGAATTAAAAAATTAATCTTTAAAATTAAAAAAAAGAAGTATATACAATCGATAACCAACAAACAAAACAAAACCCAGAAATAAAAAATCTGGAATGTCTTCACTCGACTATCTCGCAAATTTGAATTCGATTAAATATATTATATTTAAATTAAAATTAATAAATAATATTTATTAAAACAGCGCATCTTGGTTAATGGCACCACGTCACGTGCTCGAGCGTGTTTAGCAGTCAACGTATTAAAAGATTCAAAAAATTAATTCCGGTACTTTCAGCTATTCTATCAAGCTGAAATTTTATATATAGCAGTTTTATCCAATGAAATACTATCCAACATATATATTTTAATTTTACGGTCAGTTTTGAGGAAATGGTAGATAATGGTCCTTTAACATAAAATTTTATTTTAAATTTAAGGAAATATATGTAAAAACTTGATATAAATAGGGCTGATTTAAAGGAAAAAAGAAAACTTTTGATATGATCTGCATACTGAAAATCATTAAGGTGATTAAATATACTGAAAATTATCCTAGACTTTTTTCGAAATTTGATACATAGTTAAAAAAAATATTTTAATAATTCCAAATTCTAACTCACCTATATATGTTCGAAATTCTAAGATAATTTTTAAAAATTAGAGACAAAATAAGTTTTTAATAAAAACATAATTCAATGACAAAACAGAAATTTACAACTTTTTTATTAAATACACTGGACTTGAGAACTCTCGTTTTAATTTAATTTGAATTGTTAGACTCTTAATAAATGTTTTTACTATTAACATTAATTATATTTTGATTATTATTTTTAAACATTTAAGTATTTATTTATTTGGGATAACTTTCTGTTTACTTATAAATGGTTTTATTTAAATTTAATTGTATTAATAAAATTGATTTCGTAAATATTCTATTCATATTTTAATATATTGTTTCATTGTTTGCTAATAACCCTAAGAATAAAAAGATGAGTTTCTTTCATCATTACAGGTAAATGAAAAAAAGCAAAATGTGCAGCATCGTACACGTGGCGGAAGTGAAACTTCTTAGAATCTAGAGAATAAGAGAAATTTTAGTTGAGAGTGTGAGTGAGAGAGAAATAGAGAAAAATAAAGGGATCATTTCGAAAGACATATAACAGTATAAAATTTTCGTAACAAATATTCGCTTTATTATTATTATTATTATCTACTCTATCATCATATCTACATTGCCTGTACTATTGTCGGTTGGTGCTTCAATTGGTAATACTGATATTAATGGCTTGTGATAACTAAAATAAGATATATATGTTCGTGATTCTATATTTTCTATATAACGTGTAAAAACAGCATCTATTGTAGTTCCAGATTTTGTTGTTGATTCCTTGGGATCGTTATTTAGAAGCAGACCAAATGTTTCTCGAAGAAAGTTGATCAACGGCAACGAATCATCAGATCCAAAATTTACATTAAAATCTCCCCCGAGAATTAGAGGGATTTTATCTTCGCCTCGTCCAAGTGCATTAGCACCTGTGTGGCTATAAACCAGTAGTGAACGGTGTATGAAATAAATAATATCGTCTAAATTTTGATTTGGTGAGATATAGATGGCTGCGATGACAATAATTTTTCCATTGTGAGTTTGACATTCTGCAATGCAAACATCGCCAACTGGTGTCACCGTTGATGAATATGACAGTGACTGCCTTGCAATAATTTCCATGTTTGGTGTAACGATATTTACAGTGTCATGTTGATTGTGGTAGATTGCAACACCTCCTGCTCTAACATTCGGTCTCTTGTATTTGATGACACAATTAAAATTTGGTATGCTAACATCTTCGGCATCGTTTAACCAAGTTTCGGACAGAAGTACAATGTTGGATTTGCGGATGATAGTGTCTGTTAAATCGGCGGCATGTGCTCGTAGGCTCTGGCAATTAAGAATGTACAGAGTTAATGCTCTACGCTGAGATATGAAATCGATTATTTGTTTATCGACGGTTTGAAGTCTGTTTAATGAAAGTCTCCGAAATTCATCTTGTAAATGAGACATACTGACTGATGCTCGTCGACCATGGTAAAATCTGAAGTCATCTCCATTCGTTACTATCCACAAGCCTTCAATACAGGTGACTCGTGATAAAGCAACATATACTAATGATTGCGAATGTTTTTTGTCATATTCGTAAACAACTTCAGAATACGTGCTTCCCTTTGCCTAAACATTTATAAAAATAAATATACATATGAAATACGTTTAATATTAAAAATAAATAAATATACATATGAAATTTGTTATTTTTTAATATTAAAAAATATTTAATTTGAGATTAATTATATAAAAAATTTTAAAAAATTCAAAAAAACTTAGCTATAATATTTGACATATGATAAGGTTAATTACAATTTTTTAATAGACATCCTTAATAAATAGAAAAATAATAATTTTTAAATAATATAAATAATATTTAATTATAATCTAATCAAAGAAAATAAAAGTTTGAATCTATTTGATAGTTGATCTTTTTACATATAATTAATCTCAAATTAAATATTTTTTAATATTAAAAAAAATAACAAATTTCATATGTATATTTATTTTTATAAATGTTTAGGCAAATTTTGAAATTAATATATATTTAAATTCAAATTGTATTTAATTGCGATATCTACTGGACAAGGTGGAGATCTCGCCCTCTTTTGATCATAAGTCATACTAATTTTTAATTCTTTGACCCAGTAGAGGCTGAGAAATATTATTCCGCGTCAACGTACTCGCGCGCATGCGCGCCATGGACTTTGGACCTAGCGAGTGGGTATTAGAACGAAAGATCGCACAAAAGGGAGACGCAGATAGCCTCTTTCTCAAGAACGAAAGACCGCACAAAAGGGAGACGCAGATAGCCTCTTTCTCAAGAACGAAAGACCGCACAAAAGGGAGACGCAGATAGCCTCTTTCTCAAGAACGAAAGACCGCACAAAAGGGAGACGCAGATAGAGGCTATCTCATTCCCACTCGTTATATCTATATCTTTTTTCTCTCTTGCGTTACGAAATTTCAATTTTTTTCTCTCTTGCGTTACGAAATTTCAATTTTTCAATTCACTCTCCATTCTCAACCAAATGTCAGGACGCCGCTAAAGAAGTTTCACTTCAAAAATCTGGAGGGTCTCCATTCGACTATCTCGCAAATTTGAATTGGATTAATTAACTTATATTATATTTTTAAATTATAAATTTAGTGAAATTAAATTATAAATTAAAATTAATAAATAATATTTATTAAACCAGCGCGTGTTTGGCTTTTTGTTGATGACATCACATTACGTGCTTGCACGTGATTTCCAGTCAACTATCAAATATATATCTTTATTTTTAGGATCAGTTTAGAGGAAAAAAATGAAAACGTGGTAGGTAATGGTCCTCTTCCGAATGAGTCACATTTCTCAAAAGTGGATAGAAAACTAAGAATTTTGAATAATGCCAGTGTACCAAATTTCATTATTCTAGCTCTAACCGTTTTTGTGTAATCTTTTCTACATACACTCATTCATTTTTCTCAACCTTAAGTGAAAATGACTCAGGGACCTTCAAAACGTATAAAAACTTGAAAATCTCGGCATCGAAAATTTTCGGAATTGCAATACTATCTTTGGCGAGATACTAAAAAGAGGATAAATAAAAAATCCAATTAGATTTTTTCTTACTTTTACATCCCCGATTCAGTAAACGATCGGTCCCAAAGTAGACCTGCAATGAATGACGATGAAATTTTCTTTCTCAAATTGTTTAATAACAAAGCGGAAAAATAAAATTATCAAAAATGATGTTATGTTCCAATTCGAAATCTATGAATTTATCACACTGGTCTGGTAAGTGTAAATTTAATTGTATTTAAAAATCTAATCTGAATTGAGATGAAATATATATATATATATATATATATATATATATATATATATAAATTACTGACGGTCTGTGCCTTCCCATTTACTGTCTAGTATAATTCAATGAACGGTCTCTCATCAAAAATCATCCCTCAATCATTCGCTAATCAAGAACTAATTGAAAATTTATTTATTTTTATTAATTAAATTATAAAAATGCATTTTTATAGCTTTTAACTGATATATATTAATTATATATATATTAATAAATTTTTCATTGAATATTGATTCGATTTAAGACCTTATTAATTCAATTCTATAAAAGTTAAATAAAAATTATTTATACATGAAAAAATCATATATGTTTCATAAATAATTCCCCTTCTAATTCTCAACTCTTTTGTATTCATTGTAAAAAAATTATTATATAAACATACTAATTTAACAAGCGATTATTATATAATGACAGAACCAATACAAACATTTGTATAGATGTAGAGGGGTATTTTTCCCGATGACGTATTTCATATGCAAATTTCGTTTTTTCAACACCTTATCATAAATTTATTCCGACTCCAAAATATAATTTTAGTTATCCTTAGTTACCCTGTCCCATCTCTCTCACGTCCATTCCTACATTGTCCACCCACCACGTCCTTGGTCTTCCAAGCGGACGTTTCCCACTCGGTCTCCCCACCAATATATTTTTCGCCATTCTTTCTTCTCCCATTCTAGCCACGTTCCCTGCCCATCGCAGCCTTCTCGATTTTATAATTCTAACTATATCTGGAGATGCATAGAGGTCATGCAATTCATCGTTATGCAGTCTCCGCCATTCCTCGGTTACCTCATTTCTCTTTGGTTCAAAAATGCTCCGAAGAATCAATCCTATTCTCAAATACCAGGGCCATAGACTATGCCTCACACCATTCAATTGGCAAAATAATTGTTTTATATATTTTAATTTTGATCCCTTTTGATAATAATTTTGACGAGATAAGCCCCTTTACTGCATGATATCAGGCGTTACCCGATTGTAACCTCGATTTAAATTGATCTTGAATATTATTGTTATTATTATTATCTTTCGTGATTACAGAATCTAAGAATTCAAATTTTTCTACATTTTTTATGTATATGCATATTTTTATGTAATATATTTATAATTAATAATATGATAATAGAAATTTTACAAATAAAATATTAAAGGGTTAGGTAAAAACAATTCAATGGTCTGTGGATAGATTAAAGTTATCACTATTAAATATAACTTAGAATTATCAATGAAATAATTAATAATTCTAATTATTAATTATTCTATACAAGTTGGAAATTCAGAACTAAAAAATAAAAGAACAAATAAAATTATTATATTTATTATATGTATAAACAAATATAATTTTAATTTAAATAATGGCAATTTTTTAAAATCCGTAATGGCGCCATCTTTTAACTGAAGAGAGTGTGAATACGGCTATGTTCATGAAGGACTATTTTGCCATCCGCAGTGGCGCCTCTTATGGCGGAAAAGAATATAAATATTTATATTTTCGTCGCTAACTTCCTCGAAGATATTAGTGTTTATTACAGATCATTTATTTCCATTTATCTCAGGAAACTTAATTATTCCCGTTTGTCTGTGTGCTAAAATCAAAAAACAAAAATGCCTAGAATTATGATTAAAGGTGGTGTTTGGCGAAATACTGAGGTATATTTTTAATGTTTTTTATATTTTTATTTAAATTAAAAATATTATCATTTTGTTATTTACCCTTTTTTATCTTAACTGTTAATTCTTTTAGGATGAAATTTTAAAAGCTGCTGTAATGAAATATGGCAAAAACCAATGGTCTCGGATAGCATCATTATTACATCGTAAATCAGCTAAACAATGTAAGGCTAGATGGTATGAATGGTTAGATCCAAGCATTAAAAAAACCGAATGGAGCCGCGAAGAAGACGAAAAATTGCTACATTTAGCAAAATTAATGCCTACTCAATGGAGAACTATAGCTCCCATTATAGGCAGAACCGCGGCTCAATGCCTAGAACGTTACGAATGTTTATTGTAAGTTAATTTTTCAATATATTTATATATATATATAACAATATAATAATATATAATTAAAATAATCAAATCATCATCTTTTTGCACGTCTAATTTAACTATGAATTTTTTTGTTTACATTTTTTGTCTATGGGAATTGGCTTCAGATCACAAAATTGCTCACAGGAGCTCCCTTTGACAGATTCTTTGGTTAGCAATTTGAAATTTTTTCATTCATTAATTAGTTAATTAATTGACCAGTCCCTTCTTTCTTGAAATTTTATTTTAACCATTATAAATATTTAATTAATAATAATTAATTCTTTATTATTTATTAATAATAATTATTTTAAATATCATAAGTCAATAATCCTCTCAAACATTTAAAGGAAAATATCATTTATAAAAATTGCTTTAAAATAGAATAAATAATAAATTTTCTTTGAATAAGAACAGTTTGCAATTTTTATTTATTTTTTTCTTTTATCTTTCTTTAAATAGATTATACATAAAAATTGAAAATTTAAAATAGCCTATCATATTTCTTTTTTATTTTTTAAGAGTTTTAAAATTTACAATAAATAAATATAAATAAGAAATATTATTATAATAAGTTTAATAATAATAAAGATAAAAAAAATTACAATTCATTTCTTATTTTTATTAGAGACTTCTCAAGCAGTTTATATTTTTTTTTAATTTAAAAAATTCGATATCAAATCAACTCATTTTTAATTACCGCAACCTCCGCGATTTGTAGATGCCTAAATGTCATGTAATTCCTCATTCTCCTTCCTTCTCTGCTCCCATCCTTCTAAATGCTACGAAAAATCATATTTTCGTCCCCCAGCGATAAAGACCACGCCTCATGCCATATAGTACAATTGACTTAATAGAGGTTTTATATATTTAATTTTAATTTAATAACTTTGGTTAATAATTTTTATGAAATGAGCCCCTTTACTATATAATGACTGGTGAAACCTTATTTTAAATAGTTCTCGAATATTATTATCCTTCGTGACTATGTGACTAAATATTTTGACTTAGGAATATCCCTAGACTGCACATAATTTTAAATTTAAAATCTATCCATTGTCATATGAAAGTGTAATTGGAAATTCTATTTTGGCTTTTTATCACTCAATTTTTTTCTTTTTATCTTGTTTCTTCATCATCTTCCAGTTATTCAGTCTCTTGTGAGCATTGAAGCACCCTTGATATTCTGTGGGATATAAATTGGCCCAGGCCATATTTTTTAACTTAATATTTCATCATCTTTAAATAAAATTAATCTTATTTATGCATCTGCTCAAAGAACTAATATATATTTTTTTAATATCAAACTTAAACATTATTTATTAATTTTTTTAAATATTTTTAGGGATCAAGCCCAAAAAAAAGAAGAAGGAGATGATGCATCAGATGACCCGAGAAAACTCAAGCCAGGAGAAATTGATCCTAATCCTGAAACTAAACCAGCTCGACCGGATCCTAAGGACATGGATGAAGATGGTATATATTAAATCTTCTTCTTCTTCTCATAAGTGACTATTGGTCTAACACAGGTTTTGTAGATTCGCAGCTTACTTTCTCATTTGTTCTTCCATATAAAATTGTGTAGGCATCCAGACACTTTGGTCACTTGCGTCTTTACTTCCTTTCTAAGGCAGAGATTCAGGAAATTTAATAATAAGATTTTAGAAGCATTTTTGGGGAATAATGAAGATTGCATAATGAGAAATTTCTTTAGTTAGATTGGATGAGTAAAGTATAGCTATAAAATTAATTCTTTTTGTTTACATTTTGTTTATATAAATTATTTTCCCTTGAAATTTTATAAATATAAAAATGACCTTGATAATTGACTTTAAAAGTGCCAAATTTTATTGCAATTACTAATTATGAATAGCAAATATGCATATTTAGATATATTTATTTTTAGATTTAAATAAGTTGCAATCATACATAAAACTAAACAATCTAACTTGAATATTATTACCTGAGATCAACTTAATCTCAGTCAAAGTTTAAATAAAGAAATAAGAATATATGATTCATAGTAAAGAATAATTTATCGAAAATTTAAAATAATAATGAAAATAAAAGTATATATTTTATATATTATTAACACTTAAAATTTAAGTAACACTTTTTTATGTGAATAATTAAGTTTCTTTTTTCCATTCTTTTCATTTCCAGAACTTGAAATGTTATCGGAAGCTAGAGCTCGTTTAGCAAACACCCAAGGTAAGAAAGCTAAACGAAAAGCTCGTGAAAAACAATTAGAAGAAGCCCGGAGACTTGCTGCACTACAAGTAAGGATTTATTTTTATTTTTATTTTTTATCTTTTTTTTTCAATAAATTAACAAAAAATATAAAACTAAAGCTTTAAATGTTTTATTACAAAATGAAATTTAGATATCTATAGATATATATATATATATTAAAAATTAAAATATTTATAAATTTTGTATTTTAGAAAAGGAGGGAACTCCGCGCTGCAGGAATTGAATTAGCACCCCGTAAAAAGAAAAAACGAGGAGTTGATTATAATAATGAGATTCCTTTTGAGAAAAGACCTACCATAGGATTTTATGATACAAGCCAAGAATTACTCGATCAAGAAGCCCCAGATTTTGCTCGATTGCGTCAACAACATTTAGACGGTGAATTACGCCAAGATAAAGAAGAGGTATCATTTAATGAATTTATTTGTTTCTCTCATCATTATTTGTTCCTTTTATTTATTAGTTGATTTTATTTTAGAGGGAACGAAGAAAAGATAAATTAAAACTTAAACAAAGAAAAGAAAATGATATTCCAACCGCTATGTTGCAAAATGAAGAACCAGCAAAAAAAAGAACTAAACTTATTCTACCTCAACCCCAAATTTCAGATCAAGTAAGAAAAAAAATATATATATTGTTTATAATCAAGCCAATCATAACTGAATATATAATATTTTTAGGAATTACAACAAGTTGTCAAGTTGGGAAGAGCATCAGAAGCAGCTAGGGAAGTGGCAACTGAAGGAGGATCTCAACCTTCTGATGCACTTATCGCGGATTATTCTTTAACACCTGGTGGACTTACAGGAGGGGTTAAAACACCTCGAACCCCAGCCCCTGTTGTTGATAGAATTCTTCAAGAAGCACAAAATATGATGGCTCTCACTCATGTTGATACACCACTTAAAGGGGGTTTGAACACACCACTACACGATTCAGATTTTTCTGGAGTAACCCCTCAAAGAGAATTAGTGGCTACACCAAACACTGTTTTAGCAACACCCTTTAGAAGTCAACGAAGCAGTAATGATGGTAATCACTAAAAGAATTTCTAGATTGTCAAAAGAAATGGTTTGATGGGAGCGATTAGAAAATATTCCTAAAAATAAATTATTTTAATTTATAAATATTTACATTCTAATTTTACAAATTCTCTATATTCTGAACTAGAAAAGAAAATTTATATTTTTATTTCTTTAAGAGTGATTTTAGAAAAATTTATTTTATATCTAGAACATAGAGGAGAATTAAATTAAAATTATTAAATATTACTAAACGATAGAACAATTTGATATTTATATTTTTATACAAATAGATAATATACAGTTCGGCATAGGAAGAGGGTACGATAAAATCAAGAAAAATCACTCATCATAGAAGTCAAAATGGGGGAGGTAAAAGAAAAATAATATAAAAAAAAAGATTGTTTCACTAGTTAAATATAAAATATAATCTATTTCTCTGTGATTTTAATATAAATTTATTAATTTCTATAGGCGGGTTTAATACACCCGGGACTGAAAGAAGAAATGAAGGAAGCTCACATGGACTTGTAACTCCTACTCCCGTGAGGGATAAGCTTGCTATTAATCCTGAAGAGGGACTTACTCCAGGACATACACCTCAAGTAATTATAATCAAATTAATATTTTCTAAATAATTTTTTCATAATTGTTATCCTGTTATTTAAATATAAAACAGCCAACTAAAATATTTTCTTAACAATAATAGACTTTTTCATAAATTCATTTTTTTTCTAAATAAAAAAAAAGCTCAAAATTGTTAACTATATTGAAATAAATATAATGATTATTTTATTATTATATATATATTATTTATTTCAGGCCGTGACCAGTTATCAAAGACAATTGCGAACTCAATTAAGAGAAGGATTAAGTAGCTTGCCTGCCCCCAGAAATGATTATGAAATTGTAGTACCCCAAGATGAAGAAATGCCTGAAGAAGAGATTCAAGGACCAAAACAAGAAGACCAAGCTGATATCGATGCCAGAGAAGCTGCTGAATTAGAAGCAAAACGTAAATTTTATATTTTAAACTGAAGAAAAAATCAATTCTACTGAATTTATTATTGCAGGTATTGAAGAATTACAAAGCCGTTCTCAATCTGTTCAGAGAGATCTTCCACGGCCTATGGAAATAAATATGTCTGTATTACGTGGTTCGCAGAATGATTCTTCATTAACGGATTTACAACAGGTAAAAATATCTTAATAACAAGAAATTATTTATTTAAGTTCAAAGAAAATACTGAATTATTTTTTTAATATGCTGATATATATTTAATAAATATAAATATTAAAAATAGCTATACTTTAATTAAAAGGAATCACTATTATTTATAGGCAGAAGAATTAATAAAATCTGAAATGATCACTATGCTTCACTATGATGCACTTCATAATCCAACAGGTATTATTAATATGCCTGAAAATAAACGTCGGCATCATTTATCATATCTAGAAAAGCATCCATATGAACTTTTTCACAAGGATGATATTACTAAGGTACATTTGGAAAACTATTTTATTATATAAATTTTTATTCTTAATTCTAGAGAATGTTTAACTTTTTTTTTATTAGTCGAAAGAACTTCTTTCACGGGAAATGGAAATTGTCAAACAAGGAATGGGACATGGTGAATTGTCAGTTGAATCATATACCCAAGTATGGGAGGAATGTTTAGCTCAAGTTCTTTTCTTACCCAACCAAAATAAATATACTCGAGAAAGTCTTGCTAGTAAAAAGGATCGATTGGAATCATTAGAGAAACGTTTGGAACAAAATCGAGCTCATATGACTAAACAAGCAAAAAAGGCAACAAAATTAGAAAAGAAACTTAAAATCATCACTGGCGGTTATCAGGTAACATTTATATTTTCTATCTATATCTATCTATCTATCTAGCTCTGTAGCTCTATGGAACTCGAAAGTTCTTGGCCGCAGCAACCACACCCCTCCTAGTATTCCTATTCTGAGCCACAACCTTCTAGTCTCTATCCTCTCCCATCTCTCTCACGTCCTTTCCCACATTATCCACCCACCGTCTTCTTGGTCTTCCAAGTGGACGTTTCCCACTCGGACTCCCTACCAATATATTTTTCGCCATTGTATCTTCTCCCATTCTAGCCACGTGTCCTGTCCACCGTAGCCTTCTCGATTTTGTAATTCTAACTATATTCTAACTATATCTGAGAGAGGTCATGCAATCTTCGCCATTCCCCGGTGACCTCATCTTTCTTTGGCCCATAAATGCTTCGCAGAATTCTAATCTCAAATACTCTAAATATACTCTCGTCACCTAAAGTCATAGACCATGCCTCACACCCATATATTACAACCGGTAAAATAATTGTTTTATATATTTTAATTTTTATCCCCTTTGATAATAATTTTGACGCGATAAGCCACTTTATTGCATGATAACAGGCGTTTCCCGATTGTAACCTCGCTTTTAGGGCTTACAATACCGAACCAAAATCTGAATACCGGTATTTGGTATTTGAAATTTGAAATACCGGAATACCGGTATTATTAATAATAAATTTACTAGCTATATTTCTACTTACCTCAGTTGTTATATTGACTTTTTAACAAATAATATATAAAATCCAATAAATATTGATCTGAAATGAGTAGATATTATTTATTTTATTACATAGAGAGAAGGAGTAGATAGATACAAATAAACGTGCAAGTAAAATAAAGTAAATAATAAATTCTATGTTACATTTTACATATAATAGGCTCGTATGTTATTATATAATTAAAGAATTAAATATAATTAAAGAAGTAAAAAATATAAAAATATAAATTGAAAGTATTTAATATTAATAACTTGCATTTTGTTTATTAAAGTTTGCTCTTAAAAAACACAACGAATCAAGCGTTTCATCATCAAGCGAGGACCGAATTTTCGTACAAATATAACCAGCGGCCGAAAAAGCTCTTTCTGATTCTATACTTGTCGGCACTATTGTCATTAAAAAATCATACACATTTTGTAAATTCGTAAATTCGTAATACCAAAATACCGGTATTCTTACATAAATACCGGTTTTTAATACCGGACAAAAATCGTCCGGGATCCCGTTATTCGGGATCCCGAGATCCCGGTATTGTAAGCCCTACTCGCTTTAAACTCATCTCGAATATTATTATCTTTCGTTATCACAGAACCTAAGTATGTAAATTTTTCTAACATTTATATGTTAGGAAACTAATTAGAAAAGCAAACTAATATTTAATATTTCATTTTTAGACTAGATCTCAAAGTCTTTCGAAACAACTGGATGATCTTAATGATCAAATTGAACAAGCCTATCTTGAACTAAGTACTTTTAAATTTTTACAAGAACAAGAAATGGCCGCATTACCAAGACGACTTGAGGTACGTAGTACATTAAAGTAATTATTGATTATGATGGATAAAAATACAATAATATTAATTTTGTTTAAACAGTCATTAACAGAAGATGTGAATCGACAAAAAGAACGTGAAAAAATATTACAGAAAAAATTCGCAACTCTTCAAAATACTTTAGAAAAATTACAATTAAATCTTCCAATTGAAGAAGAAGAATCTGTAATGAAATTTGAACCCATTCAGGAAATGGATGATGAAAATACCGAAGAAGCTAAAGAAAATAGATCTTATGAAGATGAAACTTCTATACCTTCTACATCAAAATAGACTTAGTTATTTTGAAGTTACATTAGTACATAGATAGTATATATTTATATATATATATATATATTATATTCTTAATTTGCTTCGTCATTCCTTCTTAACTCCAAGCTCCATGCTTTGTTTTGCTCACTGTACGCCACTTTGAAAGCTTTCAGTCCAAAATTGTTTGAGGATCAAAATGTCCAAGCATAAGGTTTAAAAACCCTAAAAGTAAAAAATAAAATTGTGAAAATTTAAAATCAATAATTTATTATTAAAGATTGAAAATAACACACTAATAATGACATATTTTATTTAACATGACAGTTTTTATATCCTTAAAAATTGGCAATTTTTTATATCCTTAAAAATTTGGCAAATTTTTTAAAAAATGTTTACTTTTACTAACTATTCTTAGAATCTTTTAAAATTGCTGTCAAACTAATTTATATAGAATTTGAATTTTTTTTATATGAGTATGTATAATTATTATTATTATTATTTTTTTTTTTTAATCTAATTATGTTTTTGAACATATTAAGTCGAATAAATTTGTTTTTAATTTAATAATTATTTTATTTCAAAAATACATCCTAATTGGTTAATTTTAATAAGGTAGAATATATATATATATATATATATATATATATATAATTAATTTCAAATAAAAAATAAAATAAAATTTTTATTTATTTCATATAGTCTTTATATTTTATATTTAAATATTTATATTAAATTATTTTTTCACATCAAAAAGAAAAATGTTTAATCAACATACCAATGCCATTTCTGGATAAATTTATATTAAAGAGATATATTAAGTTAAATAATCAATATAAAATTATAGAATTAATTTGAAGTATAAAAATGTATTATGTCGTTCATCATAAATGTCAATTAATCAACTAATTAAAAGTTTGTTAATTAAATCTTTTTTGTAATTATTGGTAGTAGTATTCAAGTAGTAGTAATAATTTTTATATTATAACCAAATTAAACATGTTTTATAATTATGACTTGAATTGTGGAAATGTTTTATTCGCTGCATATCGCCGTTAGCTAAGTTGGAGTAATTGTTTACAAAACGAGAAGCTTCAGCTATTTGGATGAAACTTTGCCAGTGGATTCCTTTATTAATTCCAAAGAAACTTTCTTATGCAATATTTCTCGGTCTCTTCTAGTTTACGAGATAAAAATTATTAAAATTTAGCTACCATGTTTTATTATTTGGCCAGCAGAGTGCTTCACTAATTTTCTGTTTTTTTTTTCAGTTCGATTTGGATATATGAAAATTAAATAATTAAATAATTTTTTTATATCCAAACCTCACCGATAATTAGTGAATGAGTCAATAAAACATTATTAAATGGCTGCTCATTCATAACTAGTTTATATGCAAATTTTAATAATTTTTATCTCGTAAACTCGAAGAGACCGAGAAATTGCATAAGAAAAGTTTCTTTCGAATTAATAAAGGAATCCATTGGCAAAGTTTCATCCAAATCCCTAAAGCTTCCCGGTTTGTAAACAATTACTAACCTTAATAATCACTAAAGCTGTATTGTATATTTTTGGAGTGTAGCCCAGACTTTGATTTATCTGTCTAATTCGATGCAGTAAAATTTTCCCATAAAACTTAATTGCCTTGGACAACATGTGATCAAAATAATTGCTAACAGTTGACGAATGTTATTTGGGGTCAATTCTAGTGGCAGATCCCGGATTGTCGACTTTCAACAATTCCATTTGGCTATATCATGTAGTAACAATTGAGCACTTTTCCGTGGACGGTTCACAAAAATTAAAAGGACCTGGTACATGGAATATGAATAAACAGTAAAATAGTGCGGAACATTTCTATATAATAATGTTTGTGCAAAATTGACCGAAAATATCATGTTGGCACAATATGAAGAACTCAATAATTGTAGTTTTGGTGAATGTAGTGCTCGTTGGAGATGATTTTCTTCAGTGAAATATACATGGTGATAATAGTAATAAATAATAAATAATTTAATATTAGTAAAATTATAAATAATTAAAAATATTAAATATTATTAATTTTATGTAATAATTTAGGCGCCATTGGGTGAGAGGCTAGCCTCGCTGTCTCACATTCATATGGTCCCGGGCCTGGCAAGGGAATTTCCCTAGCTGGGGTCTATGGGACGGAGTCAATCCAGCCTCCGGGATCAACATTGGGGAATAGCTACTTGATAAAAAGTAGCGCCTCCGATCAAGAAAATCAAGGTAAAGGTTGATAGGACTCGTTCTACTGATCATAGGACACCTCATTGATATAACCGACTTGATAGGCGTTGTCTTTGCGTAGGACATACAAAAGTCAGAGGTTTTTTTATAAGTAATAATTTAAAATAATACATATGTAATTAATATTAAAGTGTTAATTCTATTTTGAAATCTTGATTTTTCCACCATTCTTTGCCATTATGGTTTATTAATTTTTTTTTCTTAAATGTCAAGATAAATGTTAGAAATTCTTTAGCATATTAAATTGATAAAAATATATTTTTTTCTCAAAAAGTCTCTTTTGGTGATTTTCTGAATTCTAATAGAGAGCAGTATTATTCAAGATTCCGTAACGAAAATTAAAATGATAAATTATTTATTTATAGTGCTTTGCGGAAGTACATAAACCTTTAACTAACCCTCAAAATTTGGCATGACCATTGATTAATTCCTAGAACAATTACATTTATATAGTAAATATATTTAAATGTCTTAAATTATGGCACCCGTGATGCTTATTTGCCTTGGGCTACTCTGTATGTAATCTAGTAATGGAATTGTATTTATTGCTCTCTCCAAGTAAAGACACTGGTTTGTTGGGAGGGGAACGCGGGGGAACGACGTTTCCTTACCTTTTTTCAGAACCGGAACGAGTTCCAGTACTTTTTCATGTCTCGACAACTCCCACTTAAATCTACTGTTAGAATTTCTTTTTTGTGTTCGTTAATATTTTGTATAGTAAGAATAAGAAAAAATAAAAACTTATATGGAAAAAAATAGTTTGCTGAAAATAGGTCTTTTTGCTACCACTATGCTTTCCCTTACTTCTTATTTTACCAATACATCACTGGATGGGACGCAAATGGTTCATTTTATTTTCAAAAAACTTTTAATTTAAATGTTAAAAATAATTATTTTAATCCTTTCGAGCTTTCTAAAAAAATCTTGTGTTATATAAAAATAAAATGAAGAGTAAAAATATTTAAATAAGCGAGAAAATTTATTTCCAATAATATAAAGTTAAAAAATACATATTTATATAAGTAAATATTATCTTTATTTTCATACCAATTGTACAGTATAAATTAAATCAATAACATTGATATATTTCTCTAATTTATAAATTAATGAAAAAATTTATTGTCATCTTTGAATTTTTTCAAGAATTTTGCTAGATCCCGATAGTAAAGGATATGGACAGAATTTCAACGACTATGTATTAACCTTCCTATCGGATCATATAATGGATGGTCTGTCCCTCCTATACATAATACAAAATTCTGAACTGAATAAGAATTGCATGCCATCATCATCAATCAAGTTATTCACAGACCATCACTCAGTTATTCTTAATCACTAGTCCATATTCAATAAAAGTTAGAACGGTTAGAACTTCAGCTGGATTTCCTAAGTTCGAATTTTCAATACAGGAAATAGATATCAGTTGACCTAAATGAAAGTCGCAATTTAAGTAAAGAGTGCTTACAAATAATTCTTTAAAGATCCTTCCTCGGCTAGACCAACAATTTTATTTAAATTTTCAAAATTGATACATGTATTGTATGTTTTTTCATAAAAAAATAATATTTGCAGCTTTCCCGCCCCTGGATTATATTTACTCCTATTTATTTATTATAAATATTATATATTATTTTTACTATTATATTATATATATATATATATATATATATATTTATTTTTATTTTGAAAACAAATTTTTATAAAAAGATTTCTTTAATTATCATTATATAAAATTTAAAAAAAATTTAAAAAAATACAAGAATTATATACCCTAAAAATCTAGAGGTTTTTTTGTATATTTAGTTGGTAATTATTGTTTTGAGAGTTTGTATTTGATCTGTGCAGATCTGTGATAGTCATATTATATTCTTATTTTGAATTTAAATGCAAAAGATAAATTTAAAAATCTAGTGTAAAAAATACATTTAATTTATATTCACACTTTTCTTTACTTCTTTAACTACATGATTCATATTTTAAATTAATCAAACAAAATGTCTGTTCAAATACCTGAAAGTGCAATTGATATTCAAGTAAGTTTCATAATATATATAATGTAATTTACAATTTCTAAATTATTTTTTTTTTAATTATATTTAATTTAATATTCAAAAGGATTTTCGTTTTAAATTACTTGGACAAGTAAGAGTTTTTGAAAAAGAGGATCATTTTCAAACAAATTCATTAAATTTAATTACAACAGCAAGTGAATATGGATTGATTTTTGTAGCTGTAAATGGAGGTTTTCAAGGTATAAATCTTACAAAAATACAAAATAATAATAATAATTATTTATAAAATAATCACCAAATGAATTTATATTATTTTTACAGTGATACAAACAGCTCATTTTTTTGTCCAAGAACCTCAATTAAACACTCATGAATTTAAATCTTTACCAAGACGTATTATAAAAATTGGAGCTAATCCAACTCATATAGAAGTAAATTATTTACAAAATTATCTCGCTGTAGTAATTCATAAAGACGGTTGTCCAAATGCCCTCATTTATGACATTCCGTCATTTTTTTCTCAAGTGAGTAATATATATAAATACAATTAAATTAATTAATCGTCATTTAACTAATGAATTTACATAGGTTTGCTTCGTTATTTTGTTTCTTTTTAACATTAATTTAAAATTTAATTTAAATTCGTTAAAAAAGGATCAGAACTAAATATTCTAGCTTTATTTAAATTTTAATTTTAACTTTTTTTTATAAGAATTATAATTATTTAATTATTTTCTTTAGAATGTCAATTTACTGAATCAAATACGTCTTTCTCCTACGCATGGTTCATTTGTTTATGATATTTCTTGGAATCCTGGAACTGGAACTTCGTTAGCCGTTTGTACATCAGATGGATCAGTATCCCTTTTTGATTTTAATCAAAATGGAATTAATATACAAAATTTACCTCCTACTACTGGGGCAAGGTAATTAATTAATGTTAACTTTTTATTTTTATTTTCTAAACGTTTAATTAAAAACATTTATTGACAACCACATAGTGTGTGTATATTCTGTTTTTATTATTAATTAATTTACTTTTTAGATGCCTTTCATGGAGTCCGAAAGGAAAACAATTAGTTGTTGGCACTATGAATGGTTCATTAACACAATATAAACCTGATTTAAAGCCTGCAAAATCCATACCCGGGCCTACAGATGGACAATATTCAATTTATTCTATACTGTGGATATCTAACTTTCAATTTGCTACTATAATGAAAGATAATTTAAAAGCAGAAGAACGACCTGGTATGACTAAAAATTTAGTAATTAAGTAAATTAAATATTTTTTAGTATTTCTTTGTGAATTAATTTAGTTTATTTTTATTTTTTAATAAATTATATATACTATATATAATGTTCTTAATATTATTATTTTTTAGGTCTTTTCATAGTGAATGCTCCTAAAAACGGTCCTATTACTTTTATTAATTATGGAGATATCTGTTATGGTTCTGGTGATCTAAGAATACCACAATTTTATTTAATGCATATTACTTCTTGGTATAATAATTATTTATCTCACTTTTATAAATTCTTAAATTAATAGGAAAAAAGCATTGATATATTAAATACGTTTAAAAATTATTCACTTTTTAATAATATATTCTCAAAATAATTATTAAGATTTTTTAACTAAAATCCTCCTTAGATATATATCTGGTTAATTGTAATTCTCTTTTTTTTATAATTTAAAGGTCAATCTTGGTAGTAGCTTCAGCAAATAGTATCGATGTTGGTCTCTTAGGCCTTGACAATGACGGATTGACATGGCAACAATGGAATCCTGATGACAGTGCTTGGGCCAGTCTTCCCTTAGATGCTAATAAAAGGGATACTTTTTGTGTTGGAATGTCTCTTGATATTTCTCCTCAAAAACCTATTCAATGGGGTTTGTTAATATTAATTATTATAATTATTTATATTATTTTGGAATTCTTTAAAATTTTATATTTTATATTGCAGGTGATAATCAAGTTTTAGCTCCAGCTCCTCTTCTTACTTTACTCTCTCATGATGGAGTATTATGCTTATATCAAGCAATTAATTTAAAACCACAGTCTGCATCACTTTGTAAACCATCAAAGATTGCCTCAGACCAATCAGGTTTAAACCAATTTATCCCAATGGATATCTCTGCCTCATCTGCCCCAGTTGCAACAGTTCCAGTTTCTCCAGCTCCCGCTATTTCAGCCACAATTTCTCAATCTTCACCCCTAATGTAAATATTTATGAAAATGAATGACATATACGTTAATTTAAAACTAATTTCAAATTAAGGCATTCAATTCTAATTATAATATATTTCACCCCCTTAGCAAGTTTAATTAAACTTTAATTAAATGATAATAATAAAATATGCACTTTTTTATTTGAAAAAAAAAAATTTAGAATTTTGATTTTTAATAATTTATTTTTTACTTTTTCTCCATGCTATCTGTATATATACTTTTTATATATGCAATTAATATCACTACTACAGATTCAAATTCCACTCAGTGATACAATCTTAATATTTTATTTTTAGTACATCTTCTTTTAAAGAGATTCAACCAACATCAAATTTCATTTCTGAAACCCCTCAAACCTCTACTCCATCTTTATTTGGTGGTTCAAATCTTTTTGGAGGTGCAGGTGCTGGTTTTTCACTTGGAGGAATTTCAACAGTTTCTAGTTCTACTCCAACTACAACTAATATCACTGCTACAGGTTCAAATTCCACTCAGTAAGTCTTTTTTTAAAATTTGTAAAGTTTATTTGACAATTAAATTAAATTGAAAAGAAAAGTTATAATTAATCTTGAAAATTATATTTAATTTCATGTGAAATAATCAAGTTAGTTTAAAATACAATTGAAATATATATAATATAATATAATATAATCATGTTATCGTAAATAAATACATTTAATTTCAGAGGATTTGGTTCATTCACTGGATTTGAAAGTCAATCAACCTCCAAACCTGGAACTTTGTTCGGGTCTTCAAGTCTATTTAATAGTGGTAATTAGTTATTAAAATTATTATTATTTTATTATTTAAAGTATATTTTATAATATATATATATTTTATATTTATAAAAATATATTTTCTTTAGGGCCTGCCCCAACAACAACTCCAAGTTTGTTTTCCCAACCAACCATATTATCAAGTTTACTTGCTCAACCAACTACAACGTCGTCAATATCTGTTACTTCTACTCCTATGTCTAATACAACCAGTACAACAGCTAATATTTCTACAGGAATATCCCAAACGTTTGTTTCTCAAACTCCTACGATAATGGCAGGAATAGGGTAATCTATTATCACTGCTATATTAGATATTAATAATTATTAATTAAATTAGAAATCATAAACAATAAAATAATCTCAAAGTATATTATTTTGCTGCTATAGAATATTTTATATTAGATAGCCAATTTGATCTTGTCTTTTTTGTCAAGAAAAAAAATATATATTATTTGTTTTATTATTAACTAATTAATAAGAATTTTGCTGAAATTATTATAATTAATAATAGCTCTACTTATTATTAACTTGTATAAAGAATTTATCATATTATCTTTTCTTGAATTATTTGTTTTATTTGTAAATCTTTTTTTTAGATTCGGATCTACCACTTTTCCTAGTTTATCAACAACCCAAAGTTCTTTACTTCCAACACCAACTCCTTTTCCAACAACTCAAAGTTCTTTACTTCCAACATCAACTCCTTTTCCAACAACTCAAACTTCTTTACTTCCAACACCAACTCCTTTTCCAACCACCCAAAGTTCTTTACTTCCCACATCAACTTCTTTTCCCACAACCACTTCTACAATTTCCTTGAATTTCTCTACGCCTTCCACCATATCTTTTGCACAATTAACGAAACCACCACCCACAATTACCAAGACCACCACAATTTCTAACCCAACGAATACATCTTTAAATACTACTTTTACAAATCTTGCTACACCTACTTTATCAAGAACAGATAAATTCGAAGTAAGAATATTGAATATTATAATAACATGAAATAAAAATATAAATAAATAAAATAAAAAAAATTGTTTTTAAGTTAACATCTACTTCAACTACGACGCCATTTCAAATTGCACCATCTTCAAATTTACAAACTGGAAGTATAATGACAGGAAAACCTACTGCTATTGGGACAAGTACTTTAATTAAAGAAACTGAAAAAACTATTCCTGTATCAACAGCTTCTATACAACAGCCATTATCTACAATTAAACAAAAAAATAACATTGAGGAAGTTCCTCAAACAAAAAATGAACCTGAGGTATTTTTTTATTATTGTCAAAAATTAAAATATAAATATTCAAAATAATATGGATATCTATCATTGTTCTAATTTGAAGAGATAAGAAATTTTAAATTATTTCTTTATTTTTAGGTTGAACCTGTTGGATTAAGTACTGCTGTTTTTGCCGCCTCTGTTTTAGATGATATGCAGTATTTTGAGACTGAGTTATCAGAACTAAAAACTCGTGTAGAATCCTTAGATTTGAATGTACGTAAAATAAATTATAATTTAATTTATAGATGCATTTATCATTATAAAGTTGAATTTTTAGTCAATACATTCTGGTAGTGATTCTTTACAAACACGCCTCGCTTCGCTTGATGCTTTCGTCAATGAATTACAAGAAACAACTACAGCACAACATAATGAAGTGGACGCTCTTAAAACAGAATTACTTGAAACATTTAGTTGGCATGAAGACGCAATCTCTAAGATGGATTATTTTAAAAATCCAACGTAAGAAATTACAAAGATTATTTAAAAAGATTAAAGTTGATTTCCATTTAATTATAAATTTATAATAGCTTCTCATTCATTTTAATACTGTAGCATTTTTAGAAAATTCTTAGCAAATTTAAGCACTCAATGAAATAAATCGATAATTCACTTTGCTTTAATTAAAAATTTTTAACTAATTTATCAAATAAAGGTTGAAATTCAATTTTGTAAATTGTGCTATAAAAATAAAAAAATTTCATAATTTATTTGAATAAATTATCATATTTCTCAATTATTTTCCTTTTTTATTTTGTTTTAGAATTACTCAACTTTTAGATCTTCAAGCTACTGACCCAGCGGCTGCTCGTCGACTTTCTTCCATTCAAAATTTAGCGTTTCATATTGAAAACCAGATTATTCAATTAAATACTGTAATGGATGATGCTTGGGCCAAAAAACACTTAGCAAAAATTTCATCTCTAAAGTAAATAATTATTATTATTATTATAAAGTACTTATTTTTAATATATTTTTTAATATTTTTATTTTTCTAGAGATAAAAATAAACAATTATATATTCCTATTAATGAAGAAATACTACAAACACTTATTCTTCATACTAAAATTTTGCAAACAAGAAAAACTCAAATGTTAAAAATATTAGAACGTTGCCGCCTACCAGTTGATTTAAAGAAATCTAATGTATCTGATATAATAAACAGGTATAAATATTTTTGTTTTTATTTTTTTAGAGAACTTATTTACTTAAATGTTATTTGTATAATTTTTATTTGTTTACTAGTTTTTTTTAAGAATCACTCCCACTTGAACAGGTGGGGTATTCGCAAAACTGTTCTTCTCTATCTCTTTTTAGTTCTTTGCTAAACACCTATAAATTATTCTTAGTATTATTATTATTTTCTTAATCTTTTCTATTTATAGAAATCAATAAAACATATAAAATATACTTGAATTTATATGTACTTTTTAACATATTATTTTTAATTTAAAATTTTATACTCAATTCTCGTGATATTCGAATATGATCTTTTAGAGGGAAAAAATAAAGATATTCTTTATATTGTAATAAATAATTTAATATAAAAACTACTACTAACTTATTTTCTTGAAAAAAGGATGTATGCTTTAATTATTTTTTTTCCTTTTAGTGAATCAGATGCATCAGAGCTCACTCGAAAACTTAAAGCAATGGGTCTGACTCCTGAATCATCAACTACCACTTCCTCTTTAACATCTGCTTCAGGAAACAGTAGAAAAATGCAAGCATATATCAGGAAATTGCTACGACCTCGACGAGTTGTAACTATCAGACCTTCTCGACCTATTTATGTAATCGAACCATCTGAACCCAGTATTAAACCCGAAGATGCAAAAGAAAAAATAGTAATGAGTAATAAATCAACAACTGAATTTCCATTACAAGAATCTTCTGATAATAATATTTCTATATTTAATAATATAAACCAAGGGGTTGTCAAAACAAATGTTATTCCAACTCAAAATAAATCTGCGCCTATGGCTTTGAATTTTAATCGACAACCAGTCTCCTTACCAGAAGTAACATTTAATTATTCCAATAAACCAGTTACCTCAACTGTCGCCCAAGTGCCGGCTCCCCTTCCTACTTTTATAAAACCAACAAATGATACTCCAAAAACTCCAGCAGGGTCAGAAACTACTTCCTCTATATTTACTCAATTAAAAGAAACGGGAAGCGGATCAGTATTGATGAAAGCTTTATCAGGTGATAATACTTTAGCTTTGGCTAAAAATAAAATAGAAAATAAACTATTTCAAGGGGCCTCAGCAACTACCACTAAATCTGAAACAGTATTTAGTTTTACTAAACCAGCAGAATCTCCTATAGACATGTTTAAACCCAAAACTACACAAGCAACTCCTCCAATTTCATTCAATTCATCTTCAAATTTAAACACAAATTTAACTAATGCTATTGGAACACAAAATACGTTCACATTTCTTTTTCCTACAACACCAAGTAGTGTATTTAATACAACATTTGATAATTTAAATGTTCCAAGCACTTCCACGGGATCAACTACAAGTTCTTTTGGTACTAAACCTTTATTAGAAAGTACACATTCAATTTTCGGAGGTACTGGAATAAATGAAAGAACGAACGAAGGAACTTTTTCATTTGGAAGATTACTTAAATCCGAATCAGTTTCAAATTTAGAAACGGTTATTGATAAAGAGCAAGAAGTGGAAGAAGTTCAAAATCCAGAAGTGGAAGATGATGATGATCAAGAATCAATTGAGAGTCAACCATCTGTCATTAAAGTTGGAGAAGAAGCAGAAGCTGTTTCATTATTAACTTTTAAAGAAGATACAAAAACGGTACATACCGTGAGTAAAAATACTCTTTTAATCTATACGTAAATTAATTAATTTTGAATTAATTTGAATGGGATGGGTTTATAATAATTTTTTTTTTTTCAAATTAATAAATTACATAAATTACTAGAAGAATTTAAATTGACTAGTAAATTATTAAAATATTTAATTTTTTTAGGTTCCTGAAATTCCTAAAAATGAAGATAATATTATAGCGCCTGAAATAATTTCTATAAATTCATCTTCTATCCCAACCAATACAACAGCAAATTCAATTATAACCCCTATCACTACAATTTCTGCACCAACTTCCACTGTTGTTGCTACTAATACTGTAGTTACAACACAATCCTCTCTTTCCCAAGGATTGAATTTATCAAAATCTCTTTTTGCAACTCCTGCTACATCATTTTCATTTGGAAAATTTCCAACCCCTGCACTATCTACAGAAGTGGCTACAACAACTAATGCAAATGCCACTATAATTCAACCAGCTACTGCTATTGTAACTACTGCATCAGAAATTCCATTGATTACTACTTCAACGACGTTAACATCATTAACTTCTACGTTATCTTTACCAACTCTTAATACAGTAAATTTTTCAAATTTATATTCATTTTATAAACTATTTAATATATAATATATATCTAATATATATTATTTTTCTTTTATTGTAGCCGAATGTTATTCAGACTGAAATTTCTGCACCAGCTATAACAACAACTGTTGCAATTTCAAGTGTTGCATCTTTAACTACTTCACTTGTAACTTCTGCTACTCCACTTGTAACTTCGGCTAGTCCACTTGTAACTTCTGCTACTCCACTAGTAACTTCTGCTACTCCACTAGTAACTTCTGCTACTCCACTTGTAACTTCGGCTACTCCATTAGTAACTTCGGCTACTCCAGTGATAGCTGCAACTACGAAAGAAACTACACCATCTTCTTTATCCTTTGGTCAGGTTACTAAACCCGCAACAGCTGATTCAGCTACTTCCGCACTTTCAACATTTAGTTTCAACTCATTTGGTTTTGGAACTACTTCACCAACTGCGACGACAACCCAATCTCCAGCGGTTACTACAATTTCATCTAATTTTGCGTTTGCTACGCCTTCAACAACTAATGCAGGAATATTTGGTTCATCTCCCTCTGGATTTGGAGGGTAAATTGCATAATATTTTTTTTTTATTTCCTTATTTATCAGTGACTGAAAATTTTACATTAGTATAAATTGAAAAACATTAACATTTATTTATGTGAATCTAAGATTTAATGAATTTTTAGAACAACTAGCGAATCAACGAGCCTATTTGCTTCAAAGCCTTCCTTTGGGTCTCCTACTACTTCTACAACAGCCGCATCAGTTTTTGGAGGATCCACATCACCCCAAGGTTCGATTTTTGGAGGCTCTGGTTTCGGATCCAACAATAATACTACACAAAGCTCGGCAGTTTCTGGATCATCTAATTCAGGATTTATGTTTGGTGGTCAAACATCTTTTACATCTAATGCATTTGGAAATACAAATGCTGTCACACAACCACCAGCTACTGCTCCATCAACTATTTTTGGAACACCCGTTTCCTCTGCATCTTCATTTTCCGGTGGCTTATTCAAACAATCCTCATTCTCTCAACCCGCATTTGGAGGAAAACCTGCTTTTGGTCAGCCATCTATGTTTAATCAATCGTAAGTATTTATTGAATATTTTCAAATAAGTAACTCTGCATCTTATTTAACTTGATTATTCTAATATTCAAAAGTACGAATATTAAATTATATTTAAGATATCATATTATAATATTGAAACAATAATTATTAATTATAAACATATTAATGTAAATATTTTAATTTAACAGGTCTACTTTTGGGACCTCAAATTCAGGGAGCATTTTTGGTAATTCAGCACCTGCAGCATCTTCTAATTCGGTCTTTGGAGGGATGCAATTTCAGTCATGTAAATAAGTTTTTTCTAAACTATTTTTAAATTTTAAATACAAATATTTTTATGTAATCATAAAGATTTCATAAATTAATTTTATATATAAGAAAAAAGTTACACATTGCTTAGAATTTAAAAATTTATATCTATCTATCTCTGTGGCTCTACGGAACTCGAAAGTTCTTGGCCGCAGCAACCACACCCCTCCAAATATATTCCTATTTAAAAATTTTATATAAATAATTAGGATTCGGATTTTTTACTATCTCGCCAGAAAATTTTCGATGTCGAGATTTTGTTGTTTTTATACGTTTTGAAGGTTCCTGAATCAATTTCACTAAGGTTGAGAAAAATGACCGCGTGTATATGTGTGTGTGTGTGTGTGTATGTAGACAAGATTACGCGAAAACGGTTTGAGCTAGAATCATTAATTTTTTTCTGTTTTCAAGGTATAATATATTTTTACTATCTCGCCAGAGATAGTATTGCGATCACGAAAATTTTCGATGTTGAGATTTTTATGTTTTTATACGTTTTGAAGGTTCCTGAATCATTTTCACTAAGGTTGAGAAAAATGTCTGTGTGTGTGTGTGTGTATGTATGTAACCAAGATTACGCAAAAAAGGTTTGAGTTAGAATGATGAAATTTGGTACATGAGCATTATTCAAAATTCATAGTTTTCTATCAACTTTTGAGAAATGTAGCTCAACCGGAAGAGGGTCATTACCTACCACGTTTTCATTTTTTTCCTCTAAACTGACCGTAAAAATACAGATATATATTTGATAGTTTTTCACATGATTAAAAATTGTATAAAACTGCTATATATAGAATTTCAGCTTGATTGAATCACTGAAAGTACCAGAATTAATTTTTTAACACTGCAAATCACGCTCCAACACGTAACGTGGTGCCATCAACAGAGCCAAACACGAGCTGGTTTAATAAATATTATTTATTAATTTTAATTTATAATATTAAATTTAATTTAAATATAATATATGTTAATTAATCCAATTCAAATAGCGAGATAGTCGAGTGGAGACACTCCAGCTTATTTCAAGTGTAACAAAGTGATGTGACTCTGGATAGGGACATTTGGAGGAATGTTGTTGCAGGTGGCAGAGCATTGTAATCTGTTGCCTAATTCGGCTGTTCTACTTTGAATATAAAAATATTAATTCTAGTAATTTCCACCCAGTATTATTATAATATGTACATGTTTAAAATGGTGAGAATAGACTTGCTTGTGAGAACTGTGGTTAAAAATTAACAGCCTTATAAATACTATATCATAGGAGGACAACAATTGTATCTAAATATAGGTAAAAACGAAATGTCAATAGAACAAATGTATAGACCAGTGATTCCCAAAGTGTCAGCCGCGGCTCCCTGGCGATGCCGTCATTAGTGCGCCGCGAAATATTCATTTAAATTTTCTAATACTTGATTTTTTGCGACAACAATCTTGTAAGCTTTTTAATTTTTCGCTTTTAAATGGAGTTTTCAATTTTTTTAAGAAAGTAAAAAATTTATATAAAAATCTGATGTATTAAGGGAGCCTATAGCCTAATGCGTCTTCTCAATCGATTGATTGCCCGACAACAGCGCCACCCTGGTGTTTTCTTTATTCCGTCACTGAACGTTAAATGTCTGTATACATGTCTCTTCTTGCGTTACATTAAAAACCAGTCGTCAAAATGAATCTTAGGGAATATAGTATCTCATTATATGTATGTACCACATATACAATTGGTATAATATTAATTTAGTGATTAAATCAAGAAAGAAAAAAGAAAAAAATGAAGCTTTTCATATACTGATTGAATTAAAATAAATGAAAAGCTATTACATTCAAAATTCAACAAAATTCTATCCATCACAGATGCTAAGAGCGTTTAAAGATGATTGATGAAAATATATTTTATAATTTTAGATTTATTTATTTTTAATTTCAGCATCCAATGCCCAAGGAGGGCCTTTTAGTTCAGCTCCAGATCAAAGCGTTGCCCTAACTGGATTTGGGTCGCCACCACCTACTAACTTTGGCAGCCCTCAACCAGGAGGATTTGGTGGTTCTCCTGTTTTCCGACCAACTTTTGGTGGTACACCATCATTTGGCGCTCCTTCGCAACCAACAAATCTTTTTGCTTCACCTTCCAATCAAGGTAAACTATTAATATGTTTTAAGTTTATTATTCAATTTATTTTAAAGAAAATAAATACTAATTTATAATTTTTCAAAATTTATATTTTTCAATTAATCAACTTTTATAGGTACATGTTTATTTGTATAATAATAAATATATATTTAAATAAATATTTTTTAATTTTATAAAATTGCAATTAATTGTTTTTTATTTTTTTTTTCAAATATGAAATAATTAATTTTTTTTTTATCTAGGTGGAACAATTTTCGGTGGTGGCCAACAACAAGGTTCAAGTACTTTCGAGTCACTCGCATCTTCACAGAGTACTATGACATTTGGTAATCTCGCTCAACAAGCAAGTCCTACTCAGACATTTGGTTCACCTGGAACAGCTCCATCCACTCAAAACACAGGTGCTTCTGGAATGTTTGGAGGCCAGGGCAACCCTGTTTTCAGCAGTGGGGGCACCTCATCGAGTTTTGGGTAAATTTTTCATTGAATATTTAAAGGTTAAAAGTCAAGAAAAAAAAATTATCTTTGTAATAGGGAGAATTAATGATTGATATTTACAAATGAATATATATATATTTAAAATAAATGTTATTGATTTTTTTTTAAATTTTCTTTTACTCAATTATTATTAATTTAAATTTTATAATAAGATTTTTCAAATTCAAAAATTACATTTTTTTTTAAATAATATTTATTTAGTTTCATTAAATAGATAATTAAATGTTAATGATTAATTTTTTTTTTTCAGTGGAAGAAGTTTTTCAAGTTGGAGATAAATGTTAATTTAATGTTTAAAAATTGTTTCTCATTGAAAATAATAAATATTATTTTTATAATGTAATATTTTAATATTGATTTAATTTCTTATATATTTTATTTTAATATATTGTATTGTTTAAATATATTAATAATAATGATGTAAATTATGTACTAATAAAATAAAATGATTTTTTTTTTTATATTTTGAAAAAACCTATCCTTATTATTTCACCGAAGCTTTAAATAATTTACATACCTAATTTATTGAATTTGTTTTCCTGGAGTAATATGTATAAGATAAATTTAAAATAGAAATTTATGAATTATTCTCTATTTGTAAGATTATAAGAAATTAATGTTACTTTAATATATTTCAATTCATAGTTATTCTTCTTCTCTTAGTTCCTTCTATTCTATGGCAATTTTTACTTTATTTGCAGCCTTCCTAAATAACTTTAGAGTAACATTCAAACCATTCTTTCAGATTTCTTAACCAGGACATTTTTCTTCTTCCTATTATTTTGCCAGTTATTTTTTTCCTGCATTATTAGACCGAGTAAAGAATATTTTTCTGCTTTCATGACGTGTTTAAGGTATTCCAATTTTCTCTTTTTTTATACTATTAATTATTTCTTCATTCTTATTAATCCCAAGTAGTATTTCTTCGTTTGTTATTTTCTTCTATAATACCATATTTCAAAAGCAGCACCGAAAGAACAGCATATCTTGTTTTTTTAATGTCCACGCCACGTCAATTCCGAAAAGCAAGATAGAAAAGATGTAACAGCGCAACAGTCTAGTTTTTAGCTGTATCTTTAGGTCTCGGTTACAGAGTACTTTTTTCAATTTAACAAATGCACTTGTCATTTCGATGCAATACTTCTTGGGACTGATTGAGGGTTTCATTTAGTCATTTTTCCTCTCTTTCAATGAGAGGTCATCTGAGGACCATCGTAACATTGGCGTAGCACAGGGGTGTCAAACAAACAAACAAGGTTTAACTTTCGGCGGGCCGCAGACAAAATGAAAGTCGAAAGTCTGATCGCTAAAAACATTTTATCTTTTTCTTTAGACAAATTGAAAATTTTTTAAAAAGTCGAAAGTTGTCGCGGGCCGCGAGTTTGACACCCCTGGTTTAGCATATATTGTATACATATTGGCCATATATGGAAATACCAACTGCTGTTCCCTCCATTGCTTATATTCAAATACTGCCTCACTATATATAGAATTCCGGTGATATATCACCAATAGGACACAGTATTGTTTAACTCATTGACACCTCTTCTGAGATTTCTTCTTCAACTTTAAACCGAGCCTTTTGTTTCCAATATAAATTAGCTATAATTTTTAAATTTTGCTTGTCTACCTTTGTTCTTGAGTAATTGAAGAAGTTTGTCATGTCGAAATTTATTAAAGGCTTTTTCGAAATTAATAAAACTAGCGAAGACTTTCTGGTTCATTCGGAGAATCACTCAGCCCTTCTTCGATCTTTTTGTATATCTTATGATGTATTATTCTCAGTTTAAGAGCTATAATTCTTAAGTCCGCGCTGTTCTTTGCTTTACTAATTGTGGTAATCGGTATAAAGATGGAGGAGCACTTCAATGATGAAATGATTCCTGTTTTGTAAACAATGTTAAATAAATTCACCAAAATAGTGATTACGTCTTCATTTTGGAGTTTGAGGACTTCTAACGGTATTTCATTCTAAACAGACAGTATTACCGATTTTTGATGTTTTTATAGCATATTAAACTTTATTCTATTCATTTCGTTCTCCAAGTCCATGTTCTAGAATGTATCCTTCTACATTTCCTTTTTCCACCTTTGCGTTCAGATCTCCCATCATTATTGTGACTTCTTGTTTCTTTGTTGATTTAATGATTGCATTAAGATTTTCATAGAAATCTTCTATCCCATCTTCACTTTTATCAGCAGTTGGTGTGTATACTTGAAGGAGTATGGTTGGGACACCATTAGTTTGAAACTAAAACAAATTATAATCCTGTCAATAAATGAGATGAAAGAGTAACCGTATCTAAGGTCTGTGTTCTAACTTCCAGCATAGTATATCATACTATTTTCTGTTGGGCATTTTCCTGTTCCTGGCCAATGAACATCACATACCTATCGATAAGCCGTTGCATTTCTCTGCCACAGCATTATCCAATTTCCCGGAAACCTACAAACTTGTGATATTCCATGTCATACTGTTGATGTAATTTTCTGGGTGTATCAATATTCTTGATACAATTCAAAAGTGTGCCTTCCCCCCTAGATCTGTTTGGGGAACATTTGCTCTTAAACTCTACTATGATGATTATTACTAGTGATATCACCAATACGGATCATGAAAGCAATAGTTTCCTGTTGCCTTCTGCATCCTCATGCCATTGATCAGTATTGGGGCTCTATTTCTCAACCCAAGGACAAAAGAGTGCCCTAATAGTACTAGGTCATCCGCCAGAAGCCGTTGGTTAGTAAGAGGGGAATACTTTGTCATTGAGGTTGGCCTTGCCACACCCCTTTACCTCCACATAGTTATTAGGAAAATAAAATAAAATATAATAATAAAATATAAAGTTATCAAAAATGTGATATACAATAAATTTTCATGTCACTTGAAAAATATAAAAAAAAAGAATTCTAAGAAAAAACAAATGCATACTTTAAATAAATTTTCTCACAATGCTTCTTTATTGAAATTATTTATAATTATTGTGTTGTTGATAATAAATAATAAGTAATTATAATAAGTTACATATATATGATATTTTGTTTTTTTTATTTAAAGAAACTATTTATTTAAATATTCATATATATAATATAATTACAGTTGTATTACAAATATATATAGTCTGAGTTCTTGATTTAGATCTAGACGAAGAATTTTAGTTCATTATAAATATCATTTTATATTTTCTATATTTTTATTTTCCTTTTAATTAATAATGTTACTAATTATCAATAAGTAATTGCATTATTATGACGTTTAGAGTATATTTAATAAACACGATAGTGCTCATTAATCTCATTGATCACTTTTATTAAATTAATTAAAATGTGAATCATTTGAATTATAATAACTAAACAAAGTAATTGAAAACTATTAACTCTTTAATTTGGATATATATGGAATAATATCGAATCCCCTCTTTCAATTAATTTAATAGCTATTCAGGTTCATTAATTATTTATTACATTTATTAAATTCGTTATAATTATAAATATATTATATATAATTAATTTTTTTATATATATTTTTAGAAAATATTTATAATAGAAAACCAAAATTATTCTCATAAATATTCTTTATCTTGGATAATAATAATAAATAACTCAACATATTTGATTTCTATTTCCTTGATATTTATTTATTTATTATATGAATATGGTTTTAATAAAAATCAGAATGTATGAAATTTGATATATATATATATATATATATATATATTATCAAATATTATCAAATATCTTATACATGTATAGCGAGACCTGATATTTTAATATATCTTTAATCTTTATTTATTAGTCGTTGGATATAATATAACTAAAATTCCAGAGGTGAATTTAATCTATATTTGTGAATTTTATCATTTTTTACCTATTTAAATTATCTGTATTTTAAATGTGAAACTATAATTAAATAATTTATATATTTTTCGATCGTACCGTCGTTTTAATAAAAATGTAAATATTTCCCCCCTTTTCAACAAACTATAGAAAACCTCTGACTTTTGTACGTCCTACGCAAGGACAAAGTCGGTTATATCAATGAGGTGTCCTATGATCAGTAGAACGAGTCCTATTAACTTTTACCTTGATTTTCTTGATCGGAGGCGCTACTTTTTATCAAGTAGCTATTCCCCAATGTTGTTCCCGGAGGCTGGGTTGACTCCGTCCCATAGACCCCAGCTAGGGAAATTCCCTTGCCAGGCCCGAGACTTGAACCCGGGACCATGTGAATGTGGGACAGCGAGACTAGCCTCTCATCCAATGGCTTCTTCACAACAACCTATAGTAAAACCTATATAAAAAGTGTGTCAAATTTTCTGATAAGTTGTTGAAAGTTCGAATCTTGATGATAAAAATTATCTCTACAACTAATTAAATTTTCATATCGGTTCTTTCACTATAGAATAATCGTTTATATAATTAATATGGGTAATAATATAGAACGGTCAGGATGTGTTTCTGAATTTTTCTGAACTTATACACTTCTTATTCTTTTAACTCCCTTTTCTTCTAATTGAAACTTTATAATTATTCTTTCGGTAATTATACAAACTGGTCATCCTGTCATGGATTTGGATAAAACTTTACCAGTTGGTTCCTTTTTTAATTCCAAAGACACTTTTCTTATACATTTTTTGGGGATCGCTTCTAGTTTACGAGATAAAAAGGATTAAAGTTTGCCAGTTCAGCTTATTAACAACCTCGAAATATGAAATCATTAAGTAATTCACTAATTATTCACTAATTCTTAATTTTCGGTTTTTTTCGGTTCGGTTTGGATATAGGAAAATTATTTAATTAATTAATTTTTTAATTTTTCTATATCTAATCCAAAAAAAACCTAGAAAATTAGTGGAACCCTCTGATGGTCAAATAATAAAACATGGTAGCTAAATAGAATATCAATGGATTTATATGCAAAATTTAATCCTTTTTATCTCGTAAACTAGAAGCGACCCGCAAAAATTGCAAAAGAAAAGTTTATTTGGTATTAAAAAAGGAACCCACGGATAAAGTTTTATCCAAATCCATGACTGGATGACCATTCAATATAATTATCTTAATATGTTTAAATTTTAAATTTTTATCATTTTACTTTTCAATGAATGCATAATATTTGAAGATTTGAGAATTAGAAGGGGCCTATGCACCATTTTTTGTAATTTTTTTTTCTTCAAACTCTCAACTCTTCATTTAATAATAGCGTCCCGTTTTTGTTACTAGACAATAGGGTCACCCGAATATATATATATATATATATTGGCTTTAATTGTTTAATCAAATTTGAAATTTTTTCAAGGATTTGAAGAACATCAACCTCTTCGGAGATCAAATTTGCAAAATTTAAATTTGAACCCCTCTTCGAAAAGGGTGGAGAAACCTTTTCCTTATCCGTGCTAACTCATAGATAAATTTTATCAAATAACTATCGTGACACGTAGGACGTACAAAATAAATAAAATAAAACATAAAAATCAAAGGTTTATGATAGAAATTTTTTTATATGAGCTTTTTATATAGATTTGTCATCTCTACACTACGACGGCCTTGTTTACTTTACTGTCGATATTCATAAAAATTATATTTTATTTATTTTTGTTTTTTGTTTTTTTTTTCTGTTTTGTAGATAAAAATGAAAATATATGAAATATTGTTCGTCCTCTTTTGTTTTATTAACTTATCATTTCCATTATTTGTTACAAATAACATTTCTCCAAGAGTTATTACAACATCACAGGGTCAAATTCGAGGTTTACGAACTAATTACCCATTATTAAATTTGCAATATGATAGTTATATGGGGATTCCATATGCACAACCACCATTTGGAGATCTCACATTTCAGGTAAGTTTGAAATCTAAGGAAAAATAAAATTTTCATAATAATATAAGGTTTTTCCTCACTTATTTGTTTCTAACTCTGTGTCCACAAAAACCACATTCCTCCAACAGTTCGTATCCTGTGTCATCCTCATCCAACTCCAATTTTCTTCCTTAGATTGTTTGTTTACCGACAGAGATCGCTTCCCATCTGGTCTCCTTACAACTCAATTTCTAGCTAGTCTTTCCAATTTATACTAGCTAATCTTTTCGCGTATATAAAACCATAACTATGTTTGGAGATGCATATAACAAATGCCATTTACCGTTATGAAATCTCCTCCATTCCCTAACTAATGCAAACTTTTTGCTCCTAAAATCCTATTTTGAAATATTCTTAATCTATTCTACTTCCCATTGTATATTTTATACATATAATTAATTTAAAATTTACAAACTTACTATTTATTCATAAAACTCAGTAATGCATATTGCACATTTGATTAAATTTGTTTTATATTAATAGATATATAATATAGTTATAGTTATTACTATCTCGCCAGATAGCAATCACGAAAATTTTCGATGTCGAGATTTTGATGTTTTTAAACGTTTTGAAGGCCCCTGTGTCATTTTCACTAAAGTTGTGAAAAATGTCTGTATGTATGTGTGTGTATATATGTAGTCAGGATTACGCAAAAACGTAGAATGAAGAAATTTGGTACACGAGCATTATTCAAAATTCATAGTTTTCTATTAACTTTTGAGAAATATAGCTATTTCGGAAGAAGGTCATTACCACGTTTTGATTTTTTTCTCCTCTAAACTAACTGTAAAAATAAAGATATATGTTTGTTAGATTTTCAAATGATTAAAAATTGTATAAAACTCCTATATATTGAATTTCAGCTTGATTGAATCGCTGAAAGTTCCAGAATTAATTTTTTAACACGTTGATTGCTAATCACGCGCCAGCACGTGGTGCCATCAACAAAGAACCAAACACGCGCTGGTTTAATAAACATTATTAATTAATTTTAATTTATAATTAATTAAATTTAATTTAAATATAATATATGTGTGTTAATTAATCCAATTCAAATTTGCGAGATAGTCGAGAGGGAGACAGTCCAAATTTTTTATAATATAAAATAAGAGAGAGTTTAGATTATATATATTATATTATTATAATTAAATAAAAAAATGATTTTTGACATATTTATTTTTTCATAAATATATAAGTGAAAAAATATTTATTTATAAAAAATAAAACTACAATACTACACCTTCTCCCCTCTCCTTTTATTTTATAATACCATGTTCCAATTGAATTCATGTATTTTTCAGCCTCCGTTGCCCTCGTCCAATTGGAATGGAATACTAAATGCTACATCGGAAAGTCCTCTCTGCCCGCAACGAGTGGATGATAATGGCAGATGTTATCAGGGGCAAATTGATTGTCTTTATTTGAATGTTTACGTTCCTGTTTTGGTAATTTAAATTAAATTTTTTTACTAAAGAGTATTGAAATTATTACTAAATATATAAAAAATAATAAAAAAAATCGTTTTTACAATTTTTAGAATTCTACAAGTATCAATTTACCTGTGATGGTTTGGATTCATGGAGGTGGCTATCGATTTAATTCAAATAATCGCGAACGTTATGGACCTGAATACCTTCTCAGACACAGAGTCATTGTTGTTTCAATCAATTATCGTTTAGGTCCATATGGTAATAATTTCATTTCATTTTTACCGACCGATGATAGGAAGGGAAGGTATTATTTTCAAATCAAATTTTACTTTGGAGATTTTTACATATCTTCACGAATTATACATTTTTTTTTAACGGAAATGCATCAGTAGCATGAATTCATTAACTTTTGGTGTATATCCGGAAACCAGAAGTGGTAGTTTATAAAGAATTAATTTTATATTCATTGTCGGAAAATATTTCACTTAAAATATAGTAGTAAATAATAATTGAGTAATTAAACTAAAAATAAAAACCAAGATAATATAATTTAGTCATTTTAATTCAAGATTTGAATTTTTTTTTTTTTTGATACTTTTTTGATAATTTATATATATAATGTTGTTTGGAAATTAATTTATTTAAAATCATCGGTCGGTTTTGTGCCTGGACACAATTCATATTTTTAAACATTAATACCTATTAATTTCCTTCCTCCTTCCCTTTTATTGTAGGTTTTATGAGTTTAGGCACTACAAATTTTCCCGGAAATATTGGTCTGAAAGATCAACGACTCGCTCTCGAATGGATCTATTTCAATATTCGTTATTTCGAAGGAGATCCGAACAATATAAATATTTTTGGAGAAAGTGCTGGAGGAGGTTCTGTACAATTTCATGTCCTTTCTCCGACTTCAAATCGTTTTGTAGTTGCGTATCAGTAAACAAATTTTATTATATCAATATTATTACATTATCAAATATTAATACTATATTTATATATCAATCCATTAGATATATAAAATTTTAAAATTATTCAAGATTTTTAATTTATTACTATATTTTCTTTTTATAACGAATTGAAAACAAAGAGAGCAATTAGTCAAAGTGGTTCAGCATTAGATCCAGACAGAACAATACGAAACCGAACTTTGGCTCTGGCACGAGAGGTAGGATGTCTTCGCAATCTTTCAAGCTCTGAACAACAGATAGTCCAATGCCTTCAAGCTGTTCCTGTCAATAATATTTTATCAGCAACTGATAGAATTCAAGCACAGGTATTTATTAAACTATTATTTCTAAATATTAGGTTGGGGAAAAAGAAATCCATTATTTTTTCGGTAGATGGCTGTAGTGATCGATATCTCGTAAATTATCGATCAAACAATTTCAAATTTATGCTCGTTGTCAAGGTAACAGTTCGCACTAAAAGAATTCGTTTGCAGTTTTTTGTTTTGTCCATTCAGTTCTGAGTTACACGCCGTTAAAGATGGAAGTCAACAAAGAGAAAATTCGGTACATTTTACAGTTTTTCTTTGATAAGGGCGAAAATGCAAGTCAGGCGGCTGAAAATGTGAATAGTGTTTATGGTCCCGATACTGTAACAGCTAATTACGCGCAATTTTGGTTTCGTCGATTCCGTTCGGGTATTTTTGACGTTAAGGATGCCCCTCGCACAAGCAGGCCCGTCGTCGAAAATGTCGACAAAGTCACTGAAATCATCGAAGTGGACCGGCATGTTAGTAGTCGTAGCATCGCCCAGGAGTTAAAGATCGACCACAAAACAGTTTTAAACCATTTGCACAAAGCTGGGTTTAAAAAAAAGCTTGATGTTTGGGTGCCACACCAATTAACACCAAAAAACATGATGGATCGAATTTCCATCTGCGAAGCCTTGGCCAAACGTAATGAAATCAACCCATTTCTTAAACGGATGGTGACTGGGGATGAGAAATGAGTCACATACGACAACATTATGCGAAAGCGATCGTGGTCAAAGCGTGTTTTAGTGATAAGAAATTGGCATCAAGGGAAGAGTGTGAAAATCAATTGCTGGAGTTTTTCGCTAATAAGGACCAAGACTTTTATGAGAGAGGCATAATGAAGCTACCATTAAAATGGCAACAAATTAAAGAACAAAATGGTGCATATTTGACCTAAATCGGACAATGCAAAACATGTTGAAGTCTTGAAGTTCACGTAAAAATAATGGATTTCTTTTTCCCCAACCTATTATATATATATACGAGGTTTGTTCAAAAAAATGGTGAATTTTGAATTATTTCAAAAAGTATTTATTCATTCCTCAATATCCATTTTGTCCCCTTCAAAGTAATTCCCCTCAGATATAATGCACATATGCCAGCGCTTCTTCCATTCGTCGAAGCACTTCTTTCTGTATGGCCATCAGTTCGTTCTTCGATTCCGACTTTATCTCATCAATTGTGGAAAAACACTTTCCTTTCTTCAGTTTTGGGAATAGGAAAAAGTCTCAGGGAGCCAAATCTGGTGAATACGGTGGTTGAGGCATGTTTTCGGTGTTGTTTTTGGCCAAAAATTCACGAACAAGCAAAGATGTGTGAGCTGGTCCATTATCGTGATGCAGAATCCATGATTTTTTTTTCCACAATTCCTATCGTTTGAGCTGTATTGCTTCACGCAATCGTTGCATAACTTCCTTGTAGTATTCCTTTTTTTAAGTAAAAACACACAAAACGTGACTAACTTTTTCAGTTGTCAAAAACAAACTACTAATCCAAAATGGCTGATAATGTCATCATATGAGAAACATATGTGTACCAACATAACAAATTTTCGATAATCAGCGGTATACAGCCAGCGAAAATTCAAAATTCACCTTTTCTTTTGAACAGATTCGTATATATATATATCATCATGACAGTTATTGTCAAAAAGGTTCTCTAATGGTTAAACATTTAATATTTTTTAAAGATTTATTCACAATTCATGAATAATAATTTGGTTGTATTTTGTATTGCTCAGGTGAACTATTCAAAATTAAGAAAGATCTCGCAAATACAAAACTGTTTTTATTCTATTCTAATTTTAATTTCTAACTTTTTATTTCAGGAATTCGGTAATAATGACAATCCTGTCTCAGTGGAACCTCCAACCTCATTTTTCACACCGACCATCGAGCCAATTGGAACTCCGAATGCATTTCTTACCTCAGACCCTCAGACAGTTATTCGTTCAGGAAACTTCAGTAAAGTTCCCTATATTTTTGGAGTCACTTCAGCTGAAGCAGTCAACAGATTCACAAGTAAAACTTAAATCAAAATAATAGAAAAATCTAAAATAATCTCTTATTTATTTTATTGAAAAATAGAAATATTATTTATAAAATTTTCCTAATTATAATATATTATTTAGGAAATTAATTCGGTTATATTAATTATATATTATTAGAGTATTTTATTTTCTTTAAATTTGACTGATCATAATAAATGGACAGTTATTACTTATAGTTATAGTTACTATTAAATACCTAATATTTTTAGATCTTTGTTATTAACAGAAAAATCATTTTAAAAATGTCTTATGCTCTACTTTTTTTATATACCAAACTAATATATTTTGATAAGAATATTTATAACTTTGTTTATATTTTTTATAGCCATTTGGCCCCGTATTGATTTAATTAATGAAAATTTTACACGAATATTTCCATTACGATTACAACAAGAAATTCAAGAACTTGGTTTGTCCATGGAAAATATATCAGCTAATACTAAAGAATTTTATTTTGGAAATAAACGAATATCTGTGTTCACCGTCAATGAATTTATTGCGGTAATTATATGTAATTAATATGATTATTTAATTAATAAATTTATTTGATATATTTTAATATGTTATTTAAACTAAAATTAAACTTAAATAAAAATAATAAGAAAAATTTTAAATTATACTCTCTGTGAAATTCCATGATTATTAATATAATATTCTTTGCTTTATGCACATTTCAATTTTTACATCAGAAGCTTATTTTTTATTTGCTTTTATTATATGTTTATAGAATTATAGTTTTATATTTTTAAGTTCATTTTAGTTTACATAACTTGATATGACTATGTTTCGTTTAATTAATTTTTAGTCAGAATATATTTATTAAAGATATAATTATCTAATCCAATTTCATTTTTTAGTGTCTTTCTGATATTTATTTTCTTCAAAATACTTGGAGATCGGTATATCTATTGACACAAGCTGATCCAAATAATTCACATTATTTTTATGAATTTTCATTTTATGGAGCACTTAGTCCACCAAAAATTCCATTTTTACCAGGTAAATTTAACTTTTAAATATTTTTCTATTAATTTAATTAAAAAATTTATAATATATGAAAAATTTCATTAATTTCACACAATGGTTAATCAGCCCCATATTAACCTGTTTATACATTTATTTATTTTTTGGATGATTCCACCACATTAAATATTAATTTATAAATTTTTGAGTTATGATATGATTTGAACGTTCAACCCCAAGTTTAGTAGATCAGTATTTTACTACTGAATTTCATTCTTAAATTTATATTAAATAATGTATATTAAAAAATATTTAATATTAAAGGTGCAGCTCATGCAGATGAATTATTTTATTTATTCTTTCAACCAAGACCAGTGTCATTTCTACTCCCACCATTTTCATATGAAAGACAAATGATAGATATCATGACAACATTATGGACTCAATTCGCTACAAATGGGTAAGTTAGATTTTTCTATTCACACTCTTGAATAAAATAAGTAAATTAATTCCTAATAATAGAAAAAAATTGTGAAATGTTGGTAATAATTGAAATTGAATTGAATAATCTTTTAATATATTAATATTAATAAACTAAAATTAATAAACTTAATACTTAATACTTAACAAGAGGATATTTGAAAAGTTTGCGAAATGAAGTACAAATGAGTAGGGTAGTTTAGCAGGATGGTAGATTGAAGGTCTCTGGAATTGCTAAGTATCGAAGCATTTCAGATGAGAAGACTTCATATTCTAATTATGCATTTAGGGATGAAACAGCTTTCTGAAAGGTGGTAATTTTGTGTGCCGCCCAGTGGCGTACCTAGAACTTTTGCCGCCCGGGGCGATCTCCAGTTTGCCGCCCTTTCTATTATAAGTCAATCAAATAGTGGTTTTTATAAATTAATACATATAAATAAATTATTAAGTTATTTAATCAATATTAATTAATACACAGAGAGTAAATTTTTTTTACACATATTTGTAAGCACTCATAAACATATTTAAATAATATTTATTCTTCTAGCTTTCATACTAGAAAAATCGTGTATAATGCTCTCAAAATTTATATTATTTGTAATTTCTTGTTCTATTGACAATATTGCAAGATTTTGTAGTCTTAATTGACTCATTGTAGAACGAAGATAATTTTGCCGTACAAAATCTTAAAGATGCATTTACGAATTCAACGAATTTTAATGAATACAATAAAATAAAATTATTATACTGTTCTTGGAATTAGAATTCAAAATTTACACTAAAATGCATTTATATACACCGAGGAATAATATTCGAAATCATATAGTTGATCATAATTTATATAAATCAAATAGTAAACTTATAATGATCATAATAATCATTTATTATTCAAGAAAGAAAAAAAATAAATATGAAATGAATAAGTTGCTTTTTACAACTATAAGTAAATATAAAAAATGCCACCCCAAGATAAGTGCCGCCCGGTGCGGACCGCACCCACCGCCCCCCCCCCTTAGGTACGCCACTGGTGCCGCCAAATTATTACAAATGTAAAGAGACTCTTAAACATTTCCGACTTTTTTTTTCTAAATTTTTTCAATTTGGTTCTAAAAAAAAGTAAAACGTTTTTGGGACTAGGCTCTTAAACATTTCCGACTTTTTTTCTAAATTTTTTTCAATATGGTTCTAAAAAAAAAAGAAAAGGAAAACCGTTTTTGGGACTACTTTTTTCAATATGGTAAGCTTTTACACTTATCTTTTTCTTTGTGTGCCGCCAATTTTTTAAACTGTTAAAAGTGTGCCGCGGGAAAAAAAAGGTTGAGAATCACTGCTCTAGATCAGTGATTCCCAAGGGGTGGTGATGGCCTCAGGTGCATTTAGGCAAAATTGTGTGTTATCTTTCTTTTCTAAAAATAAAAGGTAGAAACGTGAATATATAATTATATCTTTCTGTTTAATTGTTATTGAAATTTATAAAAAAAAACTAATTTCCTTAGGATCTTGAGTAATATTTTTTTCTGTTTTCAAGGTATAATATATTTTTACTATCTCCAGAGATAGTATTGCGATCACGAAAATTTTCGATGTTGAGATTTTGATGTTTTTATACGTTTTGAAGGTTCCTGAATCATTTTCACTAAGGTTGAGAAAAATGTCTGTGTGTGTGTGTGTATGTATGTAACCAAGATTACGCAAAAAAGGTTTGAGTTAGAATGATGAAATTTGGTACATGGGCATTATTCAAAATTCATAGTTTTCTATCAACTTTTGAGAAATGTAGCTCAACCGGAAGATGGTCATTACCTACAACGTTTTGATATTTTTTCTTCTAAAGTGACCGTAAAAATAAAGATATATGTTTGATAATTTTTCCCATGATTAACAATTGTATAAAACTACTATATATAGAATTTCAGTTTGATTGAATTCAGTACCAGAATTAATTTTTTAAAACTGCAAATCTCACGTGACGTGGTGCCATCAACAAAGAGCCAAATATGCGCTGGTTTAATAAATATTATTTAATAAATTTTAATTTATAATTTATAATTAATTAAATTTAATTTAAATATAATATATTATGTTATTTAATCCAATTCAAATTGCGAGATTATCGAGTGGAGACACTCCAGGTTTTTTTGAAATTACCTATTAGGTATTATTTATCAACTAAGCAAAACCGTCCGACCAGGGATGAGAAACCCGAGGCCCGCGGGCCGCATGCGGCCCATCGAACAAAATTGTGCGGCCAGCCAAGCATAATAATATAATATCATTTTATTGGTACTCTAAACTTTTTGAGAATCAATTGTTTACAGTTAAGTTAAATACATATTATAATAAGTTATACAACAATGATACGATTTTTTGATACCTTGAAAGTGACATGTATTTATGTATTGTTCATTAAATATTTAGGAATTAATAATTTATTAAGTTGATTTTTTTATCTGCCACCCGGCAAGAAATGTCGAACTTTCGGTTCCTCACCCTTGCTTTAGACCAATTTAACTAAAAAAAAAAACGATTTTGACTGATTGTTTATAACAACAAATGAAACTTGTGTCCAGTATTATACACCAAAAAAGATTCTTTATTCAAAAAAATATTTAAAAAAAATTATATTTTAATTTTATATTTGTGTATGTTAGTTATTTTTAGACAAGGAGCTCTGCCCCCTGTATTCCCGAAGTGATAGCATTTGATGATTATCGTTAATTACTTATTTATATGAATGTGTTTTATCAAATCACTATAAAATTAAAAAAAAAAATATGAATTAACAAAACTCTTTAAAAAATAAAATACTATCAAATATTGAAGAATTTAGATTTTATCTCCATCAAGAATAAAAATAATTTGAATAAAGTATTTTTTCCTTAAGATTACAGGATAATAAATTCTTTATATTTATTTATAAATTTATTTTCATCATATAATTGAAAAATTTTTAACCTCCTTCAATTTTTATATCAATGGATAAAATATAGTTATTGTAAATAAAAAGATTTTATTAAACGTTTTTATCTAATTTTTAATTACGAAATGGTTTTTATTTTATTTAATGATGATTGAAAAAATAAAGGAGCGTGTACCAAATTCTGATTTCAAATATATGCTAATAAATATTTTAAGAAAATGGAGAATAAAAAAAAATTGATATTGAAAACACATTGAATTTTAATTGATGTGTTATTGATTTAATTTTCTGTTAATTATTTAATTCCATAACATGAGTTAAAAAACAACTTATCAATTGAATTATTTTATTTTTTAGAAATCCGTCTTCTGCTTGGCTTCCAGTTAATATCACATCAATTAATTATTATAATATTAATCGAGGTGTAGATATTTCTCCAAGGATGCAAAATAACTCCGCACCGCTCGGAAGACGAATTGCATTTTGGAAAAATCAATTTCAATTACAATAAATTCTTAAATTATGATAATTTCAAATATCTATTACTTCTATCTATTCACAATATTTTAATCATATTATTTATTACATATAAACTAGTTTAATTTGAAAAAAAATAATAATATTTTGTTGATTTAATTAATTTCTATTATCAATATAAATATTTAAAATTAATATAATATAGCATATTTATTTTTTTATTTTAGTATAACAATATTTAATTATTTTCTAGATTAGTTTAGGAAGAAAAATAAATATTTTTCAGTAATTATCATCAATTCCTGGTATGGTTTTTAAAATACATATTTTTTTTTTTAATTATTTTTAAATTTATATTTTTAATTTATTAATTTATTTTCTAATTATATGTGAGATGAGTTTTATTTCTTTGGTATGTTATTATTAATACGCCTCAATTTTTTTTTTAATCAAAAAAATATAGTCTTTAGTTATCTATTTATTTCTGAGAATATCTCTGAAAAGAATATATTTGGGAATTTTCTTATTTTTAAAATGGAACTTTTAGAGAAATTGATCATAGATGCCTTATTATAAAAGTGAAAATATTAAGAAAAAAAAAGGCATCGATTGATATTTTGGAATTGTTCTAATATTTATCTTTATTCTGTGAAATGGTGTTTATCTGAAGTGCACTTTGGCTATCGAGGGGGGCCCACATACCCCTCTCTCAACGCCCTTCCCCGACACCCTACCCCCACCCTAGACACGACCCTTTGAGAAACTACACCACCCTGCAGCTTTCTCATGCCTCTCGTCATTCATTTATCTTAACAGCCAAGAAGTGTTTCTAATGTAAGAGATTTTGTATTCATTTCTTGTTCAGTGTACAATAGACTGCTCAGCTTGTTGTTCATTTTGCCGTTTATTTTTTCTTATTGTTTTTCGGTCCACGTGGTGTTTGTTTAGAATCTGAAATCCTAGACACGATGTTTCTTTCTCGGAGAGATCAACCAAATACTATCTGGGAAGCAGCAGAGAAGGGACAGATCAGTGATGTGATACAATTTTTAAATGTTGAACCGAATTTATTAAATCTCGGTAATAGATACTCAATGGAGTGGACCCCATTGCACTATGCGGCCATTCACGGGCATCATAATATTGTGAAAATGTTAATAGTGCGTGGGGCTCATGTGGACGCCCTTGCCCTTGATTTATCCACATCATTGCATTATTCAGCCGCCAAGAATCATTTAAAAATCACTGGATCATTAGTTGAGGCTGGGGCGAATGTGAACGCGCTGGATAAGTCGAAAAACTCGCCCCTTCATCATGCCGCCCTTTACGGACACCTGGAAACTGTCAGATATCTCCAAGCAAATGGCGCCAATACCCGATTGAAAAACATCATTGATTGTACTCCAGTTGATTATGCTAAGACCAGAGACCATACAAACATTGTCACATTAATACAAAGAAGACATTAGGAAATTTAATTAAACCTTGCTTACTATTTAAGACTGAATTATTTATATAAATATATATATATCTTAAAATGTGATGAAACGCATCTAAATGCATTGTCTTCATTACGCATGCGCCTAATACATGTGCGATTCTCTCTCAAAAGTACCTTTCAAATAAAGCAAAAAAAAAACAAAAAACAAAAACAAATCAATATTTTTTGAATTCTTAAAAATATTAAATATTAAATAAAAAAATACTATATTTTTTTGAATAAATTTATATGAAACAATAATAATAAAATAATAAAAATTTTAGGAACTATTTTTATAAACAATTTACAAAATAATATTTGATATCAATATTTTTTTTTTTTTGCAAAAATAAATAAAACAAAACACATTTTTAGATGCATAATATATATTTATATATATGCCATATTTATACAATACAAAACTATAACTTAGAAAATATATTTAAAAAAGAAAAAAGTTATGATTAATTTTTATTTAGTTCGAATTATACATTTTTTCTTAATAAGTATATTAATTTTGTTCTTATATAAGAATACCTCCTTTATACATATTCAAATGAAAATAATTTTAGATATACTTCATTTTTTTTTTTGATTAATTTAGTATTTACATATTCAAAAATTTATACAATTGTATGAAACAGCTACGAATCCCATATTTCTACAAGATAAAGATAATATCAATATTCTGTTATTTTTAGAATTTTTATTATATAATTATATCTGTTATTATTAAATGTTTATAAATAAATGTTTACAAAAATCCTTTTTACTTTTATTTTTTTTTTTAAATTGTTCATTTTTTTTATTACTTGTAAAGGGAATATTCTTTTGTTTAGTGCTTGTGGTGCTTGCCAACTGGGTTTTTTGCCTCTATCAGCCTCTATATCACAGACTATCTTTAAGATGTCCCCACTCCGGGTTAAATTTTGAAGCAAAGTTTTAGCACATCGCGCCACCTGGTATCATAACCCATATACTAATTTTATAAAAAACGCTATAAAAAAGCGTGCTTGTGTGTGTGTCTGTGTGAATTTTTTTTTTTTTTTTTTTTTTTTTTTTTTTGTCGGGAATTCCGGGAATTAAAAAATTGTGGAAAATTTTCTGTTAAATGAAAAATTATCTATTTGGAGATAAATATTAGTTTAATTTCCAAATAAATAATTTTTCATTAACTGAAAATTTTCTACAATCTTTTTATGTAATTAACATATCTAAAAGAAACGAATAATTTTTTATGTATATAAACAATATATATTTGAAAATTAATAAAAATTATAAAATTATATTTACAAATAATGTGGTGATCTCACTATTAAACATATCTTTTTAACATTTTGTTTTTTCGCTTGTGCAAAAATTTGACAATTTTTGAATTGTTATTATTGAATTTATACAGCTAGATTGATATAGTAATGTTCTAAGAGTAATAGATAATATATAATACATAATACATAATATTTGTTCTAAAATTAATAAAAATTATAAAATTATATTTACAAATAATGTGGTGATCTCACTATTAAACATATCTTTTTAACATTTTGTTTTTTCGCTTGTGCAAAAATTTGACAATTTTTGAATTGTTATTATTGAATTTATACAGCTAGATGGATATAGTAATGTTCTAAGAGTAATAGATAATATATAATACATAATACATAATATTTGTTCTAAAATTAATAAAAATTATAAAATTATATTTACAAATTATGTGGTGATCTCACTATTAAACATATCTTTTTAACATTTTGTTTTTTCGCTTGTGCAAAAATTTTACAATTTTTGAATTGTTATTATGGAATTTATACAGCTAGATGAAAATAGTAATGTCTAAGTGATAGATAATATATAATACATAATACATCATATTTATTTGAAAATTAATAAAAATTATAAAATTATGTTTACAAATTATATGGTGATCTCACTATTAAACATATCTTATTTACATATTGTTTATTCATATATTGTGAGACGTATAAATTTACACCTTTGAAAATAGTTTTATTAAATACACAAAACATATTATCTTGGGTTACTTTCTGAGGTATCACTCCACGGTTTAACTTTTTCTTCTCGCTTGTTGTAAAATCGCTGTTTTCATGATTAATCCATCTGAGAAATGATAACAAATAATTTTAAAATAGTTTAATAGATATGTTTGGAATATCGAATTTTAAGTACATGGGTTGATCTACAGGTTATAAATATGGTCTGTTTAATAAAAACTTAGCCTATTGTCTTGGATCAGGTATACGAGGAAATAGAAGAATAGTTAAAATAGAAAGAAACTCGTTCATTTTCAATAGACAACATATATTAATAATATATTCAAATATTTTATTTTATATGTACATAATTCAGTAATACTGAATATTAATGTAAATATAAATAATAATATTTAATATGGCAAATATGTAAAATTTTGTAAATAAATAAAATATTTAATAATATATTAATAAATTTAATATTAATATAAAATAATTTATATAATAAAATTTTACTTACTGTAGGCATGTTTGCAATTGCTGCCTTCGGATTTCGAATTTTTATGCACGATGTAGCCTGTGGCGAGGGGACAATGACACACATCAACACACATGGACACACAACTGGGGGATGATTTTACAAGTCCAAGAAAATAAATTCAAATTTTATCTTCTACAGTAGTGCGGCCTCGTGAGCGTCTTCAGAGTTACAAATTGGGTGCCTGCAGCGCCTTCTGGTATCATAACCCATTAAAGTCAAAACATGGACTCAGAGCTTGCCTAAGAGTGAGATGTACCTGCTCTATATATAAAAGGCACAAAGCATCCATACATAAAAGGGTCTTGGACATTCCTTCACCCTAATGCTAGCCGTACCCATCGAGGAACTGACAGACAGCTGCTTCCCTCTATAATCAAAAATAATAATTAAATTGTTATAAGGATAAATTAAAACAAAATTAGATTTATTTATACTAATATAATACTAATAAAAATAATTTATATATTTTTAAAAAATGTATTTTATAGAGTTAAATATCAGTAAAATCCTTTCTAAAAAGACTTTTTAAAAAGAAAATCTAGAAAAAAAAATTATAATTAAAATTTAGGATAAGGGCTCTGAGAAATGATTTAGGACACTTTAATGAAATTTAAATTTAATATACTTAATTGTTTTATATAAGAATTTGAATCATTTTATTTTAAAATAATAAATTCAATTTTAATTGAAAAAAAACCTCTGACTTGTACGTTCTACGTAAGGACAATATTTTTAATTAATATCTTATCTTATCTTATCTTATCTTCTTATACGAGTAAAAATTGTTTGTTTGTTTGTTTCATTGTTCTCAAAAACCGCTCTAACGATTTTTTTGAAATTCACACCAGAGATAGTATTTATAAAGAAAAATTGAGTTTTATTGATCACATCTCTGGAAAACTACATCCTTATTAGTTCTTCTTAATTTAAATTTATAATATATGGATGACGTCACAACCACTGCCTGTGAGATATATATATCTATTCTTAAAATAAAATTAAAAATATTTATATTATATTCATATTTGATTTTTTTTACACAATGTTTAGTAGAAGATTTATCTTTATATTCGATTCGATATATAGGAGAATTAAATGACATTATCAATTTATTATACTCCGGTAATTATTATAAAATATTATATACTAAATATTCAATTAGTATATATTAGATAAAACATTTATTTGTTTTTGGGTTCTTATTTAAAATATATTATATTATATTATATTTATATTATATTCATATATTTGATTTGTTTCACACGTTTTGAAGTTTTATCTTTATATTCGATTCGATATATAGTAGGAGAATTAAATGACATCATCAATTTATTATAGAACGAATCCGTAACATTATTATTGTAAATGTTATATCTATCTATCTCTATTCCGCCATCTTACTTACTTGAAAATGAAAATCCAATTATGAGATCAAAATTAAAATTATTTATTCATATAATTTTGAATGTTTTCGTGTATTATAAATAAAAACAAATATATAGATATTCTTTGGATGACAAATTCCAATTTATATGATCTTAATATATTTTTATAAAAAGGCCAATTATATATATATGCAATTACAACTGTAGTGCCAAACACTGATTTTGAATTTGGCGACATTGAGCAGTGCATTAAAAATAATTTAATTTTTAAATTAATAAAATAATAACATTAATAATAATTCATTAGAAAATAAATAATTATAAATTATAATAATTGTAATAAATTTTAGATTTTAAGGCAATTTTATTTTTCTCATAAATATTAAGTTGTTTATATTTTTTGATATAATTAATTAGGTTGTTAATTGTTGATTAATGAGATGTATTAGTAAACATTATTATAAACTAACATGTACAAAGCTTTGGCTTAAATAAAAAGTGTAAGAATAAATAAATTATCTTTGTTGTTATTAATTAAAAATTAACAAGTGGTGACCCCGAAGCTGATGAAAAAAAAATCAAAAAGGAATCATACGATTTTCAAAATGCCGGAAACACAAATAATAATAATAATATATAATTAATTTACTGATTAAATTAAAAAATTGTAAAATTTTTAAAGTATATAAAAATTAATTGTATAAATTGGCTAAAGGGTCGAGTGATAGTTCGGTGTCACAGGTATATATTTTATATCAACACGCCTAGTTTTCTGTTTGTATGTTATTATTTGAATGGCGATTCGGTGAATGGTTAATGGTTAATTAACGATCCATATAACATCATCGACTGGGCCGCTACCATAAGGAGTGAAAATAGTGTCGAATAGAAATAGACGATATTACTTGGATTAATCTTATTATACTAGCTAAAAGTGTTTGTTTTATAACCACTTGGGGCGCTAAACAGTTTTTCAAAAAAACACTATAGAAAAAAAATATATATATTTATTATATATTTATGTATTATTGAGGAGCACAAGTTCATTCATTTTAATCAGATTGATGCAAATGTGTAACATTTAATAATTGTAATAAATAATTAAAGAATTGTATATCAATATTTTTCAAAGGGTAGAGCGAGAGCTCGGTGTCCCAGGTATTAATATTACCAGCCAAATCCAATAATAATGAATCATTTTTTTAACTTAAGTACCGAACCAAGGCTCAGGGTCCCGGTATATATTATAAAAGTGCAATGTGAGTATGTTTTGTGGAGGTAAAGGTTCTAAGGAAACAAACATACTATCAACAAAGCTCAGGGCCAGACACTCAAGTGCTGCGGAGTTCATTTGCAATCCCCATGTTTTTCCCACGGCCAATTATATGTTGCATGTTGTGAGTATGTAATTACACAAATTGGGAAAAAATCACTCGAAATGCAATTAAACAAAAAAATTGAAAAGCTAGGCTAAGCAGACGTCTTAAATATTATAAGAGATTCGGCAATTGCAATTACAGATAGCGAGGAAAAATTAATGGAGGTTTGAAATTAATAGTGATAAGAAAAAATATTTAGTGACAAAGAGGAACACAAAAAGAAATGAATGTTTTAAGTAATATAATGATTGAAACAAAATGGATGAAAACCTTTTACTACTTCTAACCAATTACGATGTACCACTCTGGGGTACAGGGGGCGGAGCCCCCGTCCAGCTGTGAAGAGCGCCGAAGGCGCTCTGACCAGCTGGTCTGTTTTTATATATAAAACAATGTAAGTAATATAATAATTTATTTATATTATATCTCTAAAGAAGATACTTCTCCCCCTCGCTTAGTTATTTTTTTTAGTAGTTATAAATAGAATTACCATAATTTTGTTTTCTTAAAACGGGACAAATTTGGTAATTTTCTCAAAATACAAAATGCGAGATGATAATAATAAGTTATTATTATGCAAAAAAAATAAGTTATTCTTACTGTTAGCCAACAAAATTTTTAAGTGAGGGTTAATTTAACAAAACTTTTTATCAGTAACATGAATTAATCAACTTTTGGTGTATATCCGGAATCCGGAAGTTGTAGTTTACAAAGTATTAGTTTTATATTCATTGTTTCAAAATATTTCACTTAAAATATAGTAATAATTAATAATTGATTAATTAAACTAAAAATAAAAACTAAGATTATATAATTTAGACCTTTTAATTCAAGTTTTAAAAATATATTTTTTTTGATACTTATATATGATATATATATAATGTTGTTTGAAAATTAATTTATTTCAAATCGTCGGTCGCTTCTGTGCCTGGCCACAGGTCATTATTTAGTTTAATAAAATTAATGAAAAATCTCCTCTCTCGCTAACTATATTTTATACTAATTGTATTGAGATTCGAAAATTAGCTGAAACCATTTGTTCAGTTTATTTTGTTTTTTTTTCATCTTTTTCTCTTTTTTTTCATTTAAAATAAAAAAATGTTAATGCTAAATATATATATATATATATATATTATTCATAATAGATTTATTCAGCAGAATAATTAACTAAGAAAAAAAAACTATTGACTTTGATAGGAACTTTTCAAAAACATTGTTAAAATAATAATTTTTCTATAATATTGTATATTAAAATATTTTAATTTATTAATTTTAAAATTATTTTTTTAATTAATTTCCAAAGGGTAATTGAGTGTAATAAATGGAAATGGAAAATGATCATATTTTGAGCAGAACCACTTAGACAAACAATTAGACCTTATACTACAATACCTGCGCACTCAATTATATTTCATCAATATTTTCAGATTATTATAATATAGACCTATCAAAACATTTTCAATAAAACAAAGTCCAAAGTTTAAAGTCATTCTTGACTTCTGGAACAGATTTGAAACTGGGTTTTAAAGGTGATTTTTTTTTTAAATAAAAGAAAATTTCAATTTATAGCAATATATTTATTTATTATTTTTTTTTATTTTTACATTTTCTTAAAAATATAAAAATAATTAGTTGACATTAGAGTTAATCCAATCGAGGTAGGAGCCGACACGAGCAAAGCCAAGAGGATATTGGCTGGCGCAACCAGCACTGGAGACGAAACTTGTGACACCAACAAGTTCACCTGAGCTTGACAAGACGAGTGGGCCACCACTGTCACCCTGCAATAACAATAATTCAATTATAATGTATATAGTTTTGTGATTTCATTCTCAAAAATATTCTACTAATCTAGGATTTCCCAAAGGGGTCCAGGTGGGTCCCTTGGAGTTCTACGAAACTTTGAATAGGGTCGACAGAACCTTAGGGGACTATAATAGGAGGTCAATGGATAAATTTCCTCTTATAATTACTATAAAACGAATAAAGGGTGTCTGTTTGAAATAAAAAAGTAAATACAAAAAATTGCAAACGGATCCTGCTAGATCTCTTAGTAGTGGTATTTATTAAAGTTATATTTATTACACTTTTATATATTTATATAATCGTGCATGTTTTAAGTGATTTTTTAAAGATTGGGATTTTTGTTTTAAATTTTCAATCTGTATAAAATATTATTTAACTTAAATAGTTTGTTTTTTTTTGATTGAGTTAATTTCTTTATAAATTAATATTATCTAATAATCTTTAATTAATAATATATTTGATAATATTTTTTAGCTACATTAATGTATGCGAAAGTTATGAAAATTAGTATTATTAAAAATTTGAACCTGATATTAAAAAACATCAGCTTCAACCCTTACATTAATTTCTTCAGTCAGGAATCCTAATAATCATTTATGAAATTATTAATTTACTTCGGCGCTCTTCACAACTAGACAACTCCTTTATGTCATTTATCTAAATAATCATATTCTAATTTTTTTTTATTTTTATTTAATAAATAAATTAAACTTTTAGGATAAATTAAATAATTGAAATGATATTTGAATATTAGCAATTAAAACAAAAATGTAAATATTATAAACATTCTTTGTATGGAAATATCTAAAATTATAAATTTTATATTCATTGTCCGAATAAGGCGCTAAATGACAACATGTAGATATACAATATTTAAAAATTAATTTCTGCGGTTATTGAATAGATATTGATAGAATATATAGCCTATATTAAAATAGAGGTACGTAAGAATATTGTGATGAAATTTTACAGTAATCGGTTTAGCCAATTTTGAGTCTATAACATCACAATTTTTTGAAAGGCCGATAGATAGACAGACATGAAAAATTCTAAAGTCACTTTTGGATTCTAGAGGTCATGAAACACAAAGTATGCAAAAATTTTTAAATGCTCAGCAATGGGCAGACAAAACCCTTTTTATATATATATTGATTAAATATTGAATTGTAAATTTTGTTAAATTAAATTAATATTACTTCTACTTGGACTAATCTAATAAAAATGTTTATTTTGTTGTAAAATTGTTAAAAATACACTCAATTAAATGCTCATAATTTTAAGTTGAACTAGATATACTGCATCAGAAAAACAGGGGTCTATTAAACGAGAAGAAAGTTTAAGAGAGGTCGACTTAGATAAAAGGTTGGGAATCCCTGTACTAATTTATATTTATTACTTACACTGCAGGTGGCATGGGAACCATCTCCTCCACAGCAAATGTGTGAATCCAAAATATCAGATCCGTAAAATGATCGGCACTCAGCATTGGAGATGACACTGAGTTGAACTTTGTTCAATAGAGGGGCAACATTTTGACCATCTAAAAAATGATATTTGATATAATTAATATTTTATCCAAAATTGGTACATTGAAATCGATTCTTATTTTAATTATTCTAATTAAGTAAATTAGAAATTTCTTTGTTTTTATTTCGTACAAGAAATTGAAATAAATTCATTTCTATCATGAGTTTATTTATATCGAAAATTGTATTAAAATATGTAATAACATTAATTTATCCATGATTTTAAATTTGTAAAAATCCCATAATAAATTTTTATAATGATTTATCATCTTTAGATAATATTATCATCATTTGTTTAGATTTAGATTGAAACCATTAAAGAGAATAAAATTAATTTTAATATTCATTGCAAATTAACAAATCACAACAATGAAACTTCAAATGGAATTGAAATATGAATATAATATGTTTTCATTTATATGAGTATAATTCATTAATTATAAGAATTTAAATAAAAACACGATTATTGTGAAAAAAAACAACGAATATACTCACTGTTACTTTCTAATCCCCATCCACTGGCACGTACTGCTTCACCTTCTAAAGTTGAGCCAGCATCTCCGGAATTAATCAATTTAACGAGATTGATGTTGCCTATAGGAAAAAAAAATATATTGATTTAATTTGACGACACTTGCAATTATTCTATAAAAATATTAATAAATAATATTACTAAATTACCTCCGATTTCAGCTGGAGACTCAAGTTTAATCAATGAAAGATCGTTAGCAAGGGTGAAGGAATCCCAATCAGGGTGTACAATAATGTCAACGCTTCTTTTTTGGGTTCCCTTCAAGACATCGAGTGAGCCCAAGTAAATGCTTGTTGCAATAGCCTCATCACCGCAATGAGCAGCTGTCAACACCCATTGGGGTTGGACGAGGGAACCTCCGCAGAACCAGCCAGCATCAGCCAACAATCCAATTTGGTAGGGGATTTCACCTTGTGCAGCATGATCTCCACCAATAATGCGTGGGGTAACTAATTGATATATATATATTTTTTTAATTAATATTTTGTTTTATTTAATTTTGTTTTTAATTTTTAAAATCAAACTTACGTCCACGTGGAGCATCTTTGACTGGAACTTTTTCAAGCACTCCCTGTGGCTTGGCCTATGAAATAGAAAAATTAAGATTTAATATTTATATTATATATATATATAAACTAATATTAAACTAACATGTTTCAGTTTCTTAAGATATTCTTAATTTAATAAGTTAATTTAATATTATTTATTTTATTTAAATATCTCAATATTGTTAATAAAATTATTTTTCTAAATTTTATATATAAAATATTCGGTAGCTTAAGAATAATTATTAACAAATAAATTTAATTTAATTTGAGAAATAAATTTTGAAATATCTTATTATTAAGATATTGGATTAGAAAGAATAAAAAATAAATTAATATATTTCATTTATATATAAAAAAAATGAGGGTAAAATTATTATTTTAAATTATTATTGATAATTATTTTAAGTAAATTATTGAGAAGAAAAATAATTTAATGAATTAGTTATATTATTGAATTAATTTATTTAAGACTTCCTGGATAGAGAGTTTAGTTAAATGATTTTCTATTTATGACTTAAACTTTTCCAATCTTTTTAGTATTTTAATGAAAGAACGAAGGACCAATTTCTGATTAACCCTGTTATATACTAAATGAAAAAATTTTGTTTTCCCATTAGTGAATGAATAAGATTTATAGTATTTTACCTGAATAGCCACAGCGAAGAGGAGGACTAATGCCAGTGTAAGTTTCATCTTGATTGGAAGAATTGTTAATTATACTTACTATCGATTTACACATGTATTTATATATAAAATTCAAAAAGATTGTAGACAATCTTATCAAGATACTTGAAAATTTTTCTCAATTAAATTTATCATATTAAAAAAATTATCTTAAATAATGAAAATGAAAAAAATATTTATCATATCCTTTGGGTTTTTCATAATTTTTTAATTATATAATAATCATTTTTTATTGTTCAGAATTCCCAAAATTAATTTTTTTTTTTAAATAGAGTTAAACACAATCTAACATAGTTTACTTTTGATAATAAAAACAAATGAAAAAAGAAATTAAATAAGTTATCTATTAAAATAAAAAATAAAATGATGCGTGAGTAGTTTATTATTTTTATTCGAGGCTAAAGTTAAACATTCATTTTTTCTTTAAAAATCTTTTTATAAAATTAAATTTTAATTTTAAATAACACTCATGTATACAATTTTACAACTTCCGAATACGGGAATTGTATTTTATCTGAAGCGCTCCAAACCTTCATAAAATATATTTTTAAAAACAAAATTGTCAGATTTTTTTTGTATTATTGGAATTATTATTTACTATTATTATTATTTTAAATTAGTGTTATTTTGTGATGCATAATATATATTCATATTTCATTGTGTTTTATATACAACTACCATTTTTAAATATTCAAAACAATAATATTATTGAATATTTGAATTATTTGAATATTCATAACAATAATATTATTTATTGCAAATTTATTTTATTTGTTGAAAACTAACAATGATTTATTTATTCCGGAGAAATACATATATTTTATCCATTAAATATCAATTTAAAGTTTTTTATTAAATATTTTTGTAATATAAATTTATTTATTATTATTATTATTATTATTGGTCTTTAAAAAAGAGCCATCTTTAAGTGATTTGACTTTCAAAGATAAAGAGAAAGAATGATAATTTGAATATAAGCAACACAAAATTTCGTATTGGCATTCATTAGATACTAAATATTTAATATTAATTCATATTTTTTTTAAAAAAAAGTAATTAACGACCGAAGCTAGTAAAATAGAATAAAATCTAAGTATAAAATATTAATCAAATGTTTTTTTGCTAACATTTGTTCTATTCATTTGGATCCACTAATACTTTTGACACCATTAAAATTTCAAACTACAACTACACTTAACTTATCCAAAATTAAAATTATGGCTTTTGTAATAACATGTAAAAATTGTCTAACAATTTTGCTTTTTTAGTGCAATTGTTAAATATTTTATATTATTTTTTGTTAATATTTTATTAAAAAGTCTGTTATATTCATGTACATATCTAAATATGTATTCCTACACTTAGATAAATATTTATTCTTTTGTTTATTACCGAATTTATATTTTTTAACTTTTTTTATAAATAACTTATCTATTGTACATATAAAGGTTAGTAATTTTTTAATATATTTATTTTTATTTGTTTGTATATAAATATTATAATCAATAAAATAAATAAAGATACTTAAAATTTAGTTAAAATCCTCATATTGAGAATAGATGCTCAGAAAAATTTTATCGCTTTAATCCAAGACAAGTAAACAAATATTTTTGTTTAATGGTTTAATTGATTATAATAAAATAATTCTTTTCATAGTATAGCCCTACATTTATTATCTATCAATCTAGCTCTGCAACTCGAAAGTTCTTGGCCGCAGCAACCACACCTCTCGAGGCATCCCTATTCTGAGCCACAACCCTCCAGCCCCTACCCTCTCCCCATTTCTCTTACGTCCCTTCCTACATTATCCACCCACCGCGTCCTTGGTCTTCCAAAAGGGCGTTTCCCACTCGGTCTCCCCACGAATATATTTTTCACCATTCTTTCCACTCGCATTCTAGCCACGTGCCCTGCCCATCGAAACCTTCTTGATTTTATAATTCTAACTATATCTGAAGATGCATAGAGGTCATGTAAATCCTCATTATGCAGTCTTCGCCATTCCCCGGTGACCTCATCTTTCTTTGGCCCATAAATGCATCGAAGAATCCTATTCTTAAATACTCTAAATCTACTCTCGCCTACTAAGGTCATAGACCATGCCTCACACCCATATAATACAACCGGAAAATACTACATTTATTATAATATTTAAAAATTTAAAATACTACTAAAAAATATATATTTCGATTGTAGTATTCATATTTGTCTTACTCTACGTCAGTGGTTCTCAACCACTGTGCCGCGAGATTTTCAAAGTGTGCCGCGAGATTACGAGGCTCTTAAAAAAAAAGGTAAACCGTTTTTGGGACCACTTTTTTCAATATGGTAAACTTTTACACCTTTTACACTTATCTTTTCTTTGTGTGCAGCCACATTTTTAAACAGTTAAAAGTGTGCCGAGGTAAAAAAAAAAAGGATGAGAATCACTGTGTGATTTAGTATATGAATAGTAATACTCCTTAGGTATCTTTTCACCATAGTTCCGACAACAATTTATTAAATGTTAGGTTAGAGTCGTATACATTCTCTGTGTGTGTTTATAAAATGATTTAAATAAAAGTTAGTTATTTAATTTTTTTTTTGTTATTTATTGTCTATGAATGAAAATAATATAACTAAGTTTATATTTACAAATTGAGAAGTTGAAAACAAATAGATTTGTAAAATTATCATCAATGAATGAATTTTAAAATCAAATAAATTTTGAAATTATAATCATTTAGGTATTATTCCAAATATTATATAATAATGTTTAAAAGTGTTTAACCAGCCAGAATAGTCACGTCGATTCGACGTCTAGACAGACCTTTTAGACGTCGGCTAGACGTCGAATCAACGTGACTATTCTGGCTGGGAATAGAATCAAAAATAATTTTTATTACAAATTAAATAATATTAATTAATATTAATATTTACAATTCTATTTGATTTCTATTAGGTGTACTTAAATAATTTTGTAATCGATCACTTTCAACAATTGATGAGGTAAATACTTTTTAAGTGTAAGATTATATTCTCAAAAGATATATAAGAGATTATATATTTAGATTAATATCAATTTACTTTCGATATCAATTAAATTAATTACAATAAATAAATAACGATGAATTTATGTAAAAATTTGTGAAATCTATTTTGAAATATCAAGTATTTCTTCATTTATTGAAATAAAAATTTATTATTGAACTAAATCTTTTACAATTGTATTATACAATATATATTATCTATCTAGAAAATCAATTAAAACAAATATTATTTCTCAATGTTAATTTATTAATTTTAAAAATAAATAAATAAATCATACTATAATCTAGGTAAACTATAAACTATTACGGTAAATGCACCAGTAGTTGACAGTGTATTAATAGTTGTCACTTGTCCATTTAATATCGGATAATAAAACTTAAATCTGTCTAAATATTTCTAAATGCACGCACTCTATATGAAAGTAATTCCTACTCTATGTGTAAATATAAAAGATTTGAGTCACGACACAACATTTACTTTTTATAGAATCGAACAAATAGATATTTAATATTTTGTTCTTCGAATGCTTAAGGAGGCAAATCACTAATTTTTATTTTTAATTTTTTTTAGTATTGACATCAATATTAAATATTATTAATGGAATGTCCATAATTTTAAGGATGTCAACTACTGGTGCTTATAGAAGCTAATGTTAAAAAATTATAAAAAATAGAAGAAATAGAAAATTGCATCGGTTTGCAGATAATTTCTTCATTATTAACCAATGAATCATATCACCCAAAACTCAAATTGATATCTAATAAAAAACAGAAGATATCAATTTTTTTCATAAAGTTGTCCTTATAATGTGACAACTACTGGTACATTCACTATACAACTATATTAGATTAAATATTAAAAAATAAATTTTATATTAAATTTAATTTTAATATACATTTGATATATTTGTCTAGTTATATTCATAATTAATATTGATTAAATATAAATAAATCATTATTTTGAAAATATATACAATATTGTTTGCTTTGATTGTATTCTATATACATATTTGTTTTATTAAATGATTATTTGAAAATTGAGATTATACATTAAGACATTTTTCACTATTATAATTTCATCAGTTATTTTATTATGATTCAATATAAATTTAATCATTATTAAATATTTTTAATGATTTTTATAGTAAGGGAGGTATTGTTTTCACACTAAATTTCACATATGGAGATTTTTACATATCTCCACGAATCATTTCTTTTTCATTTTTCTTAACAGAAAAAAGTATTTTTAGCATGATGTCTGTCCGTCCGTCTGTGTATCCGTACATAGATGTGTACAGCTTGAACGTCTCAATGGATTTTGATGAAATTTGGTATATTAACTTAATGCATCAGTATGATGAATTGATCAACTTTTGGTGTATATCCGTAAACCGGAAGTGGTAGTATTACCGATCGACGATAGGAAGGGAAGGGTTATTTTCACACTAAATTTCACATGAGGAAATTTTTTACACATCTCCACGAATCATGCACTTTGTATTGGTTTTATCCTCGGGAAAATCATCTTCATTAGTTACCGACCGACGATAGTAAGGGAGGTATTATTACCGACCGACGATAGTAAGGGAGGTATTATTACCGACCGACGATAGTAAGGGAGGTATTGTTTTCACACCAAATTTCACATGTGGAGATTTTTACATATCTCCACGAATCATGCATTTTCTAAACAGAAAAAAGTATTTTTAGCATGATGTCTGTCCGTCTGTCCGTCCGTCTGTCCGTCCGTATAGATGTGTACAGCCTGAACGGCTGAACGGATTTTGATGAAATTTGGTATATTTACTTAATGCATCAGTGGGATGAATTGATCAACTTTTGGTGCAAATCCTGAAACCGGAAGTGGTAGTATTAGCGATCGACGATAGGAAGGAAAGGGTTATTTTCACACCAAAGGAGATTTTTTTATATATCACCACGAATCATGCATTTTGTATTGGTTTTATCCTCGAAAAAAATCATATTTATTAGTTTTTTCTTGATTTAAAATTATATGACGTCATCCAGCCATGCATGACGTCACAGCCTGGTCTTGCATATATATTATAAATAAAATAAAATTAAAAATGTTTATATTTATTATTTATGTATCCATATCTGTTTTTTATTACATTAATAGATATATGAAAATTATTTGAAATTGTTTCTGTAGCTGGAAATTAATTTATTTCAAACCGTCGGTCGGTTCGGACCTGGCCACAGGTCAACTTATTTTTTCTTAATTTAAAATTATATGACGTCACCCAGCTCTTCATGACGTCACAGCCAGCTCCTACTTATATATTTTAAATCAAATAAAATTAAAAATATTTATGTTTTATCATATCTGTTTTTTATTGCATTAATAGATACATTTAAATTATTTGAAATTGTTGATGTAGCTGGAAATTAATTTATTTCAAACCGTCGGTCGGTTCTGATCCTGGCCACAGGTCAACTTATTTTAAATATTATTATTATACATTTATTATGTTTTATTTTCATTTAATTATTGTCCTTTGTTACTTGTTTCTTATCTTTAATATTTTACAAAAATATTTTAAATTTTATTTTATTTTTATTAGTCTGTTCCCCTCTATATGTATAGTATAATTTTCCTTTATTTATTATCATTAATTATTCTAAGGTAGTGATTTTAATTCTTTTAGACCTTAAGATCAGATTTCATAACCAACAGAAGTATCGAAAGAAAAATTTTCAAATGGTAGAAATTAAAATCAGTCCAAAAGATTAATCATTAAAAGAGATTGAGGTTATTTTGATTTTTTATATATTTATATATATAATTAGTAATAATATCGTCTAAATAAGAGAAGAATGATGTCATTATTTAAATTAAGGTTAAGTAAATAATGATAATAACAACCATTTATAAATAGATATATTTTTAGACAAAGCTGATTTGTGGATATTAAAAAAAAAGTGTAAATATTATGATAAATTATGAAGTGATAAAAAAATCAATGATCTTATCTTAGAATTCAAATGGATATTTGTTAAAGTAATTCAATGCCAGAAATATACATCATATAACATATTTTTAAATATATACTTATATACTAGCTACAAGTACCCGGCTTTCCCCAGGTTTAAAATAAGGTTTTCTGTAGAAGCGTTCTTTCTTCGTGCTACTGGAAGCTTTGTATCCAGGTCTTCTGTTGCTACTGAGTCCATTCTGAATATATTACGTCGAGAAAGGTGCCATTCTTGGGCTTCTTATGCAATACTTTTTGAAGTCTTGAGGCATCAATTTAGGGTCTGCGTTATTTGAATATTTTGGGGTGGGTGCAGGTCACCTTCTTCAAGAGGCTGTTGGAGCTACCGAGGGGGAAGCGTGATTGTTGGGAGGCTTGAGGTAGAAGTGATCAGACTGACTGAGCTACAGGGTTTTTTTGGTGAAGTCGTTCGGTTGGGTTATCAAGATGTTAAGAATTGAGGGATTCAGGTATGACAGGTAGGACTACTTACCCTTTAATACCTTTCCTATGTGAACTGAATTCTAAATGGACTGGTAGGTATAACTGGGCCAGCCAGTTGAGAGGACTGTTGGACTCTTTAGGGAACACTTAATTAAGTGATATAGCCTCTATTAAAGGAGCTCTGGATCGATTTTACTCTTCAAGACCAATTTGATGATTGATTATATTAATAACTCATGTTTTAAAGAACTGCTCGTTCTAGGCCGAGAATTCTATCCCCAGGCTTAATTGGGACGGGATGTTGATTAGTGTTGTGATTGAGGATGGCAAGTAGACACATCTTTGAATGAGGAATTTCTATCTGTATATTAAAATGGCCATTCAATTGGATGCAATTCAGGTGAAAGATTTTCGAAAGAAACAGAAAACGAAGTTCTTATGCATTTAGTTGTATTAAATAATAATAGTTTGTGTCATGTATTTTTACCGACCGACGATAGTAAGGGAGGTATTGTTTTCACACCAAATTTCACATGTGGAGATTTTTACATATCTCCACGAATCATGCATTTTCTAAACAGAAATAAGTTGACCTGTGACCAGGTCCGAACCGACCGACGGTTTGAAGTAAATTAATTTCCAGCTACAGAAACAATTTCAAATAATTTTAATATCTCTATTAATGTAAAAAAAAAAACAGATATGGATATAACATAAATATTTTTAATTTTATTTTATTTATAATATATATGTAAGATCAGGCTGTGACGTCATGAATGGCTGGATGACGTCATATAATTTTAAATCAAGAAAAAACTAATAAATATGATTTTTCTCGAAGATAAAACCAATACAAAGAGCATGATTCGTGGTGATATGTAAAAAATCTCCTCATGTGAAGTTTGGTGTGAAAATAACCCTTCCCATCCTATCGTCGATCGATAATACTAGCACTTCCGGTTTCCGGATTTGCACCAAAAGTTGATCAATTCATCCCAGTGATGCATTAAGTAAATATACCAAATTTCATCAAAATCGGTTGAGCCGTTCAGGCTGTACACATCTATACGGACGGACAGACGGACAGACGGACGGACAGACGGACGGACGGACAGACATCATGCTAAAAATACTTTTTTCTGTTTAGAAAATGCATGATTCGTGGAGATATGTAAAAATCTCCACATGTGAAATTTGGTGTGAAAACAATACCTCCCTTACTATCGTCGGTCGGTAAAAAGTATTTTTACCATGATGTCTGTCCGTCCGTCTGTCCGTTCGTATAGATGTGTACAGCCTGAACGGCTCAACCGATTTTGATGAAATTTGGTATATTTACTTAATGCATCAGTGGGATGAATTGATCAACTTTTGGTGTATATCCGGAAACCGGAAGTGGTAGTATTAGCGATCGACGATAGGAAGGGAAGGGTTATTTTCACACCAAATTTCACATGAGGAGATTTTTTACACATCTCCACGAATCATGCACTTTGTATTGGTTTTATCCTCGGGAAAATCATATTTATTAGTTTTTTCTTGATTTAAAATTATATGACGTAATCCAGCCATTCATGACGTCACAGCATATATATTATAAATAAAATAAAATTAAAAATGTTTATATTTATTATTTATGTATCCATATCTGTTTTTTATTACATTAATAGATATATTAAAATTATTTGAAATTGTTTCTGTAGCTGGAAATTAATTTACTTCAAATCGTCGGTCGGTTCGGACCTGGCCACAGGTCAACTTATTTTTTGTTCTTTTCTTCTTCTATTTTTTTTTTGAGGAAATATAGTAGATTTATGTTATTTTTTTCTTTATTCAAAACTTTAAAGAATAATATTTTTTTCCAAAATTTTCTTTAATATTATGTAAATACTTATATATTCATTACAGAGAAATAATTTATCATATAATAAAATGCTTTAAAAATGTTCTATATAATAGAAGAATAATTTTTATATTTCTTGATTATCCTTCCAGAATATCTTTAAAATTATTATAAATAAAATAAGGCATTTCCTATTTTTAAAATATCAAAGGTTAATGAATTCTTGAAAATAATCTATAGTAAATTAAACCACATTAATCTACTGATCTAATTTTTCATTGATATGATCCCCCACTTAATAATTTAAAAAAAAAATTATTTAACTAAAATAAAACAACAAGAAAATTTAACGCCACTGCATCTCATTTATTCTTTACTCTTGAAGACTATTACAAATATAATTATGTATATATACATTTATAATCTTATCAAAATAACTATAATCTTTCAAAATTTAAAAATATATAATCTATTTATCATATCACCAAGATACTAAAATTTGAAATAGAATTCATTTAATTTCTTCATATATATGATTTATAATAAAATATTACTATTTATATATATAGGCATTTAAATAATATGTTTCTAAGAGAAATTTCAAACTACTTAATGGTTTTCTTGATTTATTTCATATTTATTTATAAACATAAAATAAGAATAATTCTTAATTTTTCTCTCAAGGAAGAGCTGAACTCATTTGTATTTGATTGTTGTCATGTGTGATCATGTATTTATTTATATTCTTTGTATTTTTGCATTGATAACATTTTTCGTCATAAAAGAATAAATTAATGATTAATGGAAAGGCTTTATAATCTTGAATGGTTTAGAATTTAGAATAATTAAGATTGGTTTAGAACCAAATATATATTTTTCTTATATAATAAGTAGAAAATAATAAAAATAATATAATGAGATATCTTGCACGTTCACTGACATGAAATCAAGTGGGCAATTTATAATTAAATTTATAATAAATTAAATTATATATATAGGGTGTCCCAAAATTGCTTAATATCATGTTTTCTATCAATTATATACCTAATACGTTCAAAATTATAATGTGTAGAATTTTAATTTAATATTAATATCTTATATATAAAATTCTCAGCAAATGAATTGTTTCACTTGATATAAAGCATGTAGCACTTTTTGTTGAAACCATTAATAATTTATTTAATTCAAATTTTTCTTTAATTTTGGCACACCCTATATATATATGTATATTTTATACGAAGTCAGGTCAATAAGTGGATAAAAAATTATCTTATTTTTCAACGTAGTCTACCTTGAGCTCTGCACACTTCGTCCAACGTCAGCCCGAGAAACCCACTGTTTTGGCTGGTATTTGGTCTCTGGTATGTTGTGGTGGATCCGCATTTCAGGAACGGTTACGAAACGGATTAAAAACTCGATTTCAGTGATGTTTTTACCCACAAAAAATAATGCTTAATGAGCACACGAAATTCAGTTTTTTATATTTTCTTCTCAAATCACAAGGTAGTCTACTATTAATGGATGTCAAACAAAAACTAAAAGACCCAGCTGGTTCAAATTTCGACACGAGTCAGCTGAAACAGTGTTGCCATTTCATTTAAAAGAGGGGAAATTCAAAAAGTCATGGACTTAATGACCTGCCCTTGTATTTATATTATATATATATATATATTAAATTAAAATTCTACACATTATAATTTTGAACGTATATGGTATATAATTGATAGAGAACATGATATTAAGCAATTTGGACTAAAAAAATAATATTTTTCTAAATGGAAAATATATCTCACCATTAGATATTAATAATCATTAAGATTTTAAAAAATACTAATTTAGATAATAAAATCCTATATAAAAGAGATCAGAGTTTTAGAAGAGAGTTTCATCAACACAAGAATTAATTTGTTTATTATACAATATAATTAGTATGGATATAATTATAATTCTAATGATAAACTTAATTATGGTAATTTTTTATATTATTTATTTTTATTAATTTTTAGATGAAAGTTCATTTAAATTTACAAGCATTACTCTGATTATTCCTTTCATTTAGAGAAAGAGGAATAATTAAAAATATCTAAAAAATAATTTTTTTTAAGGGATCTCTAAAACCCTGTTTAGGAGAAAATCAAATTTTTTTACCAAAAATAAAACCAGTATTTACGAAATCATTAATTCCAAGTGGGGTACAAATCACTACTCATTTACTTAGTCAAATTGGAAGGAGAAAACCACATCTATACACCTCACCATCAGTGATTTTAATCAATTCTACATCGATTTCACCTAACAATGAAAATTTTGCGGATGTTATGGTTAGTGCTCATTTAATGGTTTCAGACGGAAGTGAAGAAAATGAAGATTTAATTATTGGCAGGTAAATTATAAAAAAATTATTGATTTTTTATTTATTTTATATTTTTTCAATATTTGTGTTTGTAATTATTTTTTAATAGATGAATAACTATTATTTATTACATATGTTATGATTATTTTAAAATTTTTAGAAATCTAAAACATTATAAAATTATTTCTTAATTTTAAAGTATTTTTAAATCTTTTCCTTAGTCAGCTGACCCAATTCTTATAATATTATTAGTTATATAGGGCGTAAAAAATAAAATAAAATTGGATATTGAAAGAATTTAAATAATATAATATTTTTAAATTTTATTATTAAAATTATAAGTTATAAAGAAGAAATCAATTCTGAAGAAAAAAATATTTCGTCCAATACGTCTACGGTTGATAGTATGAATCAAGTATATGAAAATCGTTTGAGACGACTACAGGCTATTCTTTTAGTAGAATCAAAATTACAAAATTTTGACAACATTCAAGGTAAATTTTGAATTCACTTTATGAATCATTTATATTTAAAATTGAATGATTTATTTTTCAATTTTTAAAGGATTTGAAAAACAGACATTGCAATATTTAGCATTGGTAAGCAAAGTAAGCAGAACTGGATATGGTCAATTGAAAATTATTTTAGAAAAAATTATTGAACGCAACGATCTAAAAAGGAAAAATAGTCGACGATATGTTCTGGATTTACTAAATGAAATGTCTAAAACAAAAAGCACATTAAAAAAAATATTATTGGGCACAAAGCCATTAAACTATTCAATTATTCATATGAAAACTTCATAAATTATTAATAATTATTATTATTCTCTTTATTGATTCATTTATACATTATTATACATTATTATATTAACTTTTATTTAACTAATCAATCTATTTACAATTTTATTTTCATATTTTTATTATTCTAATTAATTAATTATTTTATTTTATTTAATTCCTTAATTTTTTGATAGAACCAGACTCTTGATGTCATACTTCCATACCTTTCTTTTTCTTGCTAGTTGCATACACTCTCTTCCAACTACGACCTCCTGATCATACGTCCGACTTTTCTAGTCTTCCTCTCTTCCTTTTGCTATCCAAACGATATTATTCGGTGAAGATTATCATCCATCCAATCACTGATATGTCGTGCTCTTCAAAAACGTTAATGTTTTTGACATTTTTCTTTTTTTAAAGCTCTTCGTTGATTATTTTAATTTTCCTTCTCAAGTATAAAATATTCCTAACCATTACTTTTTGAGTTGCATCAATATCTTTAATGTTTTTTCACGTTTGTGCTCAGTACGTCAGTAGGGGTGATATTACTTTTTTTAGTATGTTCTTTCATTTTGTAATTTTTATTTATACCTTGATTTTTAAATATATATTTAATGAACCATTATTTCTTCCAAATAAGGGAAATTCTTTTTCTGACTTCTTGAGATAAATCTATTTTCAAAAATAATAAAATAATTAAATCGTTTCTTTCTTGCATGGAATAGGTGGCTCATTTTTTTGAATTGGATTTTTTTTTGGAGAGATTTATAAATTTTTTAATGTTCATTTTTATTACTATTTTTTCTCTTACTAAATATAAAGCATTTATTATATTTGATAAATGATTTATCTTCGTTGCTATTAAAACTACGTAAATATTATATTATTTAGGTATAACCCGTTTATTTTGATGCCTTCTTTTTACCAAGTAAATTTCTTAATAAATAAATAATTGATGACAAATAATTAAATTCATTTAATTTTTTAAAACAAATAAATTAATATTGTTACATATGAAATTTGCAATCAATTAGGAAAGATATTTTATCATATTTTATAAAGAACAATAATTTTTATATGTAAATAATGAACTTTAAAATATATAAATGAAATTTGATTATTTTATAATCTTAGTTAATATATTATCTCTAATATAAATAAACTTGATTGGGCACACAACTCTCTAATGCTTATAATTCATTTTCTAATTCTCATGATTTTATAATAATAAAATGAATCAAAACGATAAATCTGATAATATATAAAAAATATTTTTTTAATAATAAAGTAAAAAATTTATATGAAATCCAAAGTAAAAAAATATAAATATTTAACATCCCTTTATTAAAATAAAATGACTATTTTAATGAAATTAACAAAAATTATTTGAACTGTGCAATTACTTGGTTTATAGTGTTATTTGCTTATTATATATATATAGTTATAAAAGAAAAAATATTATATAGTCTTATATATGTGTTGCAAGCCATAAATACCAGTGATCTATGTTAATCTGAAATAAATATGAAATATTTCATTATAATATTGAACTTTAAGTTAATTTGAATAATTGTACCAATTATTTTCTTCTGCAATAAAATTAGAGTAGAAATGTTTTTTTTTATTGAAATCTAAGCCCATTTTATTCAGATTTGTGATTGTTTAATAATAATAATAAATTTTTAGATTTATATTTTATATGTTCATCTGTTAATCTTTCATTGTATATATTTCATTGATTATTGATTAGTGTGAAAATTTTATCTGATTTATTTTGATTATTTCCTATTGAAGTAAGCATCTATTTTATTTTTAAAAGATTTATACCCTGATGAAGGCAGATTAAATTCCTTCGATCAGAAAATGTAGCAGAAAATAAGCTCCAGAATTTGAAAAATGAAAATAAATTATATTGTAAAATAATATAATGTTGAAAATAGAAAAAAATTGAAATAGGCGCTTATTTAACAACAATTTTACGTTACTAGTTTCCTTGAAAATTCCCTGAATGACATTTTCATAACCAAAAATTTTTTATTTTCTTTTTTTTTTAATTCAATTTATCTTATTTCCTTTTAAACTCTTCAAGAAAATAAATTAATAATTTAAGGATTAAAAAACATTTAGATAAATGAGTATAAATACCTAATTAAAATTTTGAAAGTTATGATTCCCACGTATATTTTTCGTCCTTTTCATCTTCATATTTGTCATGTGGAACAAGACTCGCCTTGTCCCAAACCAAGAAGTGGACACCGAATTGTCTGTGATGAAAATTCCCTGTATTCTTTTGGCGGATTTAATCCCGTTATCGAAGATGATTCAAATAGTGATCCGGTTTGGTTAACGACTAAACCGCTCTTTAAAGAACTTTGGAAATATAATTTTGCATCGAAGAAATGGAGACAAATGCATATCCTTAATATACCTAAAGAATTAGCATCGCATGCAGCTATATTAAGGGGATCTTTATTGATTGTTTATGGTGGGACAGGCGTACCTTTTGGTAGTCTATGCAGCAATGAAGTTCATCTATTTAACATTAAATGTGATTATAAAATGAAATTGTTAAATGTTAATGGCACATTACCTGAAAAATTATACGGTCAGTCGATAGCAATAGATGAAGAAGACAATCTGTATACAATGGGAGGAACAACTGGTTATGTTTATTACTCAGATATTCATCAACTCAATTTGAAAACAGGAGAATGGAAAGAAGTATACATCTACCATGGTGACTTAAAGGAACCTCAACCAAGATATCGTCATGAAATTGTGATTTATGATAAAAAATTATGGGTTTTTGGCGGTGGAACAGTAAATTCTGTATATGGATTCAAGGTTATCTTATTTTATTTCTATTTATATTACATTAAATTGACATTTTTAGTTCACAAGTCTCTAAGACAGTGATTCTCAACCACTGTGCAGCGGCACTTTAGTGTGCCGCGAGATTATCAATATGTGCCGTCAAATTATTACAAATGTAAAGAGGCTCTTAAACATTTCCGACTTTTTTTCTAAATTTTTTTCAATTTGGTTCTTAAAAATAAAAAAAAAATTAAACGTTTTTGAGACTAGGCTCTTAAACATTCCCGATTTTTTTTTATAAATTATTTCAATTTAGTTCTAAAAAAAACAGGTAAACCATTTTTGGGATCACTTTTACACTTATCTTTTTCTTTGTGTGCCGCTAAATTTTTAAACCGTAAAAAGTGTGCCGCGGTAAGAAAAAGGTTGAGAATCACTGCACTAAGACGATAATCGTTTTCTTGCCTTGAAATAAATTTACATGGAAATAACTATTAAACTCAATTTAAAAATCAAGTTAAAATATTTCTTAAAATGTCTATAAAATATTTTTGTTTTAGGAAATTCCAGTTTTTGATTTAATTACCCGAAGTTGGGACCGGATAGCAACATTACCTGATCCAACTGAACCAGGTCTAGGAGTACCTTTACCTCGAAGATGTCATGGTTGTGTTTTATTACAATCGGATAACGTTATTCAGCATCCAGCTGTTTATATCATTGGGGGAATGAATGGCATTGCAGAATCCCAGGAATTTACATATGTTTGGAAATTGGACCTTATTACTTTATCCTGGCATAAAATGAAAAGGACTTTTTTACCTCATCAATTATATTTTCATGCAACGACTATCACTCCAAATGGCTGTTTATATTCATTTGGTGGAATCGAAGTAAGTTAATAATTTACAATAATCATTTATATATATACAAGAGGTCTGTTTAAAAGAAAAGGTGAATTTTGAATTATTTCGAATAGTATTTATTTATTCATTATTATATTCATTTTGTCCTCTTCAAAATAATTCCCTCAGATATTATGTACTTATGCCAGCGCATCTTCCAATCATCGAAATGGTCTCTTCAGTTTTGGGAATAGGAAAAAGTCGCAGGGAGCCAAATCTGGTGAATACGGTGGTTGAGGCATGATTACGGTGTTGTTTTTGGCCAAAAAATCACGAACAAGCAATGATGTGTGAGCTGGTGCATTATCGTGATGCAGAATCCATGATTTGTTTTTCTACCGTATTGCTTTCCGCAACTTCCTTGTAGTATTCCTTATTAACAATACGAAAATTCAAAATTCACCTTTTCTTTTAAGCAGACCTCGTAAATAAATTAATACTATCGCACCACATAATATTCTCTTGGTTCTAATGAATATTAATTATTTAAAAATTATGTAAATGAATAATAAGAACTTTTTAAATATAAATTTAGATCATAAATCTCAGGATTTAGAGATTAATTTATTAGAACCGACGTTTTGATGAAATATAAATGGTAATAAGGAAATTTAAAAATAATAATAGTTCCACATATAGATGGAATACCTATAGAATTAATTAAATAAATTTTGTAAAACACGATGGTTTTTTTAATATGGTATGATAAGAAAAGTGGTTATTATTTCTTTTTTTTAAAAACCGATCGCTATAATTTCAGAATCTGTCAAAATCTTAAAAATTCAAACCTAATAATAAAGAAATACTAGGAGATGTTAATGTGGATTTATTCAAAAATCAACATTACATCAAATATTTTTCACACATATTGAATGTATCTATACATCAATTATTTTGCAAGCAAGAAAATCTTTTTTATATTTTAATTTTAAAAGGAGTTTGCAAGAAAATGGTTCGGATGAAATTATAGAGAGAGGACCTCATTTAGATAATATTAAAATATGCCAAAAAACACTTAAATAAATAGATAGTTAATTGGTCAAGAAATTGATATATACTTATATAATAAACTTTACAAATAAATTTTATATATTTCTTGTGGTATGGAAAAATATTTTAATCTTATATATTTGTATATTTTACAGATTACATCTTGGACAACAGAAAGAACTTCAACTATATATAAAACGTGGCTTACAATACCAAAATTAAGTGAAATTGCTTGGGAAGCCTGCCGTTATTATAATCCTAAACTAGCCACTTATAACAAAAAAGCTCTGCTTTCAATTGGAATTCCTTTAGATTTTGTTGAACGCTTAGATTCATTATGATTTTTATTGGAATTGTATCATCGTTTATTTTAAAAAATATTGTATATTAAGTCACATTTTTTTTCTAACACATACAAAATTTGTTTTGTAATTAATTGATCAGTATGTAAAGTTTCAACAATATTTTTTTTTTGTTAAAAAGATATAGTGTTGGGTTAAAATAAGTTCTCCCAAAATTGGTTATTTCAAATTAGATTTATAAATGAAACTAGAAGAGAAATAATAACTAACAAAACAAATTTTATTTTGATAATCAAAATAATAAATTAAACCAACTACTTATTCAATTGGAAGCTTATTGTTATGAAATTTGTCTTTATTTATTATAAAAATTTTTCTGATATATTTTATATATTTATTTCAGAATTATTTTTTCTCCTAAATTAATTATTTTAAACAAATTGTAAAAAAGTACATTTTAATACAGTTTTAGTACTTTTTATTTATATAAAGGAATTTTTATTTTTACCTATGATTACTTTATTATACAAAATAATTAAGAAATACATATATAAATTATTCGAACATAAATTAATATAATTTTTTAAAATAAAGATAAGATCCAATTTAATATTCTTTTCTTAATCTCAAGGTTACTTAATTATCAAAACATAAGACATTTAAGAATGTGATGAAAATTTCTTTTTATTAAACTTAGTAACCTGAATTTCAAAATATTTAAATTTCTAGATATAATTAAAATTTCAATTTTACATGATATTTAATTTTTAATTTTAAAATAAAATAAATTTATTAGAAATAATGAAGTATCTTTATTAAAGTAAATTTGTTGAAGTTATTAATGGAAAAGAATATCAGGTTAGATACCGGTTCTTATACTAGTGATTCATTTTAATTTGTTCATTTCTTTTCTTAAAATGTTAAATGGTTTGAAAATTAATATCATAAATTTTATCATGAAAACATGTCAACATATCAATGAACATACATCTAAATATATAATCAGTTTAAAATAATTCTTGTGTAAAGTGTATAATTGAAAGTCTAAGTAAAGAGCCTTTGGAAAATATTGAATAGTGTTTGGTTTGTTCCCTGGGGGGGGGGGGGGGCGCATTTCCAAACAGGCGCAGGATGCGCCTGCCTATAGTCTCCTAAAGCAAAGGGCTTCAAAATTTAGCATATATAAAAAATTTTTGTTTATTTTAAATGAGACAAAAATTTAAAAAAAACGTTGGGTAAAAGTATACAATCCCGTCATATCCTTAGATTGCTGCTATGCAATTGTAATAAAAATATTTAGAGGTGGGCCTCTCAAGTTAAATCCGCCACTGGGTTTATAGCCTAATAGCTTAAAACATAATAAAGAACTTAATTCATTTGGTATTTCTTGTTAAATTTAATTTGTTAAAATTTTCTTATTATGGTGGCATTATTGCAAAAATGTTTCATTAAACTTTATTACATCAAGAGTTGGTGTTATACTGTTAAATAAATTAAGTTTTATTTAATAGTGTACAAGTCACTTTTTTGTGCATTTGTTAATTTGAGAGTTGTATAAAAAGTAATTATTTAATTACCATGTCAACAAATACTAATTTTGATATGTCAATGAAATCGAAAGCTTTTGGTAGCAGCCACCACCTTCCTCCAACTATCCTTAACCTGGCCACCCTCTTTATTCTCTGCCCATCGCGCCCTTATCATACCAACCAGTTGCTTTTAATTGGTCTGCAATCTTGAAACTGAAGATTTTAAAAATCAAAACTTAAGCCAAAGGCACCAGTGTATCATAGACATAACTTTTTATCACTTTGAACTTCAATTTCTGACGGAGTGCTCATTCAAATTTGCTTTATGTCCTATAGAAAAAATAGTCTTAGGTTCATGGAATAAGAGGCATAGTTTATAAGGCTTTTATTAGACCAAAAAAATGTTATTAATAAAAACAGTATGTATTAATAATAACAGTTTTTTCTAATCATTGACTTAAAGTTCTAGGTCTTTGACTATGAATCTCCAATGATCAAAAACTCTTCAGAATTGAAGGTTCTAATTCAGGAAAATATTTTGGTTGCCGAATTAATTAAATATAGTGAGAAATCCTTAGTTGGGTGTATGCAAAAATGTAAACTGATCCGTTTTTATTTTCTTATTTTTAAAAGCCGATAATAATGGTTAGTCATTACAACTTGCAGATGTCTTTTGCCTGATTTAATGTCAGCCAGCATACCAAAAATATATTAGTCTTATATTAAGAGGAATTTTAAAAAATTTGCCATACACTGGTTCCTTTGCCCTATTTCTAATTCTATCATTCACAAACGACCAAATAAACAAAGACAAAATTTATGAAAAAGCTTTAAGAAAAACCATCTATGAATATTTTTTGAATACAAATTGGTTATTAGATTTTTATTTAAATATGTTAAAATACCGACGAGCTCCAGGACTTAGGGTTAATATAGCATGTAAATGGTTAATAAATTAATGGTAAATAGGTATAAAATTCATTTTTATCAAGTATAAAATTTAAATTTTATGATTGACATTTCAAATAGGTTAGAATATACATTTGAGAAAGATTTATTAATTTTATAGTCTAACATACACTTAAACAAAGTCTGTTTTTTTAAATTCACATATTTATTTATTACTTATTATATACCTACAGTTGTGTACAGTTGTAATATTCTATTTTATTTTTTTATTTTTAAGTGTCAAGAATTGGTTTACTTTTCACTTTAAAAATTCCGCTAGCTATTATCTTCATAAGTCATCTAGTGGGGGTTGATTGAATCCTAATTGTCAAAATTTTATCTACAAATTGTACAGAAGATATATGTATATAATTATATATCGTTTTTATGTTTTTTATAAATAAACAATTATATTAAATAATTGAAATATGTTCACTTAAATTAAAGGACTGTTAAGCAATTATATAAACATGAGTTGTGCAGATTTTTTTCCAATTGAACTTACAAAAAAGCCTTTGGCATTAATCGGGCTCAGTGGTCTAGATATCCAAAATAATAACACCCATAAGAATATCTGGGAACAATTTTCAAATAATCGAAGAAATGAGAGAACACCAATACAATTTAAAATTCTTGAACATGGCCATCAATATCCTCAATTAAAACCAAAGGTTGTGATTAATCATTTTTATATTTTGAATTTATTTCTTGATTATTTGATTCTTTCATTCTATTAATATTAACTATGGTAAAAATATTAGGTTTTGATATGTGAGTTATCTTTGATATTATATTATATTAATTAATGAAGCAAATTTTGACATTTTAATCCTTTAAATTGGTTAACTTATGTTTTTTGAAGTTCACCTTCATTAGAAATTATTTATCTTAAATGAAAAATATCTAACAAATTTTTCCTAATCATTTCATGATTTTTCTATTTATTTTTATTCGTTTATATTATATTATATTATCCATTTATTCTGATAATTATTTGAGATTTTCTTTTATACTAGACATTATTTAAAGTATTATTATATATCTTCTAGAAATACTTAAATATTTATAATATTGTTGGTTTATTTTTTCAGAGAAGTTCATATGATTGGTATATACCTAAGGGCATACTTAAAACGAATTGGATTAATAAACATCTTAATGAAATTCCAGCTGTAATTGTTATATTTTTCGAATTAGAATGGGATGATCCTCAATGGAACGAGAAAAAAATGCAATTTGTTTATACAATACAAGATATAAAGTAAAAAAAAATACTTTTACTTATATAATATAATATAATATTCATTTTCAAAACTTTTATTTGATTTTATTTCTTTATCTCTTTAGTCCTCAAAATATCTTAAAACTTTATACCACTTCTTTTGCCAATTTAAACAGTTTAATTTCTATTTTATTTATTTCTATATTAATTTTTTCAAAGAGTTCACTGTCTACCTTTTCTTTTGTCTATTGATTTATCTAAATTCTACCCGAAATTTTTATATTGTCAATTTCTCCGATAGATTTGTTTTTCTTAAATTCCTTCGTTATTACTTACATTATTATTATTGGGCTGAAATTATTTTTAACGTAATAAATTAATTAAACTTTATCGAAATTAAATTTCTAAAAATAAATAAATAATAAATTTCTAATACACATGAAATAAAACAAATAAATATATTTCAACTCATCATAATGTTTAAAACTGGTTTTCTTTGTTTTAATTCATTTTTTATCAAATAAACAAATATTTTTACAAAGTTCAATAATATATTTTTTTTATTTTTAAAAACAACTGAAATATTAGTAATTTAAATTATCTAAAATGAAATTTATTCATGTTGTAAATGAAACAACTCTATTTAATTATAATAAAACTTAATTTTTAACCAGCATGATAAATATTATTAGATTAAACTTATCTAATCTAAACTTAACAAATACTTACAAAAAAATATGTCTATTAATACTTACTATAATTTATTTAAATGCCACCCTTTAAATAACAAAAAATATTTACCTTATACAAAATATGTTTTATTAATATAATTTAATGATGATGATAATTTTTGATATTTATGAAGTAGTAATTCTAAAACATTCATTTTTTCTGTTTTGTTTTAGGAGAAATCTTGAAGGTCGCAATACAAGATTAGCCGTAACATTAATTCAACAAACTCCCCCTTTACCAACAGGGGAAGATCTCTTTGCAGCAGAGCGAGCTGCTGCCCTTTGTTCTAGTTGTGACTTAAATACCAAATCTCTTTTTGTTCTTCCTCAAGGGGACCACTTACAAGGATATACATTAAGGTTACTCCAGTTCAAAATACGAGAAAAAACATTCCTTCATCAATAAATTTGTATTATTTTTCTTTTTACAGATTAGAAAATGCATTTTATGAATTAGCTCAAAATTATTATCATTTAGAAACAAAAAATATTAAATTACATCGTGATCATTTAAATAAAACCACTCACCATTATTTATTTGTACGACATCAATTCAAAATGGGATTTTTAAATGAATTAAAACAAGATCGTCAAGCAGCATCTACTCATTATCTTCAAGCATATTCTCATTTGTTAGAATTACGAATTGTAGATACCAATATTTTAGAAATCAAACTAGTGGCTGGAATGATTAATTACAAGCTGTGTAAATTAATGTTTCAATTAAGTTTAGCTCGTGATGCTATTACACAATTTCTTAAACATATTGAATGGTTTAAAACTCGTACTGGACCAAAAGAGCTTATATTTGAACATTATGCATGGATGGCTAAACAATTTACTTTATTTGCTGATGTATTTGATGAAGCCATTCGTCAAGGGTTACCTGCCATTCAGACTCAACATCCAGGATTTTATTATCAAATGGCTTCCACGCATCTTTTGGAACGAAAAAGAGTGGTTGAACTAATTGAAAATTTACCTTCTATTGTAACAAATCCATTAGAGGGCCACATTGAATATTATGGACAACGTCCATGGAGACCTGGAAAATTGAGTGCAGAACCTCCTGATCCAAATCTTGAACGACTAGCTATTACCTCTCTTCAATCCCAAGAAAAAAAAGTTAATCATAGCATGTTAATTATCACACAATACGGTAATGCTATTACACAGTTTAAAAAATATAGATGTCCAAGAATGCGCCGTCAGCTAGTTGTTCAAATGGCTGAAGAATACTATTCGGCTAGAGATTATGGAAAAGCGCTTACACTTTTCACTCATATGATAAGTGATTATAGGTCTGAACGATGGTGGCTATTATTATCAAATATTTTAAATAGAGCATTTAAATGTGCTTATTTAACTGGCAATATTCAAGACTATATAACGTTAGCTTTTGAATCCCTTTCTACGTCAATTATAAATGTTGAAAAAGAAACAATTTTGGCAAATCTTTTGCAAGTTTTAGACCAACAAACCCCCGATGAGCCAAAAAAATTGAGATTGTCGACTGATGATTTAAATAATGCACGAGTATTATGGTCTCAGACCTTAGAAAACGAACAAATAATCATCGAAGCAGCTAATATTTTATCATGTATTGAATGTAAAGGAAGATTTATTAAAAATAAATTTGAAGCTGAAGAAAATGTACAAATTGAAATATTTATTCGGAGTCGTTGCATAATGGGAATTGAATTTACAAAATTATCAGTGACCATGAATTCTGCAAATGCCACAAATGAATTTGCAGTGAATGCAGATTTATTTTTTAAACCAAATGAAGTTAAACGTTTTGTGTGTGAATGGAAACCTGATATCAGGGACATTGGTCATGATGTCCAACTAGCAGCTATTTTATTGCATCTTGGTAATTATTATATATATTAAACAATTATATATAAATTATTATACAATTTTTATTAAATATTTCTTTTTTATTTATTTTAGAAGGGAAAAAGAGAGTGGCTATATTAAAATTTTCTGGTATATCTGATCCAACGGCAACAATAGTTCAAAATAATCCATCTCTACAATTAACATTTTTGGCTCAACATGATTTTGATGCAATTAAACCTCTAGCTATAGCCCAAATCATTCCAAGATCATCAAAGGTAACATATTTTGAGATTATTATTTTATACAATAATTATTTATTTAAATTTAAATGTTAAAATGAATTAAGTTGTCTTATTAAAAACATTTCATTTAGTTCCTATTTTGTTTATTTTAAATCACTTACTAACACATCAACATTTATAGAAGACATAAAAATAATTCTCTAATTCTGTTGATTAGGTGGATTTTAAACCGAAATTTCAAAAACCAGCACTCTTAGGTGAATGGTTTCCAATTCGTCTTTCTTTAACTAATGAAGAATCTTCTTCCATTAGTAATGTTTCATTTGAAATTACTTTAATTAATAATCCAGATGATCCCAGTATTGAACAAGCAAGTAAGTTTAAAATATCAAAATATATTAATTTAGAACATGAATCTAAATTTAATAAAAATGTATCACATTTTTTAATTAATATTAGCTTTGTTCGTGAAGCCGCAACAAAAAATTCCAAACTTTCAGCACTTTAATTTATTCAGAATGAATTTCAATTATATTCCAAATTCAAAAATTTATTCATGACTAATCTTCTCTTTGAATTAATTTCATTTATAATTCATCACAATCTATGTAATTTTATCATCAAAATTAGTAAAGAATAACTTCAATAATATAAAATTTAAATGTTGCTTAAATATATATATATATACATATATTATTAAAAAACTATTTAATTTGAAAAAAATATTAGTTATAAAGTAATAAAACTAAAAATTTGAGTTTAACATAATCGTAGATAATAGGAATATAATTATTATTATTAATGTAGGCGATTACACGGACATATCTCTGCTGGAACAAAAATCTGGCAGACACGGCATCAGCCCCTCTTGCAATATTCCAAGTATCTTTTTTTCATTCATTTACATTTTATGAAAATATTTCATAAATATTCATTTTTATATTTTTTCATTTTTTTATAGATGTTAATGTTAATATTTATAAATGATTTAAATAAAATTTTTTATTTTTTTTTATATTTTAATAAAATAGGTGTATATCTATATTTCGTTCATAGAGAGTAGTTTTTGGAGTTGATTTATGGATTTAATTTAATTTTTTTTTTTGTATTTATAAACTTTTTAATCTTAATAATCAATATTAGAAATAAAATAAATGACTTTATTCAAATATAAATAGAGTAATTTTATATATTTTTATTATTAAAGGATAAATCTATTTTTATTTAAATTAAGTATGAAAATATGAAATTCTTTATTAATTTATTATAATCATAATTATAAAATTAATTAGTATTAAATTAAAATTACTCATTTAAAAAAAATTAAAATGTAAAATTAAAAAAAAGTTAAAAAGACTATTATTATCATATTCTTGATTTTTTTTTTAAATTTTAGACTGAAAACATTATTATTTTTATATCCTTTCGGAAGAATATATTTTCTTTAAATCATCAATCGTAAAATAGATTTTACTTTTTATATCAGTTGTCAGTTTTAAAAGAATATTTTAAATAAAAACATTCTTTTAAAGAATAAAATAATTAACAATCAGTTATATCAAATAAATTAAAAATAATTTAATACCTTTTACATGTGATTATTATTTGATAAAGTAACATGTAAAACATATAAAACTTTAAGTTAAAGTTAAATCAAGTTGAATTTAGGGTTAAATATTTTATATTTATTAAATCAATTTTTTTCGATATTATTTTTTGCGACTTTATAAGTATAATATTAGGTTTAATGTTGTGTTATAAAATTTATATACTTTTTTGTTTTTATTAATAATTTAAATATATATTATTTTATATAATATTATAATTTTAATATGCTATATTTGCATGGGTAAGTTATAAACAAGCATTCAAATTAGATTTAATTATTCTTTTTCATATGTTAGGTGTTCTATTACTCTTACAATTCTAATTATTTTTTTTGTTTAAATTTTTAGCTCAAATCTGTATCGACACTAGCAGGGATCTTGTATCACTTCCTTTGATATTAAATATAGGAAATATGGAACTAAATCAAGGAGGCGAAAAAAAATTTTATATTCGAGCGCATCGTGTCGGCAATCGAAATATAAATATTAAGGTAACTTAATATTTTTTTAATAATGAAAAGAGAAACTATTAAATTTTTATTTAATAATATTATTAAAGCTGATGATTTAATATTTTTGATAAAACTTTGACAATTATATTTATTTATATATTTATATATATATATATTAAGGATTAATTTTAATAGATATTTAAAAGTTAGAAAAAATGTTAAGATATTTATACATTTTTTGGAAATAGATTACTTATAATAGAGAATAAAATTAAAGAGAAGTTATATAAATATATATTATTTTATATATTCAGTTTATGTTCAAACCTTGGGAAAGGATCAAAGTGAAAAACAAAATGAATCGAACATACTCAATTATACGGACTATCCCTGATATATTGCTTTTATCCATAATTACTTTTATCAAATTGTCACTTGTTTTATGGAGTAGAATACTGGATCTTGATTTTGACTTGCATTATATTGATCAATGTTTAATTGGATTTAAAGAAAGCTCAAATACAGAATGGAAACAAATTCCTTTTCATTTACCCAAAAGACGTCGACGATCAAAACAGCGAAAATCAAATTCTCCAATAGAAAGTACGTCGGAAGAAGAAATTGTACATAAACCGGATAAAAAAAATGAAGCCAAAGTTTTAGCAAGAACTCCAATTAAAGAAGAATCAGAATTGCTATAGACTTAAATTTAACAGAAGAACAAGGAAAAATATCAAATCTGATTGCACATATCAACTAAAAATAATATAATATACAATTTATTTAAAAAAACTGTTTAATATTAATTCTTACTTTAAAATTTTAATTTTATTAGCATTTGGAAAATATAGATGAATTTATATATAATTATACACATTGTTAATTTTTTAAATTTTATTCATATAATTATTTTAAAATTTTATTATTCACTTATAAATGTAGTTAAAATATTATATTAATTAAACATATTTCTTATAAAATTCACTTGTTTCTTTTTTTTAATAATCAAAAACAGTAAATATTTTATCTTATTAAAAAGTTGAATTTTTTAATAAAACTAACAAATTTTAATATTCAAAAGAAAAAATTGAATGAAGATATTTTATTCACTTTTTTAACTTTAAAAATTTTAATTGAACAACTTTTTAATTAATATATTAAATATAAAATATAAATATATAATAAAAAAATAAAATATAATATTTATTAGTAGAATTTATAATTTATATGAATTTACACGCATTCTTTTGTTATTTTTTTCAGATTTCATATACTTTAGTTGATACTAGATTAAAAGATGGTCAATCTAATCCCGTGTTGACTACATGTTTTTCTGAGCATCGACTCACTATTCCAGTTGTTATTCCATTTGATGTTATAGCAAAATTTGCTACTATTAAATTTGATTTCATTTCAAAAGCTTTTGCTAGAGAACCATTTCTTTTAATGCCAAATGTCAATTGTCTATCACCGTTCCCTTTAGAAATAATTGATTCTAGTGTTGAATTGGTAAGTAAACCATTCATATTATAAAAATTATAAATTATAAATTATATTTATTGTTGTAAACTAAAGGGCTATAGAAAAAGGAACAAATTCCAAAAGATTATTTCTTCCAAACTCTTGTACAAAAGTTAAAATTATAAATCCTATATTCCTGGACAGAAAAAGTTTAAAATTCGAACAAAACAAGGTAGAAATTCTTATCATTTTTAAACTAATGATTGTCATGTATGTATTTGGGAGCTGCATCCAGCAATTATTTAAATTAAATGTACTTTTCGCCTTAGATTTATCAACAAACCGCCACTTTTTAATCAATTTTATCAGTTTCATCCAAAATTCGTAGACGAAATATGCATTTGAAAACAGAAAACCACGAAACATCCACTTCGAATGAAATTATCTTGCAGGAAGTACAAATTTTAATCTTACTCTTTTCAGATGAATCCACTTTTTATTTTTCAAGTATTGTTAATCGTTAATAAGTTAATTGTTGGGCAATGTTTTAGTATTTATCTTTTAACACATGATGGTCAAATTGAATGCAAAAATTGAACTTTGCTCTTTCCAGGAATGTTAGAATTGTGTCTATCTTTTGAATTTGGAAGAAATAAATGTTTGAGAAATCTGTCCTCTTTTTGAATAACCCTGAATAATAATTTTATTGAAAAATTGGAAGAATACAATTTTCTTTTTCATTAAAATCTTTAATAATTTTTAAAAATATTTTTAATAATATTATAATATTATATTTTTTCAAAGTCAACATTTTTATTCTATTTTTTTTTAATTATCCTGCTTTTAACATATCTATAAACATGTTTTCATTTTAGTCGCAACATGCACGGATGGTAGATCCTAGTCCACCAATTTCTCAATTAAAAAATGTTTGCCTTGCTCGGGGAGAAATTGGAGCAGAAGCCTTATGTATTCAAGTCCCTGAATCAAGTGAACAACCTGTGGCGTTAGGAATATATACACTTCAATGGAGGAGGTAGGGAAATGATTTTAAATCTTTATTTATATTTTAAACTCTTAATTATAAAATTCAATTTTTTGATTTCAAAAGCATATCATATTAATTTTCAAAAGTTAATTTGTATTTTTTCAGGATATCTTTATTTAACGATATAAATGTCTATGTTTTGCTTTTCGTTATTTTAGATTTTTTAAAATTTTTCTTTTTATACACTGAGGTACAAAAAAAGTGGAACGCTTAGAAAAATTTGATTTTTTCAAATAATTTTCAGGAAAAACATATATAGTGTTGTATTTAAACTTTTAATTAATTGTTACAAATATTTTAAAACATTTAGAGTGAAACAATTTTCAAAATTCTGATTGTCCAAACACTTACCAAAAATTATTTGAAAAAATCAAATTTTTCTAAGCGTTCCACTTTTTTTGCACCTCAGTGTATTTCTTATAGTATAATTATTATTTTTAATTATACTAAAAATTAAACTTTTAAATCATTTTTTTTAAATAAGGCATAATTTTTTGGAATGTCAATATTTTTATAAAATTATCCTGGTAATAAATATATTTATAAATATGTTTTAGAGCTCAAACCAACTCTGAAGAAATGGAAGAATCTTGTTCCTTATTAACAACAAGTAGTAGTGTTACTATGCCAACTATACAGGTAGAACCAGCCCCATTATACATTGAAATGACTGCACCTCCACACGGGTGGGTACATACTCCAATGCCAGTTGCATATCGTCTCTATAATCGAACCAATGGATTACTTCAAATTGATCTAGTAATGGATGCTAATGATGCATTTATGTTTGCTGGGCACAAACAGGTAAATAGAAAATAAATAATATACTCTTAAATAATGTTTATTTATTTAAAGTGTATAAACTTTTGCTTAGAATTTTTATATAACTTTATGACTTGGAGAATTCAAAAATACTTTTGGATTTATTTTATGTGTGTTTGTCTTTCTCGATCCGTCAAATTGTATGACTATAGTCTCAAAATTGTCTGTCCATTTTATTATTATTTTAGCTATTTAAACAAAGTCTATAGATTTTAACAATATCAATTCAAAGAGGCTTAGAAATTAATTTTTTGGTCTTTTATAAAATCAAAATCTCAATTATCTTTATTATTTTTATTTTAATTACTTATTTACACATATTCCACAAATAAAAATTTTATTATATATTAATTTAAATATTAATTTAGGAAATTTAAAAATAAAAAAATTAATTTATTAATTTTAATTTAATTACTTTAATAAACCTCTGTTACCACCCTTGATTTTATGAAGGTTGCTTGTACCAAGAATATTAATCCGCCATATCGTCCTTACTAAAAGATTATCTGAATACAATAATTGAATAATTAAAAAGAAAAAGTGAAATAAAACAAGAAAATATAAATCCTCATTATTAAATTTACTGTTTCTAGAATATATAGTACTTTGCATAGGCTCGAAGGCGGTTTAAACTGAGAATATATATTACTAATATATATATATATATATATATATGTTTTCAGTTACAATTGAAGATTCTACCGGAATCCTTTAAGACATTAAATTACAATCTTTATCCTTTATTATCCGGGCTAGTAGCTTTACCAAAATTACGATTGAGTTTAGAAGATACTCGGCAAATTCAATTGACGGAATTACTTGACAGGTCAACGCCTTCACATGTCTATGTTATGGTAATTACTTATTTAATATTATTTTAATATTCTATATATATATATATATAATTATTTTTTAAATTTTATTTCTAGCCCCAAGGAAAAGGAAATGGGAACCCTGCTTCAATACGTGTTTCATAATAAAAATCAATTCAAATTTATCCTCAACTTTAACAATTATGAATAGAATTTAATTACATTTATATATATATATATATATATATAAACTTTTTATTTATTGTAAAAGAAATATACATAATTTATATTGAGAAAATAGTATATAAAATATATTATAATTTTAAAATAAATGCTAAAAAAACAATGATTGAGTTAATTTATTCTAAAATTAAGAAAATAATTTTAATAAATATCACTGTGGCTCTACTCGAACGTTCTTTGCCGCAGCAATCACATTTCTCCAAGAGTCTCTATCCTGAGCTACACCCATCCAACTCCCATTTTCTCCCATTTCTCTTATGCCTCTTCCTATATAGTCCACCCACAGCATCGTTGGCATTCCAAACGGGGGTTTCCCACTCGGTCTCCCTACCAATATATTTTTCGCCATTCTTTCCTCTCCCATTCTAGCCACGTGCCCTGCCCATCGAAGCCTTCTCGATTTTATAATTCTAACTATATCTGAAGATGCATAGAGGTCATGTAATTCCTCATTATGCAGTCTTCGCCATTCCCCGGTGACTTAATCTTTCTTTGGCCCATAAATGCTGCGAAGAATCCTCTTTTCAAATACTCTAAATTTACTCTCGTCTCCCAAGGTCATAGACCACGCCTCAAATTCTTATAATACAACCCGCAAAATAATTGTTTTATATATTTTATTTTTCACAAGATAAGCCCCTTTATTGCATGAAAACAAGCGTTAGACAACTTAGTTTTAAATTCTTCTCAAATATTATTATCCTTCGTGATTATAGAACCTAAGTGTTAATATTTTTCTACATTTTCAAATTCCATATTTTGTTTATTAAGATTTTGTGTTAATACTATTCCTCTCTGCTACTAAATATTTTGTCTTAGCATTATTAATTTCGAGCTCCACCTCTATTCCTGCCTCGATTAATATTTCTATAAAATAGCATTTATCAATCACAAATGATATTAAAAAAAAACTATTTAATTTTATCTTATTTATAAAAATTATAACTATTATCATTCAATATTTTAAAATCACTAATTCAAAATTGATAAAAATTATTATTTTTTTTAACTTAAATCTATTAGAAATACTAATTATTTTTTTTTAATTATTCAAGATAAAATACATATTAAAGAGCAATTAAAAAATTACACAATGATTAAAATCCACTCAGAATTATCGCGTAGACATATATTTATACATTACTTTCAGTGTTAATCTTATTAAGAACAGTAATAATGAATTTTAATTTCAAATTAATTTTATGCAAAATTTTAATTAGTTTTTTTCTTAAATTTTCATGTGGTGATGAGAATTTTTACTTAAATATATTAAGTGATTTTAATTATAAAATATGTCCAATGACAAGTCAAAGAATTTGCGGTAAGTAAAATTTGATGAAATTAAGATTCATTTAGAACATCTTATTTTCTTTTAATAATTAATATTTTTAATTGTTTTCAGATCACACCTCTACTTACTGTGAAGGGGGTATAACAGAATATTTGAATGTCATAAAAACTAATAGAAAATCTTTGGAAAATAATTTCTGGATTGGTGTAGGCAGATTTTTTGATCAAGAATATTTTCCTATACTTCATTTTTCACCATTAGTAGAAACTCTAGAATTATTTGAATTGGACATGGTAGTAAGTAAAACAATATTATATCATTAATATAATAAAAGAATGTATAAATACATATATAATATATTAAATGTTACAGAATCTAGATGCTGAAGTATATCAATATGGAATTGAATTTGGAAACAAATTCTTTGTATCCCGAGAAAGTCTTCAGAATAGTTTAAATTCTGTTAATATACCAAATGTTAAAAAGAAATATGTAACAAAAGATATTAAAAATACAAAATGTAAGATACATTTATTTGGATTTGAAAACAAAGAGAGAGCGGTAAGCATGTCAATTGTATTATTATTTTTCTTATTAAAACACTTTTCAAAATAATTAAATTCATAAATGAATTCAAGTCAAAGTTTAGAATTTTTACTATATACAATCTTAAAAATTTTTGTTTAAATTATTTTATTTCATTTCTACTTTGTAAGTAATTAAATTTTAAATATTAATTTTATATTTCCAGAATTCTTTGAAAATACCCAATTTAAAAATTGAATCTGAAATTGATTCTGTTAAATTTTATATGAAATCATTACAAAAGGAAAATAGTATATTTATTATGGTAGGTAAGTATAAAAAACATTCTTAAGTAATCCCTTGTAATTTTATCTGAATAAAAATTAGATATTTTCTCTTGCATCATTCTTTCTTTATAGTAATCTCTAGATCTTATTCTTATATTTTCTTAAAAATCTAATACTAATTTATTAATTTATTTTTTTTTTCAAAATTATTCCTTTAATTTTAATGCTAATATCTTTTTTAGGGAACGCTCCTGATAATGTAGCAAGATCTTATTTAAATGCAATCCCTGAATTAAACGGTGTAATTATTAGTGGATATATTAGTGGTATATTATTCATTATAAATTATGTAAAAAACATATTATATATATATATATATATATTAATCTATTATATTTACAGACCAAGATGTCAATGAACAATTAACTCCCTTGATTTTCGAAAATGATAAAAATCAATGGATTTTAACTGTTAATCATTCAATTAATTACTTAAAAATAGGTTTTGCAAACTTTACACTGAATGAAGCTTGCAAAATAATTAATATTAATGGTAGTATTAACGATATTAAATATACTACTAATATTTGTAAGTATGAATTCTCTAAATATTAATAAATCTAATTAATGTTATTAAAAAAAAATGATTAAATTCTAATTTTAAAATATTTATTCCCCAGACCCGGATTCGGAAAAATTAATAAATTTAACTTATTCTACCCTAACCCAAAAATATAATAATGATTTAAATATTTTGGCAAATATGAGGACAAAATTAACAAATGATAATTGTAAAATTGGTGAATGTGGATTAGGATCAACCATTGCTGATGCAATTTATTCATATATAATTTGGAAGGATTACAAACCCGGTTCTAAATGGCCGGAACCTGTAGCAGGTGCCTTAGTTCATCCGGATATCATAAAAGGGAACCATTTTTCTATTAATCCAGGTAAAATTTATATTTTTTTAATTTTATTCTTATTATCTTCTTTATGGTTATAAATATAATATTTTATTTAATTTTTATAGGACCGACAACATCTAAACAATTATTTATTCTTTTTAACGATGATGCTTTATGCAAATTTGATTCTAGTATAACCACAATGGTTAAATTATTATCTCTTTCAAATTATTTCATTCATATTTCAGGTAATATATTATAATTTATTTTTCTAAAGGATCTCTTATAATAATTTTGAATAATTCAATTTATTTTTTTAAGCTTCCATGCGAGTAAAAATAACAAAATCAACGTTAAATACGAATGTAGAAGTAAATATTTTGAACGAAGATAACACTTTTATCAAATTAAATGAAAATTCAACTAAATTTCCATGGGTCGCTCCTTGTAGTTTATTTAATAAGGAAATGATTTCTTTAATCATGAAAAATGAAGGGCCCATTCAGTATTTAGGTAAGATTATTTTTTTTATTTAGGAAAACTTAGAAACTCTCCAAGTTTATCTTGAATCTATTTCATTGAAGAAAATGACCTCCTATTTCAGGACGTACTTTCATGATCTACTTTTGATATTATCAATAAGAATTTTAAATTACAACTTGTTTATCAATGTTAGATTATAATAAAATATATTTATTTTTTAGAATCAACAATCTATGATGTGTTAAAAAAATTTGTTTATAAAGAAAATCCAGAAGAAATGTTCTTGCCATCCAATGGCTTTGGACGATATATAATTGTGCAAGGTGATTGTTCGTTTGCTGTTCCTATAATTGGTAAGGAGCTCTTTTTTCTAAATATAATTAAGGATTCATATATAGAATATACTTCTCCTTTGAAAGTAAAATGTAATATCCTAACATCAGTTCATTAATTATTTATAACATTAATTTTTTTTATTTTTTCAGTAAGTGTTTTAATAAGTTTTCTCCTAATTTTTGGAATTTGGGCTTTTTGGAAATTTATTATACCTCGATGCAGATGGAGAAATTCTGAAGAAAGAATACACATTTTACGTTAAAAATCATGAAAATAAAATAATTTTTAGGATTCTTAATTAAAAATATATATATATATATATATATATATATATATATATAATTAGTAATTAATTAATTTTGTTAATTTGTTAATATAATATTCAAATTGAAATAATAATAATTTTTTAATTTATTCATTTATTTATTCATATTTAATTCATTTATCATACTCCTGTATTTCATGTCCTAAAATAAAAGATTATAATGTAATTTAATGATATATGTAATTATTTTAAAAATAAAGAATTATATAACATATAATTTAAATGTTGTCTATATATGCACCGAAGATGGTCTATGTGGCAGGTATAAAAAATAATATAAATTAACATAGTTTAATTTAAATTTCGCTATGGGGAATAAATCACCAATATTGTGTTCAATGAATATTTAATTTTTCAATTTCAAATATCTTTATATTCGAAAAACATTAAATATCAATACAATTATAATTAAATTATTTTATGAAAATTAAATTAAATTATCAAAAAAGCAAATACATTTATTTCAACCATTTAGCCTGTCCAATTTAAAGATCAATTTTAACAAAAGAAATTTAAAATTAAATCTAGTTTTTATTAATCACAAAGGCTTAATATTTTTACCGACTGACGATAGTAAGGGAGGTATTGTTTTCACACCAAATTTCACATGTGGAGATTTTTACATATCTCCACGAATCATGCATTTTCTTAACAGAAAAAAGTATTTTTAGCATGATGTCTGTCCGTCCGTCTGTCCGTCTGTCCGTCCGTATAGATGTGTACAGCCTGAACGGCTCAACGGATTTTGATGAAATTTGGTATATTTACTTAATGCAACAGTGGGATGAATTGATCAACTTTTGGTGCAAATCCGGAAACCGGAAGTGGTAGTATTAGCGATCGACGATAGGAAGGGAAGGGTTATTTTCACACCAAATTTCACATGAGGAGATTTTTTTACATATCACCACGAATGTATTGATTTTGTCCTCGGGAAAAATCATCTTCATTATGTTTTTCTTAATTTAAAATTATATGACGTCACCCAGCCCTTCATGACGTCACAGCCTCGGGTAACGCTGGGCAACGCCGGCTACTTCAGCTATATATTATAAATAAAATAAAATTAAAAATTCATATCTGTTTTTTATTACATTAATAGATATATTAAAATTATTTGAAATTGTTTCTGTAGCTGGAAATTAATTTATTTCAAACGGTCGGTCGGTTCGGACCTGGCCACAGGTCAACTTATTACCAATTAACTACGATTTGAAATTAGAGCTTAGTTTATCTTGAAAGTGAGATGTATTTTAGCCAGGCTCTTTCTACTTTAGAATTTTTCCTATAAAGACTCAAAATTGATTTAGCTCATTGTTAGCACCGGTTCATCACCCCATTATTATGGTTCATCGAGTATTTAAAAAAAATATTCTTTATGAACTGAATATTGTTTTAAATATTTGACGGATTTGTCTGAGAATATTTATAAATTCACTGGGACATTTATAATATCTTCCTATCTATTATTCTTATCTTATAATCACCTCTATTTGTACATAAAAATATCATTTTCTTTATTTAAAATCCTAGAAATTACAAGGGCTGGTCAATAAATCTGTGTGTTTTTGGATAAAAAATTATTTTATTTTTCAACGTAGTCTCCTTTGAGCTCTATACATTTCGATCAACATTTCTTCAATTTTTTTATCCCATCAAAAAATAAGATTTATCGAGGACATCCAAATAGATAGGTTTGTGATATGAATTGAAATTCATTTTTTCCAGTTTCTGACCTCGTATATTTTTTGATAATTTATTAAAAGTCTTGCGTAGTTCTTTGGATGCATCACGGTTCAAAGAACATGTCCATTAATGTTCGATAATAATTATAATAATATTAATATAAATTCCTAAACAAAATTAATACCTATTAATTTTTATTTTAATTTCTAATAATCCAATATTATTTAAATTATTTTTATTCTTTAAAGTTTTCATTTTAACTAATATAACTTAATATTATTTGACCATTTTTATTGAATATGAATATGAAATATAATATTGTTTAATTATCAATTCAAATAAATATCAATTAAAGAAAGGAATTGTTTTTAAAACAATCAATTATAATATATTCACATTTTTCAAGAACAGAAAGACAAATTTATTTTAATTAATATTTATATAAATGTTAATAATAATAAAAATAATCATATTAATTAAGATCTTAATATTAATATGTATAATGTTTTTGGAAGCCACCTTGAATCATTGTAATATTTGATTTGGACTTTTATTGAGACCTCTTATTCATTTCATTAATTAAGAAAATATCAATAAAATTAATAATAAAATTATGATAAAGCTGGCAGGGGAACTTATATTGTATAATAAATTAAACGAAATTGTGCGATTTTGTTAAAATTCTTGAAAGGCCTAAATTTAATTTAATAATTATTAATCAAAGCTTTAATTTTTTATAAAGATTCTAGAATTCACATTTCTGTACAATAATTTTCTTAATTAACTTATAAATATTCCCCTACTTATATTTGAGTGCCATCATCTTAATAAATCAAGATATCAATAGAAATTAATAACCAAATATAAAAAAAAAACATTTTTATCGATTAAATATTCCTAATCAATTCAAATATATTGTCAAGTTCAATGAATAATAATTTAGATTAAAATAATATTTTATCATTTTTAATAAATATATTTTTCCAATAAATAAAAAAATATCTATACACATATTAATTAAAATATTTTTATACTAGTCTAATCTTGAAATGAATGTGAGTTAAAATTAATCATGCATGTTATTTTATATGCTATTATAGTTTACATTAATTTTGCATTAATTCATTCTCAAAAAATAGAAATGACTTTTCATATTATAAATAATTTCAAATATCAAATCTGTTCAAAGAACGACAAAACTTATTGCGGTAAGTTTATTTTTTTTTATTAAATATTTATTTTCAATTTATTTTTTTAATTTTAAATTCTTTGACAAAATATTCAGTAACCGTTATATGTTATAATTAGTTTGTAAAAGTTATTAAATTTCAAACTGCTCAACGCTTTAGGGTAAGGTAGTTATCGATGGACCGACTCCGAAAATAGGTTTTCTTAATTTCTCAGGAGATATAAACATTAAGCATATTCTAATGGTCAATAAGTGTACGGCGTTTTGTCATTGAATAGCCATTTTAGTTTTGAGTTGTTTCAAAAAGACAGAAAGAAACTATGATTGAACTTAACTTAAATTTACTAGTGTTAATGAAACGTTTCAGAAAGATGTTGATAGAAATTGAATTATGCAGGCAATATTTTATAGTTCAAACAATTGTGAGTATTTTGTTGTATTCAAGATATAAATTTACTGATACTGGCCGGCTCTTGCTAAGCGATTCCGTGTTAGTTACCTTCAGTGGTGTATTGGGAGGGGAATGCGGGGGAAAGACGTTCCCTTACCTTTTTTTCAGAACCGGAACGCGTTCCAGTAAGACTTATTCATGTCCCGACAACTCCTACTTAAATCTTCTGTTAGAATTTCTTTTTTTGTGTTCGTTAATATTTTATATAGTAAGAATAAAAATAACAAAAACTAATTTGTAAAAAAATAGTTTGCTGTTCAGTGGTGTATTGGGAGGGGAATGCGGGGGAAAGACGATCCCTTACCTTTTTTCAGAACCTGAACGCGTTCCAGTAAGACTTATTCATGTCCCGACAACTCCCACTTAAATCTTCTGTTAGAATTTCTTTTTTTTGTGTTCGTTAATATTTTGTATATATATAGTAAGAATAAAAAAAAAAAATAAAAACTTATTCAATAAATTACATGTAAAATGATTAAAAACTTAAAACTTTATCAAAACTAAATTTTATTGGAAAAAACAGTAAAACGCTTTCATGCTATATAAACCTGTTATATTCCTAACTTTCTCTCTAAATTCTATCTTTCATTCTTTGAAATTTTATATAACAAAATTTCACCCCTTTTTGTGCAAAATTGGGATCTTTTTTTACCCCCTCAAACATTACTACCTAAAATGAGTTATTATCATTCTAAAAAAATAGTTTGCTGAAAATAGGACTTTTTTTTACTCCCACTATGCGTTCCCTTACTTCTTATTTTACCAATACATCACTGGTTACCTTAAATAAGTCACTGTATCTGCGCGCTTTATCACAACTACCAAATTTCGTAACAAAAAAATTAAAAAGAAACAATTGAATAAGAATAATCAAGTGAATAAAAATCAACGAAAATTATTAAGTTTAATAATATTTAAGGTTTTAATGACTAGATCAATAATTAATTTACGATTAAATTTATGGTAATTAACTCATAATTAAATAATAAATTAATATTAGCCTTGGGATGAGAAGGTGGGAGTGAGAGGGAACCGCTCGGACCAATCTAGGAAACCATTCGGCTTAATTGGACCTTTAACAAGTTTTTTTTTTTTCAAATATCTCATCAACATTGAATATTTATTACTTCTGTATCTAATAGAGTGTTTCACTGTGTTGTCCCAGACGATCAACAGTGATCCTCAGATCATACAAGATATCTATTGGAACGCATGCCAAGAGTATTATGGTGGTGAAATGGCCTGAAAAAAGTTTACCACCCCACTTTAAGATTTTTAAATGTTGTACTACATTATGCTCAAATTAAAAAGTCACAAGATAAAAATTAATAAAAACAACTTTTGTCCGAAATTTGGATTTTCAAGTGCAGCACAGCTACGAAATAGAAAGTTATACTAAATAGCAGTGATGTATTGGTAAAATAAGAAGTAAGGGAACGCATAGTGGGAGTAAAAAAAGTCCTATTTTCAGCAAACTATTTTTTTCCATATAAGTTTTTATTTTTTCTTATTCTTACTATACAAAATATTTACGAACACAAAAAAAGAAATTCTAACAGTAGATATAAGAGAGAGTTGTCGGGACATGAAAAGGTACTGGAACTCGTTCCGGTTCTGAAAAAGGTAAGGGAACGTCTAAATAGTAAAATCCAGAGAGCAGTTTTTTTTAAAAATTCTTTAAAAATCTTGTTGGATGAATCTTGTTAGATGAATGGACGATTCTTATTAATTATTATTATAAAAAAACATAATGTTTATAGCCAATGGAAACATTGATCTCTCGTTCAGAAATGTTTTATCATCCCTTCATTACGAGTTTCAAACAATCGGATTGACTTTTAAAAAAAATATTTTAATTATAATATAAATTACATCTCTTTTATAATATGTAAATTTATAAATATATTTGTAAAATCATTGACCATATGATATTATAGAGACTTTTAATAAAGTTTTTGGTCCATTAATCACTTAGAATAATGTCTAAATATTTTTGAGAATATGACTTAAAAAAAAAATTGTGTAAATCTAAAATAATTAGAAATAAAATAATATATGATCATGTTCGTGAATAATAAAACGTCTATAGAAAAAATAATTACTTGAAAATGTCAATAGAAAATTTTAATAAAGTTTAGCTCGTTTAACGTAGTTTTTTTTCTCCATTATCATAAAAAATAAGGGTTTTTCCTCGAAACTTAATTTTTACTCTCTCGCCAGAGATAGTATTGCGATCACGGAAATTTTCGATGTCAAGATTTTGATGTTTCTATACGTTTCCAAGGTCCCTGAGTCATTTTCATTAAGGTTGAGAAAACTATCTGTGTGTGTGTGTGTGTGTGTGTGTGTGTGTAGACAAGATTGCGCAAAAACGGTTGGAGTTAGAATAATGAAATTTAGTAGTAGTAGCATTATTCAAAATTCGTAGTTTTCCATCAACATTTAAAAAATGTAGCTCATTCGGAAGAGGACCATTACCTACCACATTTTCATTTTTTTCCTCTAAACTGACCATTAAAATAAAGATGTATGTTTGATAGTTTTCACATGATTAAAAATTGTATAAAATTGTTATATATAAAATTTCAACTTGATTGAATAGCTGAAATTACCGGAATTAATTTTTTAAATTTTTTATCACGTTGATTGCCAATTACGCGTCAGCACGTGACGTGGTGTCATCAACAAAGAGACAAACGTTCTAGTTTAATAAATATTATTTATTAATTTTATAATTTATAATTTAATTAATTAAATTTAATTTAAATATACTATAAGTTAATTAATCCAATTCAAATTTGCGAAATAATCACGTGGAGACACTACAGTTTTTTTTATATTATTTAATAATAACAAAAAACTTAATTTTCAAAAATATATATCTATTATTTATTTCAATATTCAATCCAATTCTTTCTCAAATCGCTGTCATTTCCCCTGTATTTTCTTAACAAATCATCTTCATAAGTATCTGTTTTAAATATATATATACATTATAATATTTTTATTAATAATTAATGATTGCATTCATTAATCTTTATTAATATATATATATATATATATATATAATTATGAATATAGAAATTCTCATTAACATTTGATCTCAAATGCACCGATGGGAAATAATGATAAGTTAAAAATGTTTCGCAAACCTTTTATGATGTTGATCAAATATTTAATTAACATAAAAATAAAACTATTAATAATCGATTAAATATAAATTAATTAATAAAAAAACATCAAAAGTGGTTAATTGAAGTAGCACTCTATGAACTTTTAAAAATATATAGATACTTATTTTTTTATTTTATTTTTTTTTTCTGTCTGGCTTTCTACATCGAATCATTTAATATCATATAATATTAGAAATTGATATATATATCTATATATATCTTTAATTATTTAGCATTTGGAATTGCCAAGTGAAATTTATAACAATCTTTTTTTTTTCTTATATTAAATATGAAGACAATCCTGAGTAAAAAAAAAAATGAAAAAAATGTTTGAGTAGAGCTTATTGTCATATTTTAATAGTTTTCCTTATAATTTTTAATTTTTTAATACTTTCATTTGGGTATTTAATGTACTTCAATATTTTATGTAATCTAAATCAAAGAGATTCGTTGGTGCCGGGGTTTTTTCGGTCTTTCTATCTATCTATCTATCTATCTATCTATATATATATATGGTAAATATATGAAAAATTATTTCCAGGTTATTTTCATGTTTAATTGTAATAATAATAATAATAATCTTTGGTAACAATAAAAAATTTCAAAGAAATCTAAACGAACAAAAATATATATATTTGTAAATATATTTGTATTTTTGAAATATTAAATCGCTCGAAGAATTTTTGGAAATTCACACCATAAATAATATTTATAAATAAAAATCGATCTGTATTGGTTTCAGCCTCAGGAAAAATCATCTTTGTTAGTTTTTGCTTAATTTAAAATAGGAATTTTAATAATAAAAAAATGGCACCGGACAGCGCTTCCCTAAATACAAAATATTATAAATAAAATAAAATTAAAAATATTTCAGTGCATTAATACGTACGTTTAAGGGCTGTATGTTTTATGACTATATTTTTTTTAATTTATGTTCTTTTAAATTATTTGAAATTGTTTCATATATTTTGTCGTTTATTTATTTTAAATAATAATCTTAATGTTAAATATTCATATTTCATAAGTATTAATTATTTTAAAGTATATAGATAGATAAGTAGATGCTATTTGCAGCTAGACAGGGGGGATCTGGCTGAATTAATATTATTTCGTTGAAACTCTATTTGTAATAAATAGCCTTATATTTATTCTAATCCGTATATTAAAACCATCACTTTTTTTGTTTTCGTTTTTATTTTTTAATATTCATTTTTTGTCCAGTTAACACTTTTAAAAAGGGGGGTTTTGGAAAGTTTTTGAAGTTTTGGAAATTGGTTATTTTATAGATTTTGACTTGCTCTTTCCGAATTTCAACTTTACCACCTTGTATTTTAGCCGATCAGGCCGCTCTATTGAAAAAATGGCGTCAAAATGCAGTTTTCTGGCAATATCTTCTTTCGGACTCGTACTATATTAAAAACATTTATATACAAAAAATTAAACTAGAAAAAATTTCCTACAATTTATGTAACAATCTTTTTTTTTTGTTTTTTAAAATCAATAGTTTTGGCATACGAGCATCTCAAAGTGTAAGTGTTTTTATACGTTTTTAAGGCCCTGAGTCATTTTCACTAAGGTTGAGAAAAATGTCTGTGTGTTTGTATGTGTGTAGGTGGGTGGGTATTGGTGTAGACACGATTACTCAAAAACGGTTTATTTGATTCTTAGAAAATTCAGGCTATTTTTCAACATAATCACTCCCCACATTAATGCACTTGTCCCGTCTTTTTTGCAGTTTCCTAAATTCCCTTAGGGAAGAATTCTTTCGATTTACCTCGCTTCCTTAACTTCCTCATTGTTAGCATATCTTTTTCCACGTAGGGCGTCTTTGAGTGGTCCAAACAGGTAAAAATCAGTTGGGGCAAGATCGGGACAGTAGGCAGGATGAGGTAAGACCCCCCAACACAATTTTTGAAGCTTATCACGGGTCAACTTAAGAAGCTGCAAGAAAGCTTTTGAAAAATAGTCTAACTTTTCTAAGAATCAAATAAACCGTTTATTATTTTAAATTATAAAAGATAGGAGTTTTGGAAAAGAGGGTCCATTCTCAAATGTTAATTTGAAAAGTAAAATTATAATTATCATTTATTTTTTACTCGCTTTTCTTTTCCAGATTCAGTGGAAGAATCTGATGATTGTAAAGGAGGTCTTTCGCGATTGTTAAGTTATAAACACTCATTAAGCAGCGAGAATTCAATTTGGCTCGGAACAGGAGGGTTTTTCGACACCGAACTTTATTCTTTATTACATCATTCTTATTTAAGAGAAGCTATTGAATTGATGGAATTACATGCACTTGTAAGCAATAAACCTTCACAAAATATTAAGATATCTAATTTTTAATTTTAGATATAATGGATATTGTTTATGGATAGGATATACATTCTTATTTTGTTAGACCAATAAAATATACAATAATTAAATGTATTTATGTAGAAAAATTAAAATTCTAAGTAATAGTAATTAAAACTATAAAAAAAAAATATAAAATTTTAAACTTAATTTAATTTTATATATTCTTTGACAGTCATTGGATGCTGAAGTTTTCCAAATGGGCATTTACGAGGGTGCGATGGTTTTCACTAATAAATTGAAAGAGACGCTTACATCAGTAAATCTGCCCAATATAACTAATCCATTTGTAAAATATCCAGTGAATATCAATGATAATATATGCAATTTAATTTTTTTAGGTTTTGATATGAAAGAAAGAGTGGTAAGTATTAAATAAATTATTCTTATAAAGCAATATAATTTTAAAAATATAATTTTTTTTTATTTAGGATAAACTTAATATACCTGATCTAGAAATCGAGGATGAAACTGACAAAGTAAATGAAATTATTGAAAAATTAAATTCGGATGATAATAATATATTTATTATGATTGGTAAAATAATATATATATATATAAAGATTACAAATTTTATATCTAAGAGATCATGTGTCAAAAACTACTCTCAAATTAATATATATATTTTTCACAGGTCAAACTACTTTGAAAAAGGCTAAAAAATATTTAGAAAATGCTGATATTTCAGGTATAATTTTAAGTGGTGCTGATCCAGGTATTTTTTAAATTCAAATTATTATTTTATAAAATTATTATTATAATTAAATTCCAAAATGATTAGATATAATAATTTATCTTTTAGGATTAAATAAAACTAATGAAATTTTATATGAAAATGATAACCAATGGATATTAGGTATTTCAAATAGTATTAAATATTCTATCGGAGAGATCAGCTTCAATTTGGATTTAGAGACATGTAGAATGGAATTTAAAAATAATGGGACAATTATTGAATATTCTAATCAGGATGGAATATCTCTTGGTAAGTAATTAAAAATCAATTCTAAGGTATTTTTATAGAAATTTATTTATTTTTTTACCGACCGACGATAGTAAGGGAGGTATTGTTTTCACACCAAATTTCACATGTGGAGATTTTTACATATCTCCACGAATCATGCATTTTCTTAACAGAAAAAAGTATTTTTAGCATGATGTCTGTCCGTCCGTCTGTCCGTATAGATGTGTACAGCCTGAACGGCTCAACGGATTTTGATGAAATTTGGTATATTTACTTAATGCATCAGTGGGATGAATTGATCAACTTTTGGTGCAAATCCGGAAACCGGAAGTGGTAGTATTAGCGATCGACGATAGGAAGGTAAGGGTTATTTTTACACCAAATTTCACATAAGGAGATTTTTTACATATCACCACGAATCATGCACTTTGTATTGGTTTTATTCTCGAGAAAAATCATTTTTATTAGTTTTTTTCTTAATTTAAAATTATATGACGTCATTCAGCCATTTATGACGTCACAACCTGGTCTTACATATATATTACAAATAAAATAAAATTAAAAATATTTATGTTATGTCCATATCTGTTTTTTATTACATTAATAGATATATTAAAATTATTTGAAATTGTTTCTGTAGCTGGAAATTAATTTATTTCAAACCGTCGGTCGGTTCGGACCTGGCCACAGGTCAACTTATTTTATTTTTATTTAAAAAATGAAACTTTTATAGAAGCATAATAATTCAAAAATATTTTAGTTATGCAGAATTGTTTTGTTTTATATGTTTAAATCAACACTTCTTCATGAAACAATGATAAACGCCTTCCATCCCATTCAGGGAGGGATATCCTTCTAGTTAATTAAATGTTAATGTTACTGAAAATGGAAACAACGTTCATAGTGAAACGTTTTTGATTACAGAAACAGAAGCGGAAAGATTAATAGGGCTTGTATATAAAGAATGGACTGCTGAGTATAACGATCCTAATTATCCAATGGGCTCTTTTGCAACTATTCTTAAAAGGGATGAATGTAAGAATAATGTTTGCCCCCTTGGAGCTACTTTTGCCGATTACGCTTATATTTATACATTGTCAATTAATCAAGATGCTGCCGGAGTTATTCTTCCATCATCATTTATTAAAAACGATTCTTACCCAATTGGAGGGAAAAATAGTAAATATTTGTATTACTTCTTCTATGTTTAAATGTTATTTTCCTATTTCATATATATATATATATGTTGTGTTTCCATAATATATAATTCTATTCTGTTCTCTCTATCTCTATCTCTACGGAACTCGAATGTTCTTGGTCTCAGCAACAACACTCTCCAAACGTCCTTCTCTTGAGTTACCCTAAACAACCTCTTTTCGTACGTCTATTAATTTTTCTACGCTATCTTGCATTTTCCGAATCTCCTATTAAATTTATATCGTCCGCGTAACCTAATACTTAGATTGTTTTGTCTAATTGAATTTTATTTGATTCTTTTCCAATTAAATAGAACGGGTGAAAGAGCGTCTCTTTGTTTTAACCTTTTTCTAATTTCGTTATTTCTGATATATAGTAAATATTATACATTAAAGTAAGTAAATTAATATGTTTATTCTTTAAATTCTAGTAGTAAGTGAGCAAGTAAATATATAATAGATAAATATCGAAATATTTAAATTAATTAATTTTCCAAATTTCCTTAACGAAGATATTTTCTTGCTCTATCACCTTTTCTAAAATATCTCAAAATCTACAAAGGATTGTCTAAATTAAGAAAAAACTTTTATTTTTAGATAACGTCCTAGTCCAAGATATCACTCAGCTTATTAATGATTTGTATTTATGCACATTTAATGCTGATTATATATTATTATTAAATTTATTTCAACTGGCAATACCAAAATGGAATACGAAAGTGTCAAATGATGATTTTCTTCAAATTTCATGTAAATATGTTTTTTTAATTTGAATAGAAAGTTAATAGAATGAATTATTTTTATTTTCTTACTTATATAGAAGTAATTTATTGATATTTTTTTTTTCTTCTTCTTATTATAAATTTTAATTATTTCTTATTTTTCATAGTTACAATGCATATTAATGTTAGTATATCTCAGAAATCAGATCTTCCTATATATATGATTTATTATTTAACTGAAGATAATTTCTATACAGAATTAAAAGACGAAATAAAAGTTTGGATTACAACATGTAATTTATTTAATAATCTTCATTTATCACCAAAAGAAAAAGATAAACTGAATATTCAGATATTTGGTAATTATAAAAAAAAATGGAATAATCTAAATAATTTAATTATTGATTAAGCTTAAAGAATAAATATATAAAATCATCTAAATTAGAGATTTCCAAAGGGGGTCCAAGAGGATCTTTTGGGGGTCTATGGAGCTTTGAATAGGATCGACAGAATCTGAATGGGTTATTGGAGATCTCTAGAGTAATTTCCTCTTTTAATTACTATAAAAAACAAAATAAAGAGTATCTTTACGAAATAAAAACTAAATAAAAAAGTAAATAAACAATTGCCAACGGATCCTGCTAGATAACATTGCAGTGGAATTTATTAAAGTTTTATATATAATCGTGCATGTTTTAAGTGATTTTTTAAAAAATTGGAACTTTTGTTTTAAATTTTCTATCTGTGTAAATTTCATTTAACTTAAGTAGTTTTTTTTTTAATTGAGTTAATTTTTTTTATAAATTAACATTTTTCAATAATTTTTAATTAATAAAACGTTTTTAATATTATTTAGTTATTTAATGTATGTATTTAATGTATGTGAAAGTTATGAAATTTAGTATTATCAAAATTTGAACCTGATATTAAAAAAAATCTGGAGTGACTCCACTAGACTATCTCGAAAATTTGAATTGGATAATCAACCTTTTTTCTATATTTGAAAATTAATTAAAATTTTATTCTATCTGATCATATGATTTAAGGTTTTTAACATAATTTTCACTGACAACATTTTATTGAAATAAAAAGACTTTGGCTTAATACTATATTTTTGTGAGGTGCTCAAATTTATGAAATAGTATTTTTGTTTTCATATGCTTTTAACTGCATTTAACTTTTATCATAGTTTTGATAAATATTAAATACATTACCAGGTACTCGACGAGAACGTAGCAATTGATGTACCCATTAAATCTCTTATATGTGTATACATTTACATATATTTATATGGATAATGTAATTTGAATATATATTAACCAGGGATATTATTTTATAATCATATACACATTTATATTACCATTATTATATTATATTAACTTTCTCCGATACTTTGAAAAAGAAATCGAAAAATTTAATTTTAAACTGGTTTCTGAAACAACACGCGCCAGAGCGAGTTTGGCTCTTTGTTCATGACACCACGTCACTTGCTGACGCGTGATTGGCAGTCAACGTCGGTAAAAAATTTAAAAAATTAATTCCAATACTTTCAGTGATTCAATCAAGCTGAAATTATATATATATAGCAGTTTTGTACAATTTTTAATCAAGTGAAAAATGATCAAACATATATCGACATACAGCTACATTTCTCAAAAGTTGATAGAAAAACTACGAATTTTGAATAATGCGAAAGTGACTCAGGCGCATTCAAAACGTATAAAAACATCAAAATCTTGAAAATTTTCGTGATCGCAATACTATCTCTGGCGAAATAGTAAAAACATCAGCTTCAACCCTCACTTTAATTTTATCTCAGTCAGGAATCCTTTATAAAAGGATTAATTTATTAAATATTGAATTGTAAATTTTGTTAAATATTAAATTAAAATTAGTTCCACTTCTGCTAATGTAATAAAAATGTTTATTTTGTTGTAAAATTGATAAAAATACACTCAAAGGCTCATAATTGTATGTAGAACTAGATGAATATAGATACTGCATCAGAATAAAGAAATCTTTTTAAAAAACACACTTTTCTTAAATTTGCACTAAAAAGTAAAAAATAAAATCATTGTAAAGTGTGTACGCTCAAATTATAATAACACCAAATGGAAGCAAATGTTTTACGGTCATTATAATTTGAGCGTACACACTTTACAATGATTTTATTTTTTACTTTTTAGTGCAATTTTAAGTAAAGTGTGTTTTTTAAAAAGATTTCTTTTTACTTAAATTTATTTTATACTTTTTAGTCGTGTTCAGCGCCTCTAGCACTGCTATTGCCATCTATGATTGAAATAGTGAACTATTCCATATTTCGCATATGAAAGTTTAGTTAATTAATTACCACTAATAGATAAATAATTCAGTGGATTTTTCAATTGATTCGTGTATGCAAAATTTCAAGTTGATTGAATGACGGGAAGTTGTTGAAATATCGATTATAAAATGCCGCGGACAAACCGCGGATAAACCGCGGACAAACATCACACGGACAAACGGACAGTGTGAGTTAAATAAAGTGTATTAAAAAAATAGGGGTCTATTAAACGAGAAGAAAGTTTAAAAGGGGTCGACTTAGTTAAAAAGTTGGGAATCTCTGCTCTAAATCGGGTATATAATAAATATGTAGAGTTGGTAAAACATTTATCGAATAGATGGAATATTATTTTCTTTTTATATACGAGGGTGGTCTGAAAAGTTTCCGAAATCGATGTTTTTAAATTTTTTTTTTGCTATATTTTTCAACATAATCTCCATCAACACTGATACATTTCTCATAACGGTGTTCTAATTAATTTAATTAATTAAATTAATTAATTAAATTTGATTTAATTTAATATAAGTCTCATCAACTGTTATGAATCGACGCAAAAATTCGTTTGAATTACGCCTACAGCGCCAAATTGTCGTTAGAAAAAGGTTTTTCGAAGCAATTTTTGGTCTAACGTTAGGAAATGCGGCACCCACGTTGCACACAGCTTTCCATATTCAAATGGTTTTGCAAAATATTTCGCACACGTTCAGCTGACATCGTACAGGTCTCAGCTATCTTGAATTTTGAAAAATAAAACAAAAAAAAAAATTGAAAAACATCGTTTTTCTTGGTCAGGACGGAAACTTTTCAGACCACCCTCGTAAAAATTTATACTTATACCAATTTTTTTTATTTTAGGTGAATTGACCATTTTAGATATTGTGAAGAAAATTTTATTTGAAATTGGACAATATACAATGATCCCCTCATTGGGTTTTGACCGTTATCAAGACGGTTATTGTGAATGGCCGGAAGGAACAACCACGACCACACAATCAACAACTCATCATGTAACTCATCCAACGCCTGAATCGACTCCAACTACTAAATCACCCAGCCCAAGTATTACCACAACAAAAAAATACTTTATTCCTACTATAGATGATGAAGAATGCCGAGATAATATGGAATTCATAATTTCAAGTAATTTCTATGTCTATATACATTTAATTAGAAAAATAAAGATTAATTAAAACATTTTATCTTGATCTTGTAAATACTTTTTTTATGTTTTAGCATCAGTTCTAGCTGGAATAATTGCAATTTATTTTGCATGGCGTTTATGGAAATATTGCATGAAGAGAAGATCTAAACCAGCTTCAAGTATCTTATAAATTTTCGATTTTATAGATTTTATAAAATTCTCATCCTTTTAAACTCTTATTTTCTTTAATACTCTAGAAAATTATAATATACAAACCGTTCCCGGCATCATATATGCTGCCGGAGGCATAAAACTCTTCTTGTTAGAGGGACAGGCGGCTTCTTGCCGCACGAGATTGATGAATAATAATAATTTATAAAAAATTTTGTTTCAAATACTTACAAAACAACCCAATGTTTAATTATAAAATTAATAACCAGTGGCGTACCGTAAGGTTCTTGCGCCTGGGGGCAACTGAGAAATTAGCGCCCCCCTTTCTTATATATATATATATATTTAATTTAATTTTTTTTTAAAGAATATTAATGACGAATAACGAAACAGGTTTATATGATTTTAATAAAAGCGTATAAATAATATTTATTGACTTAAACAAAATATAGGTATTAATTTTTTTTTTGTTCCAAATTGGCTTCCCTAATTTTGCGCCCCCTAAATTTGGCGCCCGGGTACATATGTCCCCCCTGCCTCCCCCCTAGTTACGCCACTGTTAATAACTTTATTCAAATCGTAGTAATATTTTTTTTTTCAATATTGAATAATAAAACAAAATTTTAAAAAACTGAAGTTAGTAACACATTAATAATTTTGATTTTCTTTTTATGTCTTTTTATGTTTATTATGTTTAATATAAATTCTCTTTTATGATAAAAAATAATATTAATATCAAATTGTATATAAATTTTTTTCAAAATATGTTATATTACAATGTTTCTCATTCTACTTTTGTCTTGTATAATTTAAAATATTTCAAATAATATATAATAAATAAATAATAATAAATATAATCGTTCTATTGGATGTGTTAATTACATCATCTCTATTCACCTTCTAATATATGTTATTCTTTACAGTATGCTCAAAATAGCTCAAACTTCTTTAATTAATTTTTACCGACCGACGATAGTAAGGGAGGTATTGTTTTCACACCAAATTTCACATGTGGAGATTTTTACATATCTCCACGAATCATGCATTTTCTTAACAGAAAAAAGTACTTTTAGCATGATTGTCTGTCCGTCCGTCCGTCCGTCTGTCTGTCCGTCCGTCCGTATAGATGTGTACAGCCTGAACGGCTCGACGGATTTTGATGAAATTTGGTATATTTACTTAATGCATCAGTGGGATGAATTGATCAACTTTTGGTGCATTCTTAACAGAAAAAAGTATTTTTAGCATGATGTCTGTCCGTCCGTCCGTCCGTCCTCAGCGGATTTTGATGAAATTTGGTGTATTTACTTAATGCATCAGTATGATGACTTGATCAACTTTTAGTGTATATCCGGAAACCGGAAGTGGTAGTATTAGCGATCGACGATAGGAAGGGAAGGATTATTTTCACACCAAATATTTCATGAGGAGATTTTTTACATATCACCACGAATCATGCACTTTGTTTTGTTTTTATCCTCGGGAAAAATCATCTTCATTAGTTTTTTCTTAATTTAAAATTATATGACGTCACCCAGCCCTTCATGACGTCACAGCCAGCTCCTCCTTATATATTATATAATAAATAAAATAAAATTAAAAATATTTATGTTATATCCATATCTGTTTTTTTATTGCATTAATAGATACATTTAAATTATTTGAAATTGTTAATGTAGCTGGAAATTAATTTATTTCAAACTGGCCACAGGTCAACTTATTCTAATTTATATACAATATTTTATTGTTATTTGTGTCTTGGAAAAGTAAAAATTTCCTAAAAGAATCATTAGAAAAAATTTATATTAACTACTTCTAATCATTAATTTCGGATCCATTGTATTATATTTGGAATTAAATTTTTATTATTTTATTTATAAATTTGTATTATATTTTTAATGAAATTTTTTACATGAAATACATATATATATATATATATATTAATTTCCTAAACAGATGATCACGAGTTTATCCCCTAGTCGTATTCTAAAAGATCAACATCATCAAAAGTAACACCCTACTGCCTTTGAATTTTCAAGAGATTTGCCGCCTCATTATTCATAATAAATTCGAAGAAATCCACCTGGCCTCTGTTACGAAATCAAATTAAATATAAATGATCTCGTATTCTCTCCAAGAGAGCGATTTTAAAATACCAATGATTTAGTAATGGAAATTACTGATATGAATAGTAAAAAAAAAAATGATTCTCGTTTTTTAAAATTAGTCTTTTATTTGGACAGATGACAAAAAAAAATTTTTTTTTTTTTCTGAAAAAATCATTAAAACTATTTTTTAATGTATCAGTTTATTTCGTTTAAATACTCAAAATGAGACTAGATAATCTAGAATAAAATTTAAAATTTTTTCAAGTATTTAAAACTATTAATTTTAACATACAGTGACATCTAAAAAATATATTTTGGTACTTATCCGCTCTTTTTTACCGACCGACGATAGTAAGGGAGGTATTGTTTTCACACCAAATTTCACATGTGGAGATTTTTACATATCTCCACGAATCATGCATTTTCTTAACAGAAAAAAGTATTTTTAGCATGATGTCTGTCCGTCCGTCCGTCCGTCCGTATAGATGTGTACAGCCTGAACGGCTCGACGGATTTTGATGAAATTTGGTATATTTACTTAATGCATCAGTGGGATGAATTGATCAACTTTTGGTGCAAATCCGGAAACCGGAAGTGGTAGTATTAGCGATCGACGATAGGAAGGAAAGGGTTATTTTCACACCAAATTTCACATAAGGAGATTTTTTACATATCACCACGAATCATGCACTCTGTATTGGTTTTATTCTCGAGAAAAATCATTTTTATTAGTTTGTTTCTTAATTTAAAATTATATGACGTCATCCAGCCATTCATGACGTCACAGCCTGGTCTTACATATATTTTATAAATAAAATAAAATTAAAAATATTTATGTTATATCCATATCTGTTTTTTATTACATTAATAGATATATTAAAATTATTTGAAATGGTTTCTGTAGCTGGAAATTAATTTATTTCAAACCGTCGGTCGCCTTATTACTAATTAGTTTTGGAGTTAGAATGTTCATCAAACCAAAGCCTAATTGTAAAGAAATTGTACTTATATAACATAATTTAACATAATATAACCTATATATATATATATATATGTATATATATATATGTGCCACTCAGAAACCAAAGCGATTACCTCGACTTATAAACAAACTGAGAAAATTAAGCATAAAGTTCACAGTTTGTATTAAATTTAGGATTATTGATTATAGAAAAATGTATATTCCATTGCAATATTAAGATTATTAAGTTCATTATTCACTTCATATGTTGCAGATTACATTACATTACATCATTAGCAAAATTTTAAAAATTGGAGTTAATCGGTTTGGCTTTTCAGTGGCACATATGTGTACCTACATTATAAAATTAAAAGTAACCAGAGATTGAAATCGTGCCAGAAAATAAAAGAAATCATGATTTGAATAATAAATCATTAATTTTGAACTCATTTCATTCATATTTTTTTATCAATAAATTTATCTTTATAATTGAAATTTAAAATTTATTTAGGGAACTTGAATTAATAATGAGTGTTTTTTTTTCGAAATTTACGGATTTATTTTCAAATAATGGTTACAAATATATTAATCTAAGTATTGTCCATCGCTGGCCACTACTTTTTCCCATCTTTCTGGCAATTTTCGGATGCCAGCTCGAAAAAACGACTCGTCTTTTGAGGCAATCCAATCATCGAACCAATTTTTGCATTGTTCATATGAACTTCTGCTAGGAAAGACTATGTGTCATCGATCGGAACAAGTAATAGTCCGAAGTTGCTCCTTCAATTCAGCAATGTCTGGAGAATACGGCGGATGTTGTAGGACTTCCCATTTCAGTGTTTCTACGTAGGTTTTCACCGGTTTTGCAACATGTGAATAATATCTCATTAATAAATAAAAAAAAATAATCTTTAAAAGTTTTATATTTGAATTTTAATGTATTTTTACAAGTACAAATTTATTCTGTTTAATATTTTAATGAATTAGGTTTTTTTGTTTCAATTTAATCCAATTATTCACCAAATTTCTTAATTGAGAATGACTAGAGTAGAGAAATGTATTATCAAGAGACACGGAAATAATAAAAGGATTGGAATTGCTTTTCTGACCAACAGGCGACCATAACTCCAGCCTGTGAGATTCATCACCCTTTTACTATACAACATTATTTATTTTAAAGGGTTACAATTATTTATTGAAATTATTAAATATAATATATTACAAATTTAATATCACAAAATTTACAAACTAAACAACAAATAGTTCTTTGAAGTTGTGATGCATTTCTAAATTGCCCGGGGTTGAGTATATCCCTTTTTTAGACCATATGATTAAATAAAAATTTTTAAATTCTCTTATAATTATTAAAAATAAATAAAACGTAGTTTACTAACTTAGTCATTTTTTATAAATTTAAAAAATTATCATAATTTTCTTCCTCTCTATTACTTCACTAAGAAGATTCTGACAATAATGATTAAATTTCAATGATGATAATGTTTTAATTTTATACTAAATCATATGAAATTAATTTTTAATATTTTTACATAATTATATGTTGCTGGATATGTTCCAAATATTGAATTCTTAAAGACTTAGGAATTTTGTTTCTTAAGGGGTGACCCTTTACTATAGAGAGGTGAGTTGAAATCATGCCTCTTATCTCTTTAATTTACATTATACATAATTATATATAATAATATATAATATATTTGTTCGTTTAGGTTTGTCTGTGGGTTTTATTATTATTAGAAATTATTTCCGGGTTATTTTCACGTTTAATTGTGAGATTTGGATTTCGACGTTTTGGCGCCCATTTTGGCCCCATTTTCAAGAGTGTTTATTTAGAAGATAATTTTTTTTGGGATTCTGTGATTTAGACTATGTAGGGATTTTGGGTTATATTATTTTCCAATTTAAACAAGAAATTAAAGAAGAATATATATTTTCCTCTTTTAGAAACTAATTCTTTAATAATCTGTAATATGTTTTAATTATGAGGAGCCACAGGCTGGGAGGTAGCGTAGCTGGCTCACAATCCCTGGTTACTGGTGCCGGATTTAAGTCCCGGGCCTGGCAAGGGAATTACTCTAGCTGGGGTCTATGGAACGGAGTCAACCCAGCCTCCGGGATCAAAATTGAGAAGCTACTTGATAAAAAGTAGCGTATCCGATCAAGAAAATCAAGGTAAAGGTTAATAGGACCTATTCTACTTAACCTAATTGATATAACCGACTTGATAGGATAGGACATACAAAAGTCAGAGGTTTTTATGTTTTAATTATAATTTCCAACAAAATTTTGTTACTATCATCTCAATATTTTATTACTATGATCTCTCTCTCAAGCATTCTCTTTTTCTATCTTTTAAGCCAAATTTTGGATAATTTTCTGGTTTTCGTTTAAAGATTTCTGGAATGTTAGAATAAAAATAACCAAAATTTTTACTATTTATTAATTGCATAATTAAATTTTAATTTAAATTTAAACATTCGGTCAAGATTCAAATAGATTTTACTGTTTGTTTAATGCGCATTTTGCTGTATCTTAGTAGTCATAGTCAACTCGCTTTCTCCTATTTATTATAAAATTCACTTATTACTGTATCCTATGTGACTATGCATACAGTCACCTTATTAGATTAAGATTCTAATTTAAGGTACTTATCACAATCTTGATTGATAAAATAATTTAATTTTTTAAACTTTTTAACACGTTTTCTGCCAATCACGCGCCAGCACGAGACGTGGGGTCATCACAAAGAGCCAAACACGCGAATTAATTTTTTAATTTTTTTTAATTTTGACTTAAAAATGAATGTAAAGTTTTTAGATTTAAATTTAATATATATTTTAATTAATTAATTTAATTGAATAACAATACTATACTGTAAATTTAATTTTTTTTTAATTAATTAATTAATTCAATTGATAATTATACTTAATTTATAATTTATTAAATTTAATCCAATTATAATAAATGTGTGTTATTTAATCCAATTTAAATTTGCGAGATAGTCGAGTGGAGACACTCCAGATTTTTTTTATTATTAGAGGGTAATTTTGAATGTTTGAATGTAATCAATTTCAAATCAATGACTTAATATATATATATATATATAAATCATATAAATTTTAATATAGGAACAAATGAAATTTTTAAATATTTATATATTTTTAAGTATTATTCTTGAATGTATTGTTTTGAATAGATCTACAAAAAAATTTCTATTTTAATTTGCATAATCACATATGCGAATTAAATATATATATAGAAAAGAAAATTTATTAATAAATTTTTATTTTTAAATTAATTGGAAAGAAAGACAAAAATTTTAAACTTATAATTTCAATTCTTCCTAACATGAAAATATAGAAAGGTCTATAAAATTTTCCTTAGAGATTTATAAATTTATAATTTAGCAGATCGATTAAAAATGTATTTTTTATTTTAATAGCAAAAAATAAATAATCGATTACAATCTCAAATCAAAGTGGTTTTTTAAAGAATGATTTTTTCTGAATTAGCTGAGAAATGAGGGGGATTTGTGTGTGTTGGAAGTCTTGAGGGAGGACGACGCTATTCCTGTGCGCCGTCAGTTGGTGGATCGCTGTCTGCCAAAGAGGAGCTTACAAAGACATGGAACCTCCTAATCATTAAAACTAATATTTTCATCGAAAAAGAAATCGTTTAACAAACTATTTAAAATGTTGTCTATCTTTTATGTTATAGTCGTTTATTATTTAGGCCTTTCCTCATCACACAACATTCCTATCCGTAAGTAACGATCACATTCACTACTAAAATTATTATTATATTATACACAAGTATTTATAAAATAATATAATTAAAAATTATTTATTTAAATGAATGGAAATCAATAATATCGGTTTAATAATTAATAATAATTAAATATCTTATTATATATCTTTGAATGATCTATATTTATTAACTTATTTAATTAAATTAAGATTAACTTTTAACAATAATTCAATATTTCAATGATATACTAATAATCGGTTATTTAAAATATATATATATATATATTTATTTAATATATTTAATATTCAAATCAAATTTTAAAAAATTAATCATAACTCAGAATTATGGATTTTGTCATAAACCCATCAACAATAAACAAAATTTTTCATTAAAATCTCAATTTTTTATACTCTATATCAGGGGTGGCCAACCCGCGGCCCGCGGGCCGCATGTGGCCCGCCGTAAACATTTTTGCGGCCCGCGAGATTCATCACACTTTTATATTCTGCGCCCTCACGAAACAAATATCGCACTAGTGAAATAAATATGATTTCATTTTTTTTATTTCGTTGTTTCTTTTTTTTATTTTTAGTATTATATATTTTTTACAATGTGCATTCAGTAACATTATTATTATATTATATATGTTTATATGTAAAAATAATAGTAAACATAATAAAAATTCATTATTTTTCAATTTGTCACACCAAACATTCTCTATAATGGGTCTAAATCTAATATGGGTATGTATAATTTTATATGCGGCCTGCGAAGTTATGATGCATTTCCAATGTGGCCCGCAAGATCATTTGGGTTGGCCACCTCTGCTCTATATAATAACAGATCTACATTTTTTTGTTAGAATATTATTTAGTTATTTATTAATTAAGTTCATTATATATCATTATCATTAAAAAAATTTAAAAAAATAAATAAATATAATTAATTAATTTTAATAGAATTTAGTTCTGACAAGCTTGGATCACCCGCAAATATGATTAGATACATATATTTAAGCCAGTTATAGAAAATACAAGATCTCAATTACAAATATTAATCTACATATATCTTTTATTAGATTTAAAATCCTCTTTGGATTAATTTAATAGATTAATTATTGAACTTAATTTTTTTCTTAATATCATTTGATTAAAAATAAATAAATATATAGAAAAGGATAACAACAAAATATTGTATACATGTTTCCAAACTGGTATAACTTTTTGTGGAAGATATTTATTTTAATGTTTCAAAAAGTTTTCTATTAAGTTATCATAATTGAGATTAATAATTTTATTTTTTTAAATGCTAAATGAATTATTTCATTTAAGATTATTAATAATATTGTTAAAGGGATTTTTGTTAAAAGACCATATATTTGTATAATCTATTTATTTAATTAAATAAACGTATAACGTTTTGAATGCTTATTCTGCAGTCGTTATCAAGTACCGTACGCTTGCCCCGACTCAAGCGGATTGGCAGAATAAGAAGTCAAAACGTTGTACGTTTATTTAATTAAATAAATAAATTTTACAAATATGTGGTGTATTAAAAAAAATTATTAAAATTATGAAAAAGTCACAAAAGTTTTAATAAATATCAATAATAATAATAATAATAATAATAATAATAAGAGATATCTACCATCAATGTAATATTACTAGACAAACCCGATGCAAACGGTGTTTGCAATTTAAGTTTAAATTTAACTTGATAATGTTACAGACATACGATGGAAATTATCTTTATAGATAGTAAATCATAAGAAATCACACATTTTTTTTTTAGGCCTGTGATATTTTAATTGGATTATATGTAAATTAAAAATAAATATATACAGAGCGCACCCCGGCAAGAACAGTGACACAACTAAAAAAATTCCGATTTTGAGTTAAGTACACTGGTGAATGGATCTGTTATACAATTACGAGCACGAAAAATGTCATATCTGTAACTCTAGATTTGTCCGCAATATGGCAGTTGTGTCATCTTTACTTTTAGGTTAGTTGACGATTTTAATTTTCTTTAAATCAATATCGTAGAAATTCAAGTTTTTTTTAGTTGTGTCACTGTTCTTGCCGGGGTGTGATATAAACAAATGAATTTTTGAATGAAATTTAAAAATAAAATAATTTACCCTTTAAGAATTATTATTAGAATAAATTCATTTTTTTTTAAAATAATTAATTTATTTCAGTTTTGTTCAATCTTAAATGTAAATTATTATTATTTAGTGATTTTATTAATCATAGACTGATATTTTTTCTTTAATATATCTTTAATAACTTACTATGTTATTATTATTATTATTATTATTATTAATATGATTATTATTATTATTTTAAAAAATATCGTAACTTAATTGAACAAATCGTCAAAGAGAAAACTTGCGTCAGAAGACTAAAAGGTTTCAGATTAAAAATAGAGAAAAAGAAATCAAAGAGAAAAAGAGAGAGAAATGACAAGGCCTCTCCTATTCATTCATTTGCTTGTATATTTATTTAAAAAATATGAATTTAATTAATTAAAGTAGATAATTATTTTATTAAATAAATTTCAACCATTCTATTTGAATAATATTTTTTTTTAAAATTTTCTATTTTTATTTCAATTGTATTGTAGTTTTAGGAAATATTTTTTTCAATACTAAATTATAGTTTAATATACTTTTTACTTTGATGGTAGTAGGTATAAATTTTTTATTTCGTCAAATTTATAATTTATAGGAATTATCATTTCGAATGTCCAAACACATTATCATAATTAATTAAAAAGGATTACACAAAATTGGGATCTCAAGTTAATCTAAAAATATTAATGAAATTGAAAATATAATTTTTGATTATATTAAATGAAAAGAGTAGTTAATCATATGGAGTAGAATTTTTTCTTGAAATGATCAAGAACTTGAATTTATTTATTTATTTTTTTTTTTTTTTGCAAAACATCGATTATATAATTATATTAATTTTTGATTTTTCCAAATTGGTTTTTAAATAAATAAATCTAAGTCAATAAAGATAATTTTTACTCTTTTAAAGATATTTTTTGTTTAGTTTTTGATTTTTAAAATTTTTTTAATACCATCTAATTCTATTCTATCGTATCTTGAAATTATAACTATAAAATGTAAATGATGCGGATGGTAGCTGTGAATACTTAATATCCGCCATACTCTTGTATATGGAAAATCGATATTTGTAGTAATTCTAAGTGTGATTGTTGAAGGATTACATTCTACATTACTACATTACAGTCTTTTATATCATCCATAGTCTGTTCATTTAACTGTTCAGATGACTAACGGGCACTGCATCATCTAACACTGCATTGTCAAACAGTTTATAGGAAACAATCTTGGATCTGGAAGTTTTTAGTTAGGCAATTGTATGCCTTATCTTATCTTATTATATGAGCAAAAATTGTATATATATATATATATATATATTTGTAATTTTGAAATATTAAACTGCTCGAAGGATTTTTTTGAAATTCACACCATAAATAATATTTATAAAGAAAAAACGATCTGTATTGGTTTCAGCCTCGGGAAAAATCATCTTTGTTAGTTTTTTCTTAATTTAAAATAGAAATTTTAATATTAAAAAGGCACCGGGCAACGCCGGACAGTGCTTCCTTAAATATAAAATATTATAAATAAAATAAAATTAAAAATATTGATTTTAATAATATTTTGTAATCAAATTACCAAATATATACTATGTTATATCCATACTTTTCTGTCTTTCAGTGCATTGATACGTACGTTTAAGGATTGTATGTTTTATGATTATTTTTTTTTTTAATTTATGTTCTTTTAAATTATTTGAAATTGTTTTATATATTTTGTCGTTTATATATTTTAAATATATAATTATCTTAATCTTAAATATTCAAAGTTAATAAGGAATAAATTTTTTAAAGTTCCGAAAGGCGGCTCGGTGAACCAGGTGCTTCAGAATTAATGAAAGTAAGAATGGAAGTAAACCATGATCGTTTAGTGATTAAAATATATTTCAACATAACACACCACTGTGGATGGGCACTGGCGTCTACGATTATTTTGTTCTTATTCTCGTTGTATTTCTTTAAAAAAATTGAAATAATTTATAAAGTACTACTAAAGAAAAATTGTACTTTTAATTCATAAAATCATACACTTTTATGTAACATTTAATAAAATTTAATTAACATGTCGAATGATCCATTTATATTTTTATCTCTGTTGCTCTACGAAACTCGAAAGTTCTTGGTCACAGCAACCACATTTCTCCAAATAGCCCTATCCTGAGCTATAGCCATCCAACTTGTATTTTTTCGTAATTATTATTACGTATCTTCCTACATTGTCCACCCACCACGTCATTGGTCTTCCAATTAGACCTTACCCAATCGGTCTCCCCACGAATATTTATTTTTTGCCAGTCTTTCCTCTCCCATTCTTGCTACATGTCCTTCCCATCTCAACTTTCTTGCTTTTAATAATTTAACTATATCTGGAGATGCATAGAGGCCATGCAATTACTCGTTATGTAGTCTCCACCATTCCCCGGTGACTTCATCTTTCTTTGGCCCATAAATGCTGTGAAGAATCCTCTTTTCAAATACTCTAAATCTACTCTCGTCTCCCAAGGTCATAGACCACGCCTCAAATTCGTATAATACAACCGGCAAAATAATTGTTTTATATATTTTAATTTTGACAAGATAAGCCTCTTATAATCTCTTCATTTTATCGAGGAAATTTTTTTTAATTATAATTAATAATGATCAAATTATTATTATGAACATATATATCTTTAAAAATAGCTAGTTTTAAAATTTAATATTTTATTATAAAATATAGCATTTATATCTCTCGTACCATTTGACCCTACATATATACATAATCTCTTTGGTAAAAGAGAAAAAAATAATAATTTTAAAAATATTTATTTTATTTACTAATAGATTGATTTTTATTATCTCGTCAGAAATTTGCTATGACGAGATTTTGATGTTTTTATATGTTTTGATGGTCTCTGAGTCATTTTCACTAAGGTTGAAAAATGTCTCTGTATGTGTGGGTGTATGTAGAAAAAATTACGCAAAAACGGTTTAAGTTAGAATAATGAAATTTGGTACACGGACATTATTCAAAATTCGTAGATTTCTCTCAATTTTTGAGAAATCTAGCTCAGAGGGTCATTACCAACCAGGTTTTCATTATTTTTCCTCTTAACTAACTGTAAAAATATAGGTTTGATAGTTTTTCACATGATTAAAAATTGTATAAAACTGCTATATATAAAATTTCAGCTTGATTGAATCGCTGAAAGTACCAGAATTAATTTTTTAACACGTTGACTGGCACATCAACAAAAAACATAAAACAACATCAACATCACATAAAACACGCGCTGGTTTAATAAAAATATTATTTATTAATTTTAATTTATAATTTAATTAATTAAATTTAATTTAAATATATTCCATTTATTTAATTATTTATTATTTAATTATTTATTTAATTTAATTTAAATATAATCCAATTCAAATTTGCGAGATAGTCGAGTGGAGACACTCCAGAATTTTAAAAATGGAAATTTTCCTTGGAGAAAACACCACTCTATTTTTTTATTTATAATTTATTATTCCTTGTTTTGTAATGATCAATAAATAAATTATATATATATATATATTAGATTTATTTTTAAAAGTATTTTTTGGAGAATACCTTTACACACATTTTTTGGCGAACTCTTATTTATTTCTGAGAACAAAAGTTATCCCGCGAAGAGAAATTTTCTTGCTTCTTTCTAATCTTAAATAAATATTATAACAAAAAGCACCAAATTAACAAATTTTAACAAATTTCTTTTCAATTCTAAATTCTTATTGGGATTACTTTAAAGAGATCTTTTATTGATAAGGCCACAGGTGTCTTAAGGTCACAATTTGCCGGCATTTTGACGCTCGAGGAACACACACATCGGAGTGTCTCGATGGCAAATTCCCAGAACCCAATAAAAATAGTGTGAGTCGGGCTATTTATGTTGCGACAACAACGAGGTCTTAAAAGAAAGCCACCCGATTGGCTTTATAATTATAGAGACTAAAGAAATGCAACGCATAGTGTTTTGAAACAATTGACTTCGTTGTTTTTCTTTTGTCTGAGAACAAATAAAAAGAATCCAACTAAAATATACAACATTAAATGAAGCACTTGATTTATACAATTATTATTATTATTGAAGTGAAACTTCTTTAGCGGCGTCCTGACATTTGGTTGAGAATGGAGAGTGAATTGAAAAATTGAAATTTCGTAACGCATTCGTAACGCAAGAGAGAAAAAAGATATAGATATAACGAGTGAGAATGAGATAGCCTCTATCTCCGTCTCTCTTTTGTGCGGTGTTTCGTTCTTGCTATCTGCGTCTTTCTTTTGTCCGGTCTTTCGTTCTTGAGAAAGAGGCTATCTGCGTCTTCGTTTTGTGCTGTCTTTCGTTCTAATACCCTCTCGCTAGGTCCAAAGTCCACGGCGCGCATGCGCGCTAGTACGTTGACGCGGAATAATATTTCTCAGCCTCTGCTGGGTCAAAGAATAAAAATTAGTATGTGACCTCACAGTTACCGCCTTTTAGATATATATCTATTCTTAAAATAAAATTAAAAATATTTATATTATATTCATATATATGTAAAATAATAATTATATTATTTTAATATTCCTATAAGTTGGTATCACAATTTATTATTATTATGAATTATTTATAAGTAATTAATATTATTAATTGGTATTAATAAATAAATAATATTAATTATATTAACTTAATATTTCTAACTTTGTATTACAATAATGAGACGGAATTGTTGTGTGTTAAATTAGATTTAATTAAAGATTGAATTTAGAATAATTAAAAGGGTTATTGAAACCGCGTATGCTGATTAGGGAATGACAAGATTGAATAGGTTCAATTAAAAAATGCTTATATAAAATTATAACTAAAAATGATTTATTTAATAAAACTATAAGAATTTAAATTACAATTTAATTAATTTTTTGTGAATAAATAAACATATATAAAAAACTATATATAAAATTTGAATTTTCATTTATTCATTCATTTAAAATTATTTTCCGATTGTTCCTTTAAAATAACCCCTCTTAGGGGGTCGGAAGGGGAGGCAACATAAGGGAATTTTCTTTCACTTTGTTATTGGGAAAAACCAGGGGGGGGGGGACAGTCTTACCAGGAAAAACCCAAATTGTCAGCGTCCACTCTGGGGTTTTAAACAGTTTTAAAGGAAATGTTAATTATAAGTTCATTTCTCAACGAGTTGTATCTTTAAATTATTTTTATTAATTTAATTAATTATAATTAATTTATAGCCAATAATAGTTTATTATAGCTAATAATTTTTTAATTTTTAGTGTAATTTGCATGATCATTATTTATATAAAAAAATAAACACATTTTGCAATTTCCCAGAAAGGCTTATAATGTCAAGCTCCCACATGTGTCCATTACAATTAAGAATAAGTAAGTTATGTTTGTCACGTTCACACTTCCACATGTGAACATTACAATTGAAATAGTAAGTTTATGATTCGACATAATTTGCAATGTATCAATCAACCTCTTAAAATTAAGGTTCTTAGCATTTAGCAGGTAAAACACTTGGCGAGAGTCATTCAATTGAAAATTGCAAGGGTGGACTTGTTAATTGTATGTGCTTGGAAATATTCTTTGTAGGAGAGGGCAGTGTGGTTTATTTTTCTCTATTTCTCTCTCACTCACACTCTCAACTAAAATTTATCTTATTCTCTAGATTGTAAGAAGTTTCACTTCCGCCACGTGTACGATGCTGCACATTTTGCTTTTTTATTTTTATCCGAGTTTTCACACTTACTCAGCACAAGTGCTGGTAAACTTTGACCTACCCCAGTCGTTCTTTTTATTATTATTATTATTATTATTATTGTTGTACATATATTATTTATTATTAATAAGTTATATTAGTGCAGTATCTTGACATTTTAGGATGAATTTTCAAGAAACTAATTTTTTAGAAATATACTTATTTCAAAATTTATTTCATTAGTCAATATTAGAAGTCATAAAGGAGGGATTTCACTAAACAATTTGAGCATACGCCTCCTAATATTATTTTTTGTTTTTTGCTAGTATTTACGAGACGAAATCAAATATAAATAATAATAAACCAAAATTGCTATCATGCAGTTAGTGGACTGGGCTGGTAAGAGCAAACATGTCTTTTGAGGGTTATGTGGGGAAATCATGGGCCTTACAGGATTGCAGTACGCTCCACAATGAGCAAAAATAGTTCCACTAAAAATTATAATTAATTTCTCACCTGTAAAGGTGTAAATTGCGAAAAACCTCTATGAAGAAATACTAAGTGTATGAATAAGACCAAAAATTTATAAAGGGATGAAAAGATGTCAAGGCTCCACAAGGTGAGAGGTTAGTGATGCTGCATTCTCGTGGTCTCGGGTTCAAGTCCTGGGCTTGACAAGGGAATTTCTCTAGTTGAGGTCTTTGGGACGGAGTCAACCCAGCCTCCGGGATCAATATTGGGAAAGCTACTTGATAGCGCCTCCGATCAAGAAATTCAAGGTAAAGGTTGATAGGACCCGTTCTTCTGATCATAGGACTCTTAATTCATATAACCGATTTGATAGGCGTTGTCCTTGTGTAGGATGTACCGTCAGAGGTTTTTTTTATGAGAAGATGTGTCAAAAATGAGCTCAGTTCCCATCATCGTGGGACTATTACAGAAAATAAAAAATTCAAATGCCTAGGCAGTAGAGAGATCTTTGTGCTTAATTGACTGGTAACACGACCCTCTTTTTTGACCTCAGAAAATTTTATTAAAATAGATTGAGAACGTTTATTTGATTTATTGTTATATTATTCCCTTCAATATTTTGATATATCCATAAATTGAAATATTTATGTACATTTAATTTTCAGTTGGAATTTTTGATCCGGACTATGATCAAGATTTAAAAGTAGCATTTCGTTATGCAGTAGATCGAATCAATATGGATCAGATCCATTTCGCTAATATTCAGTTAGACCCACATATCGAAGAGATAAGCCGTGAAGAAAGTTATACAACAGGAAATAAAGGTAAAAATATATGAATTTTTTTTTTGTTTTTTTTGTTAAACTAATAAAAATTGTTTTGATGATATCTTTTTGTTTGGTTGAATTTATACTTTATTTTTTGTTTAATTAGATGACAAAAAAAAAAATAAAATAAATAAATAAATACTTTGAATAAAATACTCGGTTTGGAATTTCTAAGTCAATATCATAGTATCAAGAGTTTTCTAATTTTTTTTAAGAAACATGTAACATATTCATTCCTAAGTTAATTCTAGCCAAAATTGTATATAAATATATATATTTAAGTATTAAATTATGAATGTATTCAGGTATTTCAGGTTTTGAAAAGGACTAAAGATTTTAAGATTTAAAATTCTCGTAATAGCGATTTTTTACTTTTAATTTTTTGTTAATAAAGTAATTATAATGTCGATATTTTCACATATCTCCACGTTTCAGCCATTCTGATTTCAAAAAAGTGTTTTTTCCTTTGACGTATGTTTGTGTGTATGTTTATTTTCAATATACTTTTTTAAAATATTTTACTATTTTACTGCTTCAAAAACATTTAGAAAAAGGATATCCAATGGATACAAATATATTTAAACTACTGAATATGTATATCGATTTAAAAGTCATTTTGGGGGCTGCCACATATATTCAACTGATTTACAAAATTATCTGATTTGTAGTTTGTAGTTTGGCTGAAAAAGGAATTGCAGCTGTGTTTGGTCCTACCTCCCGTCGGACGGCTGCTATCGTCGACTCGATATGCGGCACTTTGGAGATACCCAACATCGGTATTACTAACGAACAAAAATCAGGAAAAACAAACCGATGGTTGATTAATTTATATCCAGATCAAACGATTCTTGCAAAGGTAAATTTTTACAAATCAATTCATTTTATTTTATTTTTGTTTTTGTTGTTTTTTTTTTTAATAATATTACAATACATACTCATATTTTTTATTCAGGCTTATGCTGATGTAGTCAAGCATGTGCTCCATTGGAAATCTTTTACAATTCTTTATGAAAATAACGACAGTTTAGAAAGATTACAGGAGGTGATGAAAACCGTTGAACCTACTGATTTACCACTCACAGTACGGCAATTGGACGATAGTGGAGATAACAGGTATTTTAACAAATTATGCTAGCAAAAATTGTATATATATACATATGATATATGTATTTTTGAGATATTAAACCGCTCTAAGGATTTTTTTTGAAATTTACACCATAAATAATATTTATAAAGAAAAATCGATCTGTATTGGTTTCAGCCTCGGAAAAAATGATTTTTGTTAGTTTTTTCTTAATTTAAAATAGGAATTTTAATAATAATAAAATGGCACCGGACATTGCTTCCTTAAATACAAAATATTATAAATAAAATACAATTAAAAATATTTATTTTAATAATATTTTGTAATCAAATTACCAAATATATATTATGTTATATCCACAGGCCATACTTTTCTGCCTTTCAGTGATTTAATACGTACGTTTAAGGGCTGTATGGTTTATGACTATATTTTTTTAATTTATGTTCTTTTAAATTATTTGAAATTATTTGTTATATTTTGTCGTTTATTTATTTTACATAATAAACTTAATTTTAAATATTCAGCGTTCATAAGGAATAATTATTTTTAAGTCCGATCGGCAGCTCAGTGAACTATCCTAATTAAATAAGACAATAATATTTTTTTTTCTATTGTTCTCCACATTAGATTAATTTTAAAAGAACTTCGAGAAGCTTCAGAAAATCATATAATCATTGATTGTTCCACTGATAAGATCAATAATATTCTTCATCAAGCATTTGAACTGAAAATGTTGGGAGACTATAACAGCTTTCTGCTTACATCCTTGGTATGTTTTTTATCTTTATATAAACACTTTAGACAAGTTTCGTATGTTTTGTTTATTTAGTGTAACATATTTAACTTTGCACTATGTAATATATTTTTTTAGACATATAATGCTTTCATTTTTAGAAATGATAAAGGAAATATTTATTGAAATTTTGAGGAAAAGAAATTTAGATTTTTTTTTTTTTTTTTTTAATAGAATATTTTTAATTTCCTAATTCTATTACTAAATGCAAATAAAGTAATCGAACATTCGAACTTTTTAAGATAATTATTTTCCATTTTTATTTAAAATATAGATTATTCATTCCTTCAATAAATTTAATTTTTCTTTCTTGTTTACCCAAACAAATTCGAGATCTATGTATTAAAAAAAATATATTTTTAAAAATATTCCTAATTGGATTTAAAAATTAAACTGTATATGTTTTATTTTTACAAAATAAAAAATTAATTTTTAAATTAAAATTAATAAATAGTAAAAAATTTATCCTTTTTACCGACCGACGATAGTAAGGGAGGTATTGTTTTCACACCAAATTTCACATGTGGAGATTTTTACATATCTCCATGAATCATGCATTTTCTTAACAGAAAAAAGTATTTTTAGCATGATGTCTGTCCGTCCGTCCGTCCGTCTGTCTGTCCGTCCGTCCGTCCGTATGTGTACAGCCTGAACGGCTCAACCGATTTTGATGAAATTTGGTATATTTACTTAATGCATCAGTGGGATGAATTGATCAACTTTTGGTGCAAATCCGGAAACCGGAAGTGGTAGTATTAGCGATCGACGATAGGAAGGGAAGGGTTATTTTCACCCCAAATTTCACATGAGGAGATTTTTTTATATATCACCACGAATCTCTCTCTCATGCACTTTGTATTGGTTTTATCATCGAGAAAAATCATATTTATTAGTTTTTTCTTGATTTAAAATTATATGACGTCATCCAGTCATTCATGACGTCACAGCCTGGTCTTGCATATATATTATAAATAAAATAAAATTAAAAATGTTTATATTTATTATTTATGTATCCATATCTGTTTTTTATTACATTAATAGATATATTAAAATTATTTGAAATTGTTTCTGTAGCTGGAAATTAATTTATTTCAAACCGTCGGTCGGTTTTTATTGTGTCATTCATTAAAAAAAAATATTCTTCCTTCTTGGTCCTCCCTTATGCGCATTACATTATCTAGACCAGGGGTCGGAAACCTTTTTCAATAGTCAGACACATTTCTGAAATAATCTAACGGGGTGGTTACATTTAGAGTCATATTGAAAAATCGAAAATGTTTAAGAGCCTGATCGCAAAAACATTTTTTTTTTAGTAATATTTTAATACTTAGTAATTTCAATGCGAGCACTTAAAATGGCTTCGCGGGCACTCGAAAAGGCATGGCAAGCAAACTATTTATTTATTTAATTTAAGAGATTATATACAAAATCAGGTATATCTCTATCCTCCCCCTATTTGGGGTAGAGGATTAAGAGAAAAAGAAAACAACAGAAATAAACAAAACGAAAATTCAAAGTAACAAAAAAAAAAAGAAAAAACATTAAAAATACACAAATTTTTATTTATTTAATATATAAGACCTCAGCTTATAGGAGAAATACTCATATACATTCATTTATTCATTCATCATAAACATAATAATACAAATACCAATATATACAAATAAAAGGAATATATATATATATATATATATATACAAAAATATAAATATATATATATATATATATACAATAAAATAAAAAAATAAATCCATATTATAAAATTTCTTATTCGAATTTAATAAGTTGACCTGTGTCCAGGTCTGAACCGACCGACAGTTTGAAATAAATTAATTTTCAGCTACAGAAACAATTTCAAATAATTTTAATATATGTATTAATGTAATAGAAAACAGATATGGATATAACATAAATATTTTTAATTTTATTTTATTTATAATATATATGTAAGACCAGGCTGTGACGTCATATAATTTTAAATTAAGAAAAAAACTAATAAAGATGATTTTTCTCGAAGATAAAACCAATACAAAGTGAATGATTCGTGATAATATGTAAAAAATCTTCTCATGTGAAATTTGATGTGATAATAACCCTTCCCTTCCTATCGTCGATCGCTAATACTACCACTTCCTCATTCATCCCACTGATGCATTAAGTAAATATACCAAATTTCATCAAAATCGGTTGAGCCGTTCAGGCTGTACACATCTATACGGACAGACAGACGGACAGACATCGTGCTAAAAATACTTTTTTCTGTTAAGAAAATGCATGATTCGTGGAGATATGTAAAAATCTCCACATGTGAAATTTGGTGTGAAAACAATACCTTCCTTACTATCGTCGGTCGGTAAAAATATTTGCTAGCAAATGGGAAAATTTTCAATGTCCCCCAAGCAAATCAATATAACAAAGGAATATTGCCTACTAATATAATAAGTGTTTTACTTTTTCTAAATATCATTTAAATGTTTATCTAAAAATTACAATATAATTTGAATAAAAAAAATAATAAATTTAAAAAAATAATAAAATTTATTTTTTAAAATTTTAATAACTATCAAAATCATACTTTTTTAATATCTCGCCAGAGATAGTATTGCGATCATAAAAATTTTCGATGTCGAGTTTTTGATGTTTTTATACGTTTTGAAGGTTCCTGAGTCATTTTCACTAAGGTTGAGAAAAATGTCTCTGTGTGTGTGTGTATGTGTGTGTAGACAAAACGGTTTGAGCCAGAATCATGAAATTTGGTGCACGGGCATTATTCAAAATTCGATTGAATCGCTGAAAGTACCGGAATATTAACACGACTGCAAGTAACGCGCCAGCACGTGACATGGCCCAATCAACAAAGAGCCAAACACGCGCTGGTTTAATAAATATTATTTATTAATTTTAATTTATAATTTAACTAATTAAATTTTATTTAAATATAATATATGTTAATTAATCCAATTCAAATTTGCGGGATAGTCGGGTGGAGACACTCCAGATTTTTTAAATTTTACCTGGGTTTTATACAAACAATGAAATCAAATTTAGAACAAACTTGAAAATTTAAATATTTTAATAAATTTAAATAAATATTTAATATATATATATATGTTTTATTTATAAGAAGAAATTAATGAAATCACATCAAAATAAGAATACGTAAAATTTTTATGTTGATATTAATAAATCATAAGAAGAGGATAAAATAAAACATTAGTATATAAATTTTATCTTGCTTATTCTATTAAAAATATCAATTTATATGATACAGAGTTAACATAGCAAATCTTTTCATCACTTGTGTATATTTATAAATGATGAGTTTATAGCAACCATTTTACATTCATCTTTTCATCTAGTAGTTAAAAAAACTTTTCATTGCAATAGTTAATAGTTTTATCCAGTCAACAGTTTTATCGTTTCTTAAGTAAACAATAAAGGGCCAATCCCAATGAGGCAATACTGAGCTTGATAATTGTTGTATAGAGTATTGCCTATTGTAGGCATGCGACATGTTGCACACAAAATTTATTACATGTTGCTTAAAAATTGTGTCAGTGGAATTGCTCCTTAGAGATAATATATTGATATGTTTATTTTCTTACTTATTTCTAAGTTTAAAAAATAACTTTTTTTTATTTAAGCAATGCATGAATATAGCCCAATGATAATTTATGAATTTACTGTTATTTGTCTTTCTTTTATATCAAACCTATTTTTTTACAAACATTACAAAATATTAAATATCTTATATATTTTTAGATCATGCTAGCTCTGTCCCTTGTACCTCCTGAAGTCTATCTTTTTAACCTCTCTTCTTTTTCTTCTTCTGTCTTAGTAGAGCGACCTGCTGCATGTAAGACCCTATTTTTAAAAAGCCTATTTTCTCTTTCAGACTGAGACTCAATTAATCATTTTTTTTAATTTTTGGTTCCCTATCTTTGTTTTGTAATTCTAATAAATCAGATGACCCTACCTGACTTAATTTTAAACGCTCTTTTCTTTGCCTACTATTTTTTAAATATCTACTTAAATTTGATTTTTCGGTGGCATTCTGGAAAAAAAATTTCTAACTAAAATGTAAAGTCAAATTTGAAATGTGTTGTTATCGGTTGTCATGGTAATATGGGAAAAAGAAAAGGACTGTTTTTTAGGGCTTTCCCGGCAATAATTCGATTTTTCGTCGCAGTAAAAACCATCTTTGGACTTCAACGAACATTTAAAAAAAAGAATTGGCAAAATTGGTCCAGGTGTGACATTTTGCGATTCATTTTTATATTATAGATATACAGATATACTTAAGGGAGTCTTGAAGACATAAGGAATCTATTGTTATCTCGACTTGAATAAAAGATTTTTTATTTGTTTCCTTTCCATTTCATTTTTATAAATCATAAAACAAACTTAACTCCAGTTTTGAAAAAAATTTAAATGGAAATATAATTTCAAAAGCACACGGTGGCATATCTGGGGAATATGGGGCTTGTGGAACTGTATTTGTTTGATTATTAACGAAAAATTGATGAGTTGATTATTGTGGAGCATTATTGTGATGGAAAAACCATAAATAGTTTTGCCATAAATTTAAACGTTTTTTCTATTGGTCTTACGCAAACGACGCATAATATTCTTGGTTTCTTCATTGGTTGATATGGAAGGTCTTCCAGAAGGAGGTTTATTTTCAATTGCTTCTCCACCATTATTAAATTCTTTAAAACATTGTAAACATGTTTTTTGACATAGTTTCATTGTTATAACACTTTCATAAAATTTTCAAAACTTCAGTGAAAGAAATTTCATTTTTGAATTAAAATTTATGGAAAATTATTTGCTCGATTATTTTTTCCATTTCAAGAAGATAATTACAAAACAAGATATAATTTCTAACCTAACAAACGAAATCATATGAAAGTCAGTGAGTCAGATTTAAAGGACAGTCATACCAACTTAAAAACTAATGATTGAATTTATACGTAAAGAGCGTGGAGGTTTTAAGCAAAAGCACCTTTATTTTTTGGTCAAAGTATTTCAATTGGTAAAAATAAATTAATAAATAAGCATTAAAGATTCATGAAATTATTTAGTCAAGTATTTAATTTTTTTTTTCTTACATACTCTTGTATGTATTATTAATATCCTTTCTATCAAAAATCATCTATCAATATCATCTTTTTCTTATGCATTTATTTTATTCCTTTATTTCAGGATGCACACACAGTGGATTTATCCGAATTTCGGGGATTATCAATCAATATAACGAGTCTTACTTTGGTGAATCCACAATCGGTTGAAGTTCAAAATGCTGTACAGGATTGGATTTATGCGGAGAGCCGAAGAGGAAGAAGGCTACATGCCACACCAAACACAGTCAAAGTATTTAAATCGTTATTATAATATTAAATATATAAAAATATTTTTGAATTAAATAATATTGATTTATTTTAAACAAGTTTAATTAATATTTGGATTAGCATCTGAAAATAAAAAGGGAAAGTGAATAAATGACGATATCACTTAATTTGTATTCATAAAAATAAATTTGTTATTTTTAACAATAATAATAATAATAATAATATATTTCAGGTGGAGACAGCATTGATGAATGATGCAGTGAATCTCTTTGCTAGTTCTCTTCTTCATATCAATCAATCCATTGAAATTAGTCAACTTTCATGTGAAGAAGCTCAAACTTGGACTCAAGGTTTTTCATTAAGAAATTATATGAGATTAGTAAGTAAATTATTAATAATCAACACACATATATTTTTAATTCGAAGTAAATAATTTATATAAAATAAATTATCTATTTTAATAATAGAATTGCATAAATAATATCAATGATAATAATATTAACGCTAATATATTTAATAATAATAATAATATGCTTGAAACTTCATTACTTAATTCGAAATTTATTTTTAAAATTGTCAGGGGAAAATTCAATTTTTGATATTGATGATCATTATTCTAGCTCAAACCGTTTTCGCGTAATCTTGTCTACATACACATACACACAGAGAGACATTTTTTCTCAACCTTAATGAAAATGACTCAGGGACCTTCAAAACGTATAAAAACACAAAATCTCGACATCGAAAATTTTCGTGATAAGATGCTATTTATTTAATCAATATCTTAATTGAGAAGACACTCTTAATTTTCTCAGATCAAGACCAAAAAGAACTGTATTAAGCGAATTATTTGATTAATTCAATTAAATCATAAAGGGATTAAACAAATCCCTAAATAATAATAATAATAATAATAATGGTTTTAAAATAGTTTTTATTTTAATTTAATTTAAGAATAGATATTTTTTAAAAAAATAATACCTACTACTATTTAAATATACTCAACGATTAATTTAATAGTTATATAAAAAAAATTAAATTCTTTTAATAAATATTAAAATATTGTAATATTAAATGTATTAATCTATTTATATTCCACAAATATTAACAATACATTTGAATCCCAATTATTCAAGTTGGATTCAATCAAAGAGTACATAAATTACATTGACTAATAAGTTCCTGTTCTCATACATAGATGACACTACATATACTAAATTAAAATATTTTTTATAAGTACTTACTTTCAAAATATAGCTGTAAAAATTTGGTCTGTTTGGTAATAAAAGTTACCAAGTGGTTTTAGTTAAACAACTTTCAAACTATGATAGGGTAAACATTATTGAAACGAAAGGTTGCTTTGAGCAATGTTATCTGATCTAGGCTATCCACTCAGAAAATTATCTTATTAAATATACTTATTTGCTAAATTTAAAACGTTTGTACAATAAGGTAATGCTAACACTTCATATTTAGATTTATATACGAATATGATTTATTTTGCATTTGTGTGTAAAAAATTTGTTTTCGACTTGGGAACTAACATTCATCGTGTTACAAGTTTTTGGATGACAAAATAATACGAATTCTAAACCCAGTCTATTCTTCAGATTTAACTCTTATCGACTTTTACCTGCTCTAAAATCTAAAAAAAATATATTTTGCTTGAATGTAATTTTTTGAGGCTATGATAAATCATTCTTCAAGAAAAATAATTAAATCTTTGAGTATCGCTAGGTTAATGATTGTATTTCTCAAGAAGGAGACTATAAAATAGAATTTGAAAAAAGGTGAAGCATATTCTAAGAGAGAAGACCAGGGCGGGAGAAACTCAGTAAAGATCCCCTTTTTATAAAGATCTACCGAGACTGAGGTTGGACCCGAGAAAGTTGTAGAGGAAGGATGTCAATGAGAGATTTATTATAATAAAACAAAAGTTATTACATAAATTTAATAAAGTAGTTAAGTACAGTGACAGAAATAAGTTGACCTGTGGCCAGGTCCGAACCGACCGACAGTTTGAAGTAAATTAATTTCCAGCTACAGAAACAATTTCAAATAATTTTAATATATCTAAAAATCAGATATGGATACATAAATAATAAATATAAACATTTTTAATTTTATTTTATTTATAATATATATGCAAGACCAGGCTGTGATGTCATGAATGGCTGGATGACGTCATATAATTTTAAATCAAGAAAAAACTAATAAATATGATTTTTCTCGAGGATAAAACCAATACAAAGTGCAGGATTCGTGGTGATATATAAAAAAATCTCCTCATGTGAAATTTGGTGTGAAAATAACCCTTCCCTTCCTATCGTCGATCGCTAATACTACCACTTCCGGTTTCCGGATTTGCACCAAAAGTTGATCAATTCATCCCACTGATGCATTAAGTAAATATACCAAATTTCATCAAAATGCGTTCAGCCGTTCAGGCTGTACACATCTATACGGACGGACAGACGGACAGACGGACAGACGGACAGACGGACGGACAGACATCATGCTAAAAATACTTTTTTCTGTTAAGAAAATGCATGATTCGTGGAGATATGTAAAAATCTCCACATGTGAAATTTGGTGTGAAAACAATACCTCCCTTACTATCGTCGGTCGGTAAAAAAAGAAACGCCAGGAAGGCGCTGTTGTCGGGCAATGACATTGTACACAATATACTTAATCAGTTTATTGTTAGAAAACAGCGCCACTCTGGTGTTTATTTTTTTCAGTCACTATACATTTATTTTTAATAAATTTAATTAATTATACCTTATTGTTCACCATTTGTTCAATTAAAAAATTAATTTTCTAAAATTGATAAAATCAAAAAACATAATTAAAATTTTATATGGAACCAATAATAAGAATATAAAATATAAATATTGATGGCATATAGGAAAAAATAATTAATTAATTTAATTAATTAAAATGACATTTATTTTTCAGATGCATCCTGAGGGAATGACAGGAACACTTTATCTCAATGATGAATTTCGTCGTGAAGATTTTCAACTCGAAATTGTAGAATATAACCGTGAAGAGTTTCGTAAAATAGGAACTTGGAGTATGACGGATGGCTTTATTGGCTCACGTTCCAGCACCGAAATGCAAAAAGAAATTGAAATGAACATTCAGAATAAAACATTTATAGTTGCATCGAAAATAGTGCGTGCATCAATTTTTTAAGTAAATGCTTCGATTTAAATTTTTTTTGTGGTTTGATCTCCGTTATTAATAAAAATTAGCTAAAAATAAAATTAAAAAAATTATTTATCGATAACAGAGATATTAATGATAATTATGAATAAGATAAGAAAACATTAATTTTTATAGGAAAATAATCTTAAAAACAAATAAGTATGGAAAATTAATAGGAAAAATACTTAAAAAAAAACTATAATAGGAAATAAAATAAATAAATGATTAATATAATTAAATTGTTATTAATATTATAATAAAGGTTATTTAATCTCAAAGTAAACATAGAAATTGAAAAATTAATAAGAATAATTTTTAATTAAACACTTACAATTAGTGTTGATGAAGTTACGATTTTTACTTCTACTTCTCCTCTTATTTGCTTTATACTTTGTTGTTATATCAACATCAGAACTTGCTTTTTTACAACTACAATATCTATTATAAATTCAATATTAGAACTATTTTTTTTATATATTATTCAAAAGACTAGCACTTATTTGTTTTTTCTTTAATTATTAAGTAAATAATATAAATTTTGAATTTTTTTATATTTAATTATCAAAAAAGTCTCTTTTTAATATATTAATAATATACAACATACTTATATAATAACATATACAAGGTTTGTTCAAAAGAAAAGGTAAATTTTGAATTATTTCGAAAAGTATTTATTCAATATTCATTCTGTCCCCTTCAAAGTAATTCCCCTCAGATATAATGCACTTATGCCAACACTTCTTCTAATCGTCGAAGCACTTCTTAAATGCGTTTTTCGGTATGGCCTTCAGCTCGTTATTCGATTCCGACTTTATCTCATCAATTGTGGCAAAACGCTTTTCTTAAATTGATCTCTTCAGTTGTGGGAATTTGAAAAAGTCGCAGGGAGCCAAATCTGGTGAATACGGTGGTTGAGGCTTGATTACGGTTTTTTTCTTTGGCAACAAAATCACAAATAAGCAATGATGTGTGAGCTGGTGCATTATCGGATGCAGAATCCATGATATGTTTTTCCACAATTCCGATCGTTTGAGCCGTATTGCTTCACGCAAACGTTGCATAACTTCCTTGTAGTATTTCTTATAACAGTACGACCTGTTCATGATGCACCACATGTAATCGAAGGAAAACTACATTTGATCGAACTTGGTGTGCTTATGTAAAGCGTTAGTACCACATATAAACATTTTTTTGAGACAAAGTAGACTCGCCGAATGCCACAGTCAGCATTTTAAGTACGTTGGAGCACTTTATTCCATTTTTAACGCAAAATTTAATACAGATTCTTTGATCCATTTTTTTGAGTAAAAAATCGAAGAACACACAAAACGTGACTAACTTTTTGAGTTTTCAAAAACAAACTACTAATCCAAAATGGCTGATAATGTCAACATATGAGAAACAGATGTGTACCAACATAATAAAAAATAAAATTTCGATAATCGAATGTACACAGCCTTCGAAATTACTTTTGAACAGACCTCGTATTCTATTCAAAAATGCAATCTTTTCATGTATGATTTTTAATTTAATTTATGATAATAACTTAATTTGAAAAAGGAATAATATATGATTCTATTCTTTTTTCTTATGTTAAAGGGCAAACCTTTTTTAGATTGGAAATTACCACGTGAGGGCAGAGTGGGTAATGATCGTTTTGAGGGTTACTCAATAGATCTGATCGATCATATTGCCAAAGGATTGAATTTCACATATGAATTTCGTCTGACTCCCGACGGGCAGCATGGAAAGTTACTCGATCCGAAAACAAAAAAATGGAATGGACTTGTCAGAGATCTTCTCGATCGGGTATTTATTTCTATATCATATATATAACTAGTAATAATATTAGATATTCTCAAATTTTCAAATAAGCCTTAAATAAGAGTAAATATAGAACGAATATAAATTTTATACAAATATAGTCAAAACTTTGAATGTAATATTTCCTGTTAAGATAATTATACAATTTTCGGGAGTCAATAAATAAAATTGAAAATGCTGGATCCCCCCCCCCTCTTAAAGTGGAGCCCTAAGCGGAAATCTTATTAGCCTAAGATTTTCTTAGATATGAAAAATCATCTAAATTAAATCATTGAAATAGTTGCTTGCTTGACAGGAAATGTCTTGGAATAATTTATTTTTAGATAACCATACGCAAATGTCAAAACATATTTAATATTAGTAAATATTTAGATCAAAAATAAATTATTCCGATATATTAATTATCATAAATTAAAAAAATCCCATCCAATATCGTTAAGTATTTTCTAAACAAAATCAAATAATTAATTAGTAATAAAAATATTAATATATATATATACATATAATGGATGAGAAATTTATTAAAATATAGGTCTCTCTCTCTTTTATCTATCTTTACTAAAATATCTCTTAAAATAATTAATTGATTCTAAAAAGCAATTATGGTCTCTCTCAATATTTTACAAAATTATTAAAATTATTTATATTTATTTAGGAAAAAGTAAAGGGATTATTTTTTTAAAATCTGGAGTGTTTCCACTCGACTATCTCGCAAATTTGAATTGGATAATCAAGTCTTTTTTTACCGACCGACGATAGTAAGGGAGGTATTGTTTTCACGCCAAATTTCACATGTGGAGATTTTTACATATCTCCACGAATCATGCATTTTCTAAACAGAAAAAAGTATTTTTAGCATGATGTCTGTCCGTCCGTCTGTCCGTCCGTATAGATGTGTACTGCCTGAACGGCTCAACCGATTTTGATGAAATTTGGCATATTTACTTAATGCATCAGTGGGATGAATTGATCAACTTTTGGTGCAATTCCGGAAACCGGAAGTGGTAGTATTAGCGATCGACGATAGGAAGGAAAGGGTTATTTTCACACCAAAGGAGATTTTTTATATATCACCACGAATCATGCACTTTGTATTGGTTTTATCCTCGAGAAAAATCATATTTATTAGTTTTTTCTTGATTTAAAATTATATGACGTCATCCAGCCATTCATGACGTCACAGCCTGGTCTTGCATATATATTATAAATAAAATAAAATTAAAAATGTTTATATTTATTATTTATGTATCCTTATCTGTTTTTTATTACATTAATAGATATATGAAAATTATTTGAAATTGTTTCTGTAGCTGGAAATTAATTTATTTCAAACCGTCGGTCGGTTCGGACCTGGCCACAGGTCAACTTATTCTATCTTAGAAAAGTAATTAAAATTGTATTCTATCCTGTCATAGGATTTAAGATTTTTAATGTAATTTTCACTGATAACATTTTATTGAAATAAGAAGACATTGGCTTAATACTATTTTTTTGTGAGATTTTTTTTTTTTTTTTTTTTTTTTATTTTATTTTACAAATCACAATCTAGTTATATACCTTAACTAATAAGTGATATTTATTTAAAGAAAATATATAAAGTTATGCTTTCAAAAACATGCAAACATGAGCAGTTTAATCCATTAGTTCGTGAGGTTTATTCCTTTTTAATCTTCTCGTCTGGTTGGCTACGTCAAGGAGTCGAACGGCCTCAGTGTTTGTATGCCTTTGCAGTCTAATTTGATGAGCTGCTGCAAATCGTTGAATTTCTTCTTTTACTGTCTCGATCTTAAGATCTTGGTGAAGTTCTTCGTTACGAATATACCAAGGGGCATTGACAACGGCCCTTAGTATTTTGTTTTGACATCTTTGGATGATTTGCACATTGCTCTTTGCAGCACAGCCCCAGAGCTGACTACCATAGGTCCACACTGGCTTTAGGACCTGTTTATATAGCAATAATTTGCTATCAATAGACAGGACTGAATGTCGCCCCATTAGCCAATACATTTTTCTATATTTGATATTAATTTCCTCTCTCTTTTTTTTGACATGAGCTTTCCAGCGCAGCCTTGCATCTAATGTCATTCCCAAGTATTTTGCTTCATTGGCATATGGTATGATTTTGTTGTTGAGTATTATCGGCACATAATTTATTCTTCGGTTGGTGAAGTTCACATGTACCGATTTGGTCTCATTTAAACTGATCCTCCATTTTTTTGTCCATTTTTGGACCTTGGTTATGGAGAGGTTCAGTTTCATTGCCGACTCTTCCGTGTCATCTCCAATTGCCAAAATTGCCGTGTCATCCGCAAACGTTGCGGTGGTATTTCTTTCTATTTCCGGTAGATCAGCTGTATAAAGTAGATACAGCAGTGGACCTAGAACGCTCCCCTGCGGCACCCCAGCCCGGATATGTTTTAATGTAGAGTATGCATCATCTTGGCGTACTCTGAAGAATCTGTCTGATATATAAGACTCTAATATTTCGGCGTACTTTGCTGGGAGCACTTTATAAAGCTTGAGTTTCAGCCCTTCGTGCCAGACTCTATCAAATGCCTGGGTAACATCGAGGAAGACCGCCGAACACACTTTTCTACTTTCCAAGGCATCTTCAATGACCTGTACAAGTCTATGCACTTGTTCAATGGTGGAGTGCTGCCTGCGAAACCCAAATTGGTGATCAGGAATTAACTTTTTTTGTTCTAAAATAATTAATAGTCTTTTTTGAAGAAGCTTCTCGAACAGTTTGGATAATACAGGTAAGAGCGATATTGGTCTGTATGACGCACAGCTTTCAGATGGCTTTCCCAGTTTATGAATCATAATCACCTCAGCAATCTTCCAGATTTGAGGCACATACCTGATCTTTAGGGCTGAGTTTATTATATGTGACATTTTCACTATCGCCTTACGTGGAAGGTGTTTAATGACTTCCCCAGTAATGAGATCATAACCAGGAGTCTTCTTTGGATTAATCTCATGTTTAATGGTTCTAACAATTTCTCGAACCGTCACTTTCGGGATGTCAACTTCATTCTCCATTGTTGTAATTGTTTCGAGTGGTATCTCGCCATCCACAGCAGGATTAGGAGTGAAGATATTTTCAAGGTACTCAGCAAAAACATCGGCTTTTCTTTGGTTATCTTTGATCCATTTATTATTTGTGTCTCTTATAGGTGGTGATTGAGTTATCGGTCTCTTAATAGTCTTTACTGTTTTCCAGAGTGAGTATTCCGTATCTTTAGTATAAGTTAAATGTCTAATATAACTATTAATTGATTCATTCTTTATTTGTTTTATCTTGTTTCTAAGTATAGCATTTAGTTGATTCCATCTTGTTTTATCCAATGGAGCCCTTGTTCTATGCCACTTATCCCGTGCTCTTCTTTTTTCATGGACAAGATTGACAATTTCTTTAGGATAATTTATTCCTTGTGATTTTCTTTTATTTATTTCAGGAGTATTAGTCCAAGCTGCCGTTTGTATATTCAAGACAAGCTCTTCAAGTTCTTGGTCAATTTGATTCGGAGATACCATTTGCCTATTAATCCTCACTCGTTGAGCTAGGTCAAATTTAAAACTTTCCCAGTCAGTAAATTTGTTAACGAGAGTATAATTGCAAGATTTTTTAATAATTGAGTCGCTGAGTGTCAAAACAATTGGCATATGATCAGAGCTTAATTCATTACATTCATCCACAGTGGCATAGTTTGCAGATATATTTCGAGTGATGAAAAAGTCAATCAAGTCTGGAATCTTTCTCGGATCCGACGGCCAATAGGTTGGTTTTGCCGTTGACATTATATCGCATTTTTCATTACATATTGCCTTGTACAATTCTCTTCCCTTATCTGTGATAAGTCTTGATCCCCAGTAAGTATGTTTCGCATTGAAGTCGCCACCAAGAACAAATCGATTGCCAAGATGGTCAAAAATACTTTTATATTCCAATTTCGTTAACTTGTGACGTGGGGGACAATAAATGCTTGCTATTGTTATAGGATGATCACGAGTCCTTATAGTCACAGCGGTAATTTGAGTTTTCTCTGTTTCTATTTTGTTTTCTTCATAATGATGAATTACCTCTTTTATCAGTATACCACTTCCTCCTCTTGCCTGATTACTCGGGTGGTTTGCACGATAAAATTTATAACCCCGTATCTTACATATTGTTTCTCTGGTTGCATGTGTTTCCGAAATAAGACACACATCTATATTGTTTAGATTTAAAGTGACTTGGAGTTCATCTTTTTTACCAAGGAGCCCATTGGCATTCCAGCACATGATAGATAAGTTTTTCATTATTTTTTATAATTAGATTTTTTATTTTCAAGCGCTCCTATTCGCCTATTAATTGCCGTAATTGAGGTTTTCATCTTATTTTGAAAAGATTCAATTTTATTTATCTTATTCAGTACTATTTGGAGTGTCGCATTCAGGCTTGCGTCATTCTTAAGTTTATCTGAATAACTGTTATTATCTTTTCTTGGGAGTAGATCTATTTTTTCTATCACTTTTGGTTTAGTATAAGTTTGTTGTTGGGTTTTTTGGTGTAATGCATTCTCAATATTTGGCCTTTGTGAATTTACTTTCACTTGTTTAGCTCGCAATTCTTGAGCTTTTATTGCTATTTCGCATCCTCGATAGTTTGCAGGGTGTTCGCCGCCACAGTTTACACATTCTGCCTTATTTTCTTTTGGTTTTGGGCAATCTTTAGTTAGATGACCCTTGACCTTGCACTTAACGCATCTCGGTCCTGTCGAACAGTAGTTTTGTGTATGCCCAAATTTTTGGCATTTTTTGCATTGTGGAACCAATTTTGACCCACGCATCGGGTGAATTTCAATTTTGGTATAAAGAATACTGTTTATTTTGTAAATTGTTTCAATGTTTTCTGAATTTTTGAAGGTTAGCATGAACATGTTAAGAGGCTTTTTTGTTTTCCATGAAAGCTTTGGGGTAACTTGTTCAATAGCAAGACCTCTATTTTTAAGATCATTTAAGATTTCATCAGGATCCCAACTACAGTGGAGACCTTTTGCCATGACTCTTATAGGTCGGTTACTTTTGTTCTCATAAGTATGATGTGATACAGCGTTTCTTTTAAGAAAGTCAATCATATTTCGATATACTTCACATGTTTCTAAATTAATCTTAAGATCACCATTGCTAAGTGTTTTAGCTAGAAATTTATTCACCCCCAACTCATTTTTAAGTCTAAGTGTAAATTGTGCATGGTTATTTTGTTCCTTTACATAAATTGGTGGTGGTTTTGAATTGAATTTATCATCTTTAACATATTTTGATGAAGTGTTATTGTTATATGGCTTTTGCATTTTTTCACTTTCATATTTTTCTATATTTTTTGTTTTCATATTTTTATCAATATTTTCTGGACTGATAGAGATGTTCAACTTTCTTTTTTTATTAGTTTTAACAATCCAGTCAGTTCCTTTTTCAAATTCTTCTTCATCAGTACTATAAACTGGTTCAATTACTGTTTGAATAGATGACGATGCATTTTTTTCATCTATCATCTTTATTTTATTTTCCAGATTTTTAATCTGTTGTTGCATTTCAATTATTATTTGCTCAAGGGCTTTTTTTTCTTTTATTTCGCTTTGCCATTCATTATAATAACTTTTACTGTTTGTAAGGGTGCACGACATAAGTGGAGGGAGAGGAGACGAGGCAATTAATTTCTGCTCTTCATCATTTACCTTTGTACCATCCATTCGTGGGACTGGAGGTGATCGATTCAAGGTATTTCCCTTGAATGGATTGCAATTCAAATCGCCTGCCTGCATGATTATATTTTTCAATCAATTTGGAGGCATAAAATAAAGAACGAAAACAATAATAACAAAAAAAAAATATAATAACAATAACATCAATAATAATAATAATAATATATACATTTAAAGAAAGGAGAGAGAAAGAATTTTGGGTGCCACCGAGGCCTTTCGGGGCATTTTTGGAGAGGGAAGGCCCTAGATAGGCTGTTAGTAAGAGGGTAAAGTTAAATAAGAAATATATATTAAAATTATATACAATTTTATATACAATAAAAATTAAATAAACTAATATTAATTATAAAAGAAAAGGTCATTTGACTCAACTCACATTTTAAATAGAACAAACTTTACTATATATAGAATTAAATATAAAGATTAGCTCTTGATCCTTTCTATTTGAATGCCAAAACTGAACTTTTGTGAGATGAGCAAATTTATGAAATAGCATTTGTTTTCAACTGCTTTTAGCTGCATTTAACTTTTATCATAGTTTTGATAAAAATTAAATAAATTACCAGGTACTCAACGGGGACGTAGTAATTGATGTACCCATTACATCTCTTATATTGGATGTTCAATGTGTATACAATTACATATATTTATAAGGACAGTGCAATTTGAATATGTATTAAACACGGATATTATTATAATCGCATACACATTTAAAATATTATATTAACTTCCTTTGATACTTTGAAAAAGAAATCGAGAAATTGGCTTCTGAGACAGAACACGTCAACATGCGCTTGCGCGTAATTGGCAGTTAACGGGTTAAAAAATTTAAAAAATTAATTCCGGTACTTTCAGCGATTCATATATGGCAGATTTATATAATGTTTAATCATGTGAAAAACTATCATATCTTTATTTTTACGGTCATTTTAGAGGAAAAACAATAAAAACGTGGTAGGTAATGACCCTCTTCCGGTTGAGCTACATTTCTCAAAAGTTGATAGAAAACTACGAATTTTGAATAATGGAAATGAAAAGGACCAATAAAACGAAAGTTCGAGATTTCTTGAAAGGCAGACAAAATAAAAATAACACAATAAATTTTTAAACCTTAAATATTTAATGAACAATACACATAATTCATGTCTCTTTCAAAGTTTCAAAAATCGTTTCATTGTTCTAGTGATTATTATAGTATAGATTAAACTTGATAGTAATCAGGTGGCCTGAGAAAAGTTTAGAATACCAATAAAATTATATTGAACTATTATGCTTGGTTGATCGAAAAAATTTGTTATGCCTGTTCTAAACCTATCAGAATCGCTTGAGGTCAGGACTGGAATGTATGGAGGGTGTTTGTGTAGTTTAAATCTTGAGTCCATTAACTTATTGACCACCCCTTTGCAGAATATGACCGGTTTATCTTGCTACAGGCATAAACCATAAATTAAGTAAATCGTATGACTTTATTTTAGTTAAATATTTTATCTGTTACAGAAAGCAGACTTAGCCATTTGTGATTTGACTATAACGTTTGAACGTGAATCGGCTGTTGACTTTACTATGCCATTCATGACTATTGGCAAGTAGTTAAATTACAATCTATCCATTTTTTTCTTTAATTTAACTAATAATTTATTTCATTTTTCAGGAATTAGTATCTTATACAGTAAACCACCAGCGACCACGCCAAGTCTTTTCTCATTCTTCGATCCACTTTCAGTCGATGTTTGGCTATACATGGCAACATCTTTCCTTCTCCTATCCCTTGTTTTCTTTATGATTAGCCGAATAAGTCCTTATGAATGGGAGGGATCTCATCCATGTGACAACGATCCAGAAGAGGTAGAAAATCAATTTTCACTGCTCAACTGTCTTTGGTTTACTGTCGGCTCCATTATGGGTCAAGGTTGCGATCTGCTTCCAAAGTAGGTGACAGTTAAATATAAAAAAAAAACAAAAACAAATTATATAAATTTATAAAACTAGCAGAGCTATCTACATATTTATAAGTATTTAGAAGGTGATAATAGAAAATAATTATTAGAGATTATGGTTTGAAGATATTCATCATTATTCAGATTAATTTTGAAATTCATAACTACATTATATAATATATATATATATGATTTCGTATAAGAGGCATTAATTGAATTAATTATTTTTGTTTTCTTTTGTTAAAAAAATATTTATTTTTTAAATTTATATTTAATATAAAATGTTATGTTGAATATCTACAGAGTATCTCTTTGAAAGAGAGAGAAAAACTCTGGAACCATGGTAAAAAAAATATTTAAGAATATCTTCATCTCAGTAGTTTTTTCAAAAAATTAAATAAAATAATATTCTTTATTTAAAATTTTTCATATTAGTTTTTAGTTGCAGAATACCACAATCAGTTTTTTTTAAGTTAATCAATAGAATGGGAAAATATTATATTATAATATAATTTTTAATTAATAAAATTTATATTTTGCCATCTAGAAATTAAATTTAATATATTAACAGATCAGTATCAGGTCGGATATTGGCTGTAAGTTGGTGGTTCTTTGCTCTGATCATGATTGCTTCTTATACGGCTAATTTGGCTGCATCACTTACTGTTACACGAATGGGCTCTTCTATTGAAGATGTAAATGATCTTGCTACCCAAAGTAAAGTTAAATATGGTTCATTACGTGGAGGGTCTACTTCGGGTTTTTTTGAGGTAAAATAAATAAATTTTATTCATAAATATTCCAAAATATTCAATTAATTGTGCCTGAAATGAATCTATCTATTTATCTCTGTGGCTCGACGGAACTCGAGAGTTCTTGCCCAGCAACCACATTTCTTCAAGTGTCCCCATCCTGAGCCACAACCATCCAACTCTTACCCTCTCTCATCTCCCCCGACCAAGCGGACGTTTCCCAATCGGTCTCCCCACCAATATATTTTTCTCTATTCTTTCCTCTCCTATTCTAGCTACGTACCCTGCCCATCGCAGTCTTCTCGATAATATAATCCTAACAATGTCAGGAGATCTCATGCAGTCTCCGCCATTCCCCGGTGACCTCATCTTTCTTTGGCCCATAAATGCTGCGGAGATTCCTATTCTCAAATACTCTAAATCTACTCTCGTCTCCTAAAGTCATAGACCATGCCTCACAGCCATGTAACATAACAGGCAAAATAATTGTTTTATTTGAAATGAATGAAAAAAAAAATAATAATAATCAATGTTTTTCTAATATATTTTGAATTGTGAAATTAACTTTTAGAAATCGAACTTTTCAACTTATCAAAGAATGTGGACTTTTATGAAACAAACTCAACCTGAAGTTTTTACATCGAGTAACGACGAAGGTGTAGATCGAGTGTTGAAGGGTAAAGGGTCCTATGCCTTTTTAATGGAATCCGTAGCTATCGAATACCAAACAAATAGGCACTGCGATCTCATGCAAGTAGGCGGCACCCTCGACAGTAAAGGATATGGAATTGCTATGCCAATGGGTAATTTCCTATTAAATTAGAATATAATATTTTACAGAAAAGAAGGGTTTGCAACACATAGGTACTGATGAAATACTCAATTTATGAACATACTAGGGGACATTTGTCAAGGTGAAAAGATTGAGAGAATATTCTCAGGATTAATAGTAAAAATAATATAAACAGCATTCACTTTTTTATTGAAAGAGTTTTGAAATCCTTCATATGAAATGAGTGATGTTGTTTTTTACCGACCGACGATAGGAAGGGAAGGTATTGTTTTCACACCAAATTTCACATGTAGAGATTTTTTTATATCTTCACGAATCATGCATTTGGTTAATAGAAAAAAAGTATTTTTAGCATGATGTCTGTCCGTCTGTCCATTGTGTGTCCTTATAGACGTGTACAACTCTAACGGCTCAACGGATTTTGATAAAATTTGGTATATTTACTTAATGCATCAGTAGTATGAATTTATTAACTTTTGGTGTATATCCGGAAACCGGAAGTGGTAGTTTACAAAGAATTAATTTTATATTCATTATCGGAAAATATTTCACTTAAAATATATTAATAATTGAGTAATTAAACTAAAAAAAACGAAGTTAATATAATTTAGTCATTTTAATTCAAGTTTTAAAAAAAAATTTTTATACTTTTTATATATATATATAATGTTGTTTGGAAATTAATTTATTTTAAATCGTCGCTCGGTCCTGTGTCTGGTCACAACTCATTTTTTTTGGTTTTTTGTTTTTTGTTTCATTTTTTTCTTTGTAATGAACAGACGGTCCAAAATATAATAAAAAATATATAATTATTAGATATATCAAGAAATGTATCGGTTTAATTAATCAAAAATAATTTCATTTATATTTTTTTTAACCAATGGCTAAACATAAAACAAAAATATTTTCGATTTGTTTACAGATTCACCTTATAGAACGTTAATAAGTGGACGAGTTTTAAAATTACAAGAAAAGGGAACACTTAATGAACTCAAAGAGAAATGGTGGGGTTCTCCTTCTAACTGTGCGGTAATTTAATATGATTTTCGTATATAATATTTTATTTATATGTAATAATATCTTCCTTATTATTCAATGATAAATATAAAATAAGAAAAAATAAGATGATGTTTAAATAAATATAATTGTTTCAGGATGATGACATCGATGAGAATAGTATGGAATTGGGCTTGAAAAATGTTGGTGGTGTCTTTATTGTACTTATCGTGTCTGTTTTCCTCGCTTTTATTTGGTCGATTTTGGAATTTCTATGGAATTGTCGTAAAATTGCCGTAGAGGAAGGTGTAAGTACTCAACAATTTCAACTTTAATTACTAAATTTTGAAAAACTATTAATATATTTTTCAAACTAATTGATTTTTTATTTGCAATTTGTAGTTGACACCTTATGAGGCAATTAAAGTCGAATTGGAATTTGCGGTACAATTGTTTAATCCAGAGAAACCGTTACGAAAGAAACTTGATGAGGGTGAATCGTATTCATCAGAGGCATTAAACGTGGAAAAAAAATCGCTCACATAATTTTTGTTATTTATCAAGTTAATAAAATTGTTTTAACTTGATAAATAGGTAATTATACAAAACAGTCATCCAGTCATGGATTTGGATAAAACTTTAACAGTGGGTTACTTTTTAGTTTAGTTTGGCAGATCATGGACCTCAAAATATGTCATTAAGTAATATATTATTGACTAATTTACTAATTATTCAGTTATTCCTAATTTTCCGTTTTTTCGGTTCGGTTTGGATAAAGAAAAATTATTTAATTAATTGATTTTTTAATCTTCTCTTATATCCAAGCCGAACTTATAAAAACTGAAAGTTAGTGGAGCCCTCTGGTGATCAAATAATAAAACATGGTAGCTAAATAAGATATCAAATTCATATGCAAATATGAATTCTTTTTATCTCGTAAACTAGAAGCGACCCGCAAAAATTGCATTAGAAAAGTTTATTTGGAATTAAAAAAGGAACCCACTGGTAATGTTTTATCCAAATCCATGATGGGATGACACTGTTCTGTATAATTACCGATAAATATATAAAATATTAATTTTTTTCTCATGACATATTATGTCTTGATCGTAGAAACCGAACCATGAACCTACCTAATAGAATAAAATGAACTGGTGTTATTGCACATCACAAAACTAATATAAAAATTCTACTTATAATTAATAATAATTTTAATTAAATACTAATTTAAAATCTATATGATTTGGGGCTCAATTTATATTTTACATTACTGTTTACATAATAAAATGTATTTTTCCTTTTTAAATTTTTTCTGATTCTTTTTGTTGTTGTTGTTATTGTTTCTTTTTATCCCTCATTTTTTTAGGAAATTATCAAATTAAATAAATAATTTTTTGAAATTATTGATAATTTTCAATTAAATAAAAATATTTTGGAAAAAAATGTTAAATTTTTTGTGAAAAGAACATAACTGGCACTGAATTAATGTGAATGTAAGAACTAAATAAATGAGTGAAAATAATTTGAGTATTGAAATTAGAACATCTGAATTATTTAAGGATATCTTGCCAACCCACTTAAAAACATCTTTAAGAAGTTCAGATGGTATGTGAAAATTTAATTTAATTAGAACATCTGAATTATTTAAGGATATCTTGCCAACCCACTTAAAAACATCTTTAAGAAGTTCAGATGGTATGTGAAAATTTAATTTAATTTGATTTAAACATTGCTCTTTGACTAATTGAAATTTCTAATTTTTAAAAGCTAAAATATAATATACATTTTATAAAAAAAAATAAATATAGGTAATTGTTTACAAAACGAGACGCTTCAGGGATTTGGATGAAACTTTACCAGTGGATTCCTTTTTTAATTCCAAAGAAACTTTCTTTAAGCGAAATTTTCCAGTCTCTTCTAGTTACGAGATAAAAAAAAATTAAGTTTGACAGATTAGTTGGTTATGAACATCGAAATGTGTAGCTATTAAGTAATGTTTTATTGACTAATTCACAATTATTCACTTATTCACTAATTTTCCGATTTTTCAGTTCCGTTTGGTCATAGGAAAATTATTTATTTAATTAATTTTTATATTTTTTATAATTTTCATATATCCAAACCGAACAAACCCCACCCCCCAAGAAAATTAGTTGAGCTCACTAATGGCCAAATGAATAAAACATGGAAAATAAACAGAATATCAATTGTTGATATGCAAATTTTAATAATTTTTATCTCGTAGACTAGAAGAGAGAGAAGCTTCCAGTCTTGTAAACAATTACCTAAACATATTATATTTTATAAAATATTAATCAAATTGTAATATTTCTAAAGAAAAAAGGAGCAGAAATAGCAAAGTTACCTTCCGTACCTCGGCAAGTGTTAAAGAATTCAACCAAAAAAACAATCCTATAAGCCAAAATTATGATGTCCCAGTTTCATTCGAAAGAAATAAGAAATCTTTCTTATCCCGCATATTCAAGGCATGTTTGCCTTGTCTCTGTTGTCGTTTTGAAAAAGAACGAACTATCAATCAAAAGATATCATATGATCATACAAAAAATATATTAATTGGAGATCTTTGGATGAATAATAGTTTTAGAGTGAGAATGATAAAAAATCCAACTAACATTAATAATCTTCGTACTAATAATTGGGCGCTCATTAGAACTTGGCCAATATAATAACATCAAAATTCAAAATTTAAATTAAATCAGGTAAGATTAATGTTATTTAAAATTTTAATATATATTTATATTATATGACAATCTTTTTTTATTAAATAATTAAAATGAAAAGTAAATTAAATCATTTAAATTATATTTGAATATTAGAAATTAAATCAAAAATTTATATTTTATGGTAATTCTTGGTGGGAATTTGTATTTTCATTATCGAATATGTATGAATAGGTTCATTGAGCCAGCGGAGTCTTCGAATGAACAACCCGGAGCGTTATATAAACTTTTAAAAATTAATATTAATTATTTAATCCGATATTAATAAAATTTATGCCCAATGTTCAAATAGTGGTATGTCAATAAGAATCTTGTGATGTAATTTCATAATAATCGGTTCAATCAATTTTGTGTCTATACTACCACAATTTCTCGGACAAACAAACATACAGACAGAAAAATATGAAAATTAGAGTTCTCCAGGTGATGAATTGTAAAAATATGAAGAAGTTTTAAATTCTGAACAATATATAGGCAAAATCCTTGATATAGAAGTATGAAACCAGAATTTCCCCTATAGATGGTGCTCGTCTTCAGTTTAAAGTTTAAAGACTGTAAAACTGCTTCTGTATTGCCATTTTCTCCCTCTAACAGCTGACGAAGTTTATCAACACACAATAACCTAAGTTTCATTCACGGATAAATGTTTCTATAACCTCAAACATGTTGAGTTTTGTGTCTACGAACTATGCTTTGCGGACGGCATTGGTTTTCTGCTATTATTTAAAGAAAACTACTGCAGTAACACTTAGAATGCTTGTGAAAGCATACGGTGATCATGCTCTTGGCAAAACTCAATGCTTTGATGGTTTGAAAAATTGAAAAGTGGTGATTTTGACTTGCTGTGCGTTTGGTGAGATCAAAAGGGTATAATATATTATGAGCTACCGAAAAAACCGTAAAAACTGATCGCTACCAACAACAAATGATCGATTTGAATCGAGAAATACGTGAAAAAACGACCGGAATATGCAAAAAGGCAACATAAAGTCATTTTGCTTCATGATAATGCCCCCTCACACACAGCAAAACAGATCAAGGATACGATCGAGGCGTTCCATTGGAATGTAGTAGCGCATCCGGCTTATACTCCAGACTTGGCTCCGTATAATTACTATCTATTCTCATCATTGGGACATGCACTCGGTGAAAAACGTATGAAAATGTACGAAAATGGCTCGGCAACTGGTTCGCTTCAAAGTAAGAATTGTTTTTTTTGTCGTGGCATTCATAACCTGCCAAAGAGGTGGGAAAAATGTATAAATACCAATGGAGACTATTTTGAATCAAATATTTTTTATAATTTCCAAATAACAGACCTGCGATTTTTACAAAAATATTTCGGTTCATACTTCTATGTATATATATATATATATGTTGGTTTAGGTTTCCGTGAATGTTATTGTTATTATTATTATCAGATTTATCAGGGATATAATCATGTATTTTTGTGAGATTGTTTTCTCGACGTTTCGGCACCCATTTTGGCGCCATTTTCAAGAGATTATTTAGGTGGGAATATTTTTGGGATTCTGGGTCTTAGTCTGTGTGACCAAGGGTTAATATCGGGATTTTGGGTTGATAGGTTGGGTTTTCAGGTTGGGTTTTTATTTTAAATTTTCAACCCAAAATCCCGATATTAACCCTTGGTCACACAGACTAAGACCCAGAATCCCAAAAATATTCCCACCTAAATAATCTCTTGAAAATGGCGCCAAAATGGGTGCCGAAACGTCGAGAAAACAATCTCAAAAAAATACGTGATTATATCCCTGATAAATCTGATAATATATATATATATATATATATATATATATATATATATATAATTATTCTATATGGAGATAATTTAATAAAATTATTTTTTTAGGTTTAGAATTCTTTATATTTCACATATAATTAATTTTTTGCAAATTTCATTTCTTTTATTGTTATATATATATATATATATGTAGCAATCTAACTTTAAAATTATAACATATTATTTAAATGAAATCTAAAATATCTATCTTGTTTGTTGGATCATTTCTAGGCAACAAAAAGAGTCAGCAAAATGTGAGAGCCACGATAACCATGTTGACTCGACTAAAACATTTATGGTTTCGTCTGCAATGTGGCTCTCATGTATTATCCGCATTCCCTACCATCGTTTTTCTTCTTGCCAGCGGCCAACTACTTTTTCATTTACTTATACTATATTCAACAAGGGCATTTCGACACCATACTATTTCCAAACAACTTATTTTCCAAGTATACCATATCTTATATTTGACCATGTGAAATTTATTTTATTTTTAATTTCTTTTATCTTTTTATATTTTAATTTTCTTTCTTTTGGTTAATTACTATCTTAAAATCAATTCTTTTTCAATTATATAATCTTTTCTAAATATTATAGAGTTTTATTATATACATATAATTAACATAACAAAATTTAAATAATTATTTTATTACTAGCCGTTCCCGGCATCATAAAACTCTTCTTAGAGGGACAGGCGGCTTTTAGCTGCACGAGAATGATTTATAATTTACAGGAAATGAATAGTTTTGAAAAGTTACAAAACAACACAATGTTTATATATACTATACTATTAATAACTTTATTCAAATCGTCTTAATATATTTTTTTCTTTTTTTAATATTTAATAATAACAAAACAAAATTTAAAAAAAATGAAGTTAGAAACAAATTAATAATTTTGATAGGTTTCTTTTTATGTTTATTATGTTGAATAAATTCTATTTTATGATAGAAAATAATATTAATATCAAAAATTAGAATATTTCAATTCGTATTTCTTTTTTTATTTTAAATTTTAAAAAGAAATATTCTAAATTTGTATCTAACTTCATTATGTTACAGAAATTGCATACATAAATAGGAAATTATATACTATATTGATGATAGGTATTTACGAATCTTAATTTTTTGGAAAGTATATGTTATTAATAATTCAAAATAAAAATAAAAATAGAAATTATTCAAAACAGGATTTACGTTAATTGTTTTTAAATTTAATTAACCAAATAAATGAATCAGTTTCCTTTTAAAGAGCTCGAATCTCATAAGTAGAATCTTAATTTCTCATTTATTCCTTCAAATTGAATTAAGATACTGCCTCTTTTAGAAAGATAGAGAATGAATTCGTTAATTTTGTACATTTTCAATTTAATATAATTTATAAAATCTAAAAAGAAAAAATAATGAATTTCTACTAAATATATATATATATCTGATGCCTGCCTTTAAACTTTAAATGGTCCAATATAACTCAAATGAAATTTGAAAAATATAAATATATTAAAACTCAGAAACGCGGAACTCACATAATTTTATTTCGAAGTTTTCAGGAAAAATTAAAAAAAAATTGTTCTGAAAGTTTTCCCAGCTCTCTTAAAAAAAATCTTAAACAAATTCATAGTAGATATTTATAAATATAATAAAAAATTTAAAAAAGTGATTTTTTTGATAAAAAAAAAAACTGTACGAGAAAAGGTGAATTTTGAATTTTCGCGGACTATGTACATTCGATTATCGAAATTTTTTTTTTGTTGGTACTCATGTTTCTTATATGTTGACATTATTAGCCATTTTGGATTAGTAGTTTGTTTGTGACAACTGAAAAAGTTAGTCACGTTTTGTGTGTTCTTCGATTAGAGCAGGGGTCGGCAACCTGATCCCCATGGGCAATATGGCTCTTAAAAAAAAGGTAAATTTTTTTTCTGATAAGGCTCTTAAACATTTTCTATTTTTGAATTTAGCTCTAAGTATCACCAAATATGCCCAACCCTGATATATTATTTTAGAAATGTGCCCGACTATTGAAAAAGGTCATAGAGTATTGAAAACAAGTGACTATTAATCTGAACAAATATAAATAATATTTGCTAATTTTTTAAAATAAACTTTATTAAAAATCATTTAATCTAGTAGTATAGTTGTAATAAAAAAAAAATGATTGTAAAAATTTAAATGTTAAACACGAAAAATTTTTTACTATCTCGCATGAAAATTTTCGATGTCGAGATTTTGATGTTTTTATACTTTTTGAAGGTTCCTGAATCATTTTCACTAAGGTTGAGAAAAATGTCTGTGCGTGTATCTATGTGTGTGTATATGTGTATGTATGTAGACAAGATTACTCAAAAACGGTTTGAGCTAGAATCATGAAATTTGGTAGACGGGCATTAATCGAAATTTGTAGTTTTCTACCAACTTTTGAGAAATGTAGGTCAACCGGAAGAAGATCATTACCTACAACGTTTTGATCTTTTTTCCTCTAAAGTGACCGTACAATTGAAGATATATGTTTGATAGTTTTTCACATGATTAAAAATTGTATAAAACTGCTATATATAGAATTTCAGCTTGATTGTATCGCTGAAAATACCGGAATGAATTTTTTAACTTTCCAAATCACGCGCCAACACGTGACGTGGTGCCATCAACAAAGAGTCAAACATGCGCCTATTTAATAAATATTATTTATTAATTTTACTTATTAATTTATAATTAATTAAATTTTATTTAAATATAATATATTATGTTATTTAATCCAATTCAAATTGCGAGATAGTCGAGTGGAGACACTCCAGCTTATTTAAACTTGAACTTGTAAATATATAAAACTTTTTTTATACAATATATATAATACATATATTTAACTAAATATAAAAATTAAATAATTTATTTATTTATAAATTTATTTTTCATTTTCTTATCTAGACACTATTCTCTTGGCTTCTTATGCAATTACTCCGATTTTGGTTTCTTGTTAATAAAGGTCTCCAATATCTGCTAAGAATCTATTGGCTGAAGGTATCATAACAAATTTTGTTTTCTGTGATTATGTAAATATTTAATTAAATTCACTATTTTGGTTTATTTACATCATTTCTTTCTCTTTCCCATTCATCTTTTATTTTACAAATTTGAGCACACTTAATCATTATTTGTTTTTAAGTTTTTTTTTTTTAACATAAAATTTTAACTCTTTCATTTTTATTTAGATGGCATCGGCATTTCCTAAAGTCGATTTAGCGGACGATTCAATGTCATTACTTGAACCAGATTTGAGTTTTCTTCCAATTTTTCTCCAATTTCTCATTGTACCATCAACACTAAATATGCTGATTAGTTCGTTTCTTGCATGTATTCCAATCTTTTTATGCAAAATTTTACCAGTAATAGAACAGCCAAATCTGATGGTATGGTAAGCCAAAGAGTGTCTATTCATTTGAAAAATCTATCTTATTACATTTTATGGTTACTAAAATTTTTAATGGGGAAAATGAAAATAATACAATATTAGAGTTAACTTAACAACTCTCAAATTTATATGTAATTCAAATTTTTATTATTCCTAAAAATTCTACATTGATGTAAATAAGAAATTGAAAAATAATTATTTTTAAAGAAATTAAACGATTTAAATTAGGGTAGAGTTCGAGCAGGGAAAAATAAATAAATCGAAAACTTGCATATAAAACGATTGAATGGATATTGAGAAGATATGATATCAGTTTTATATAAAATTTGTAATTTAGATAATATATTATTATTATAAATATTATATAAAAGAAGAATTGTGCAACAATAAATAAATAAATCATCTTTGACTAAAGACATACTTACCTTAAACTTAAGAACATAACTGATAATATAACTGAAGATATATATTTTGATAACATTCTTTTGTTATAGCATATATTTGATAGAATTTAATTATATATAATTTTTAATATTAAGTTAATTATAAAATAAAATAAACACATTTCAAATGTCCCTGAAACATATTTTATTTTATAAGAGAGGATTTAAAGGATCTCAGGAAAAAGGGGAAGAGGGGGGGTGGTTGCTTGTGGACACACGAAATTGGTAAAGTTTTTACAAAGCTCCTATTCAAAACTTTCCAGTTGAAACCACATGAGAAAGCAAAATGTTACACACAAAAAAAAAAAAAAAAAAAAAAATTAAAATAAAATAAAAAACGAAAAGCTTAGTAAAAAGGTTTTTTTTAAGAATGTTTACTGAAAAAACTCAATTAAAAAAATTTATTAGAAAAGGCCTGAGATTCAATTTCAGATTTTTGATTAAATGTCAATAAATCAATAATTGAGATATACTTTAATTAGTATATCGAATAAGAAATGACACCATTTTAAATGTGTTTTCTATATAATTATTAAACATCATTTATAAATATTTCAAATACCATTAACATAACATGTAGTATCATTTCAAATTTAAACAAAAACAAAAGAAATTATTTAATTTTTCATTTTCATAAGAATGACTAGTGATATAAGTCTGTTGTGATTGTAGAATAATTGAATAGGAAATAGATTTATTAAATTAATTAATTAATTATTAAATTTAATTAATTAATATTAAAATTCAAAAAGTGATTCTTTCTTTATAATTTATACCAATAATAATATTAGTAATAATCTAGTACTTTAAAGAGCAGTGATTCCCAAAGTGAGCACTACCGCCCCCTCGTGGGTGCTGCAGCGATCCAGGGGGCGGTGATGTCCACAGGTAGAGGGTTATTGCCGGGAATTTCCGGGAAATTCTTTAGTTTTTATTTACCGTTTTTCTACTTTTTGAGTTTTTTACAGTGAACTCTGGTAGACAACAATTATTACAAATTATTTCGTATTTAAATTTTTTTTTGTATATTTATATAGTTATATGTCTGCACGTGTAATAGAAATTGGCATAACTTATAACTGTCAATCAACCTTTAGACTTAAAATTCGATTTTACAAGCTTGGTAAGGATTCTATATAAAATGACTCTTGAAGAGGTAACAATAATAAAATACACTAATGCAATTGACCCTTTGGAAAGGAAGTAATTCTCCTCACATCCTTAAAATTAACCCCTCTCCATCACCTACCCCTTAACTTAAATTAATATAAATAAGCTGTCATTGAGAGCGAGTAAGGTAAAGACATAATTATATTTTTTGATAAATAAATAAATATTATTATTTATTTATTCAAGAAATATATATACAATCATTCTGTATGTTATTTCAGTCCACCTTCTTGGGTGGTGACAAAAAAAAATAATAGGAAAATCATCCAAAAAGCAAACAAAAAAAAAGCAAAACATATTTACATATTTACATAATAACTAACACTCTGTAATCAACGATCATAAATGTCTTTAATTGAGGGCACACATAATCACAAACTCAAAGATTCAGTTTTCCATCTTTCTAGATATATACAGTAAAGAAAAACCAAAATAAGAAAACAAAATACAAAAAAAAATGCCAAAAAAAAAAAAAAAATAAATCGAACATAATGCAAAAAAAGCAAAATGAAAGAAAAAATAAATAAAAAGGAATAACTAATCGTTACTCCTCTAATATGAAGGATCCCAGTTTTAGGCGACATTTTCCTTGATTTCCTCTCATTTCTAAAATGTTATTTTCTAAATAGGTAAAATAAAATAATTATGTTTATATTATATTTTGTTGAATATATAATATATCTTAATATATATATATGTACTTTTTTTTATTTTTGAATTAAATTTATTCTATTTTTTTGCAAAAACAACATTCATTTAACTTTTTCGATAAACTTTTACAATTTTCACCTCAAATTTAGTATTTTTTAAAATTTCCCGGTTCCCGGAAACGAAAATAATCCGGGAAAATTACCCTCTAGCCACAGGTGCATTTAGGGAAAATCACTTTTCTATTCGGAGTTCAATAAATAGATACATAATTTCAATGTTTCTAATTAATACCTTTATTTATAAAATTTTGGGAATAGGTCTATCTTTCTCTTTAACTGTTATTAAAATTAAAAAAGTTAATTTCCACGGGGCGCTGAGTAAATTTCTTTCTGAAAAGGGGGCACTTGGCCAAATAGGCTTGGAAAACCACTGTTATAGAGGTTTATTCTTTCTTAATTTTACATTTTTCTCCCACATGTTTCATGTATATTGCAGAAGTTCATTTGAAAATTTGTTGTTTTATATAAACTACTCCAATATATTTTAATTATTTTCTGAAAGTATTAATAAATTTAAAGCTAATTGGAAGTAGGTTAAGAATTAATTCTTGTAGATTTAAATTTTATATTTATTAAAGATATAAAGAAGGAATGATATCGTCTTTCTTTATTTAATCATAGTTTATTAGAAAAATAAAAGAAATAGATCATTCGATGGAGACGTTTCAAATTAACTTAAAGCATTGGTATCAAATTTAACTGCTAATGGATATTGAGTGTTTCCAAGCTAATGGCGGTTTTTTTAGAGAGTGTCTTTTTCATTGATTTAATTCGTTGGTAGGAATTGACAAAAGATGCTAAAAGAGAGAATAAGATCCACTGTAAATAAATCATATGATCATATGTATAGAAATTGAAAAAAATAATTATAATCTTTAATAATAAAAATTTTAAATAAGTATATTTAAAAAATATTATAACAGAATTAAAATGTATTGCAAAGAGCCTAACTAAATCAACAAAAGTAAATTCAAATTTTGAAATGCAAAAACAATAAATATTTAAAATAATTCAACATCAATTTAATGGTTTTTATTTTTAGTTTAATTATTCAATTATTAATTACTACTATATTTTAAGTGAAAAATTTCCGACAATGAATATAAAATTAATTAATTACTTTGGTTTCCGGATGTACACCAAAAGTTGAGGAATTCATCCTACTGATGCGTTAAGTCAGTGATTCACAATCACTGTACCGCGAGATTTTCAAAAGGGTGCCGCGAGATTAAGAGGCTCTTAAACATTACCGATTTGTTTTCTAAATTTTTTCAATATGGTTCTAAAAAACCGTTTTTGGGACCATTTTTTTTTTTTTTCAAAATATTAAACTTTTACACTTATCTGTTTTTTGTGTGCCGCCAATTTTTTAAAGCGTTAAAAGTGGGCCGCGGTAAATAAAAAAGGTTGAGAATCTCTGCATTAAGTAAATATAACAAATTTTATCAAAATCCGTTGAGCCGTTCAAGCTGAATACGTCTATACGGACACACAATGGACAGACGGACAGACGGACAGACGTCATGTTAAAAATACTTTTTACTATCTGGCCAGAGATAATATTGCGATCACGAAAATTTTCGATGTTGAGATTTTGATGTTTTTATGCGTTTTGAAGGTTCCTGAATCATTTTCACTAAGGTTGAGAAAAATATCTGTGTATGTAGGTAACCAAGTTTACGCAAAAACGGTTTGAGCTAGAATGATGAAATTTGGTACATGGGCATTATTCAAAATTCATAGTTTTCTATCAACTTTTGAGAAATGTAACTCAACCGGAAGAGGGTCATTACCTACAATGTTTTGATTTTTTTTCTTCTAAAGTGACCGTAAAAATAAAGATATAGGTTTGATAATTTTTCACATGATTAATAATTGTATAAAACTGCTTTATATAGAATTTCAGCTTGATTGAATCGCTGAAAGTACCAGAATAAATTTTTTAACACTGCAAATCTCACGCGCCAACACGTGACATGGTGCCATCAACAAAGAGCCAAACATACGCTGATTTAATAAATATTATTTATTAATTTTAATTTATAATTTAATTAATTTAATTTAATTTAAATGAATATATGTTATTTAATCCAATTCAAATTGCGAGATAGTCGAGTGGAGACACTCCAGCTTTTTTCTGTTAACAAAATGCATGATTTGTGGAGATATGTAAAAGATTATGGGAATGTAAATGTGTTAATAGGATTATCATAAATTTAATTAAAATCGATAAAAAAAAACCGCTCCTAAGAAAAACACGATTGAATATATTTATTTTACATTATTTTCAGGGAGTGCTTCTGAGAGGTAGTCAATGGGACCTCTGATCAAACTCCCACTTTATTCATCTCACTCCCTCTCCCAAATCAGTTAATATTATTATTAATAATATTATAAGAGAATAAAACATCAAGGTTGAAATAAATCATTATTACACTTAAAAAGTTATTTACAATTTAATACCTAAATTTGCATAATGATTTATTATTATAATAATTCCTGAAAAAAAATATTAAATATTTTTATATTATCTTTGGTTGGGTTGGGTTTGAAATTCACTAGATAGAATATTTTTATATATTAATATTATATATATATATATATATATATATATATATATATATATGGGAGATGAATCGATTATAAGGATTAGTTGACATTTCGGAAGATTATATTTTGCATATTGAAAATATCTTTCTATGAAAAAACAACAAGATATTTGCTGTCATATCCATTTAAGTGACTCAAGGCAAAGCGGCTGTCATTGTCAATTATGCTGACAATGCCAACCAACTCTTGCCTTTTTCGTTTTATTATTTATTAATTAATATGGTAGATCGCAGATTAGTTAACATAAGTTCTACGTTGCACATTCATAAATTATTATCTCTATTCAAATTAAATATCAACAAACAAACAAAAAAAAAAATCATTTTTAATTTGATAGACAAACGAGGAAACATAATTGACATTTTGTTTTAATAATTATAATTATATATATAATAAGTATACTTAATAATATAATAAACTTAACGTTAGATCTCTAATGATTTAACTGGGTGATATTAAAATCTATAAATGATATTGCTATATCTCAAAAGACAGATGAAATGTTGATTATTCATTAATTAAATGTTTGGTCGTATTATTTTGGGTGTTTGCCAAATACACGACACGGATTTTAAATAAAACATCTTTTGAATAAGAACACTGCTAAATAATTCTTGTAATATTTAAATCGATTATAATTTAACTATCTATCTACAATTCTCTGTAGCTCTACGGAACTCGAAAGTTCTTTGCCGCAGCAACCACACACCTCCAAGTATTCCTATTCTGAGCCACATCCTTCCAGTTCTTAACATCTCCCATCTCTCTCACATCCTTTCACACATTATCCACCCACCGTGTTTTTGGTCTTCCAAGTGGACGTTTCCCACTCGGTCTCCCTACCAATATATTTTTCGCCATTCTATCTTCTCCCATTCTAGCCACGTGTCCTGCCCACCGTAGCCTTCTCGATTTTATAATTCTAACTATATCTGGAGATGCATAGAGGTCATGTAATTCCTCGTTGTGCAATTTTCGCCATTCCCCGGTGATCTCATCTTTCTTTGGCCTATAAATGCTTCGCTGAATCCTATTCACAAATACTCTAAATCTACTCTCGTCACCTAAGGTCATAGACCATGCCTCACATCCATATAATACTACCGGTAAAATAATTGTTTTATATATTTTAACTTTTATCCCCTTTGATAATAATTTGGACGCGATAAGCCCCTTTATTGCATGATAACAATTTTTCTAAATTTTTTAACACGTTGACTGCCAATCACGCACAAGCACGTGACAACAACGTGTCAACAACAAAGAATTAATTTTTTAAATTTTTAAATTTTGACTTAAAAAAAATTCGGGAGTGTCCTCCCCTAGACTTTCCCGCATATAAATAGGTAATTAGGTTATTATTATTATTATGTTTTAACAACAATAAAAATAAACAAACTAATTAATTTAAATTATAAAGTAAAATGGTTTAATACTTTATTATATATATTTATAATTTACACCTAACGCTACTTGTATAGGTAAAATGTCACTTCCGGTAGTCAGATCATGATGAAATTTAGTATCTGAATTTTTTTCATATTTTTAAATCTATATACAAAATATGAAGCAAATATCTCGAAGCAAACTGGTACGTTACTTGAAAGGTAAACGCAACCAGTGTAGGTAAAGTACCACTTCCGGTCAACCGATTTTGACGAAATTTTGATAGAAATCTACAAACTGTGAATAATATCGGTGTACCAAATTTCGAAGTCCTAGCTTGATTAGTTTTTGAGTAAATTTGCTCACAGACATTACCTACATACATACATACATACATACATACACACACATAGACATGATTCGAAAAATAGTATTTTCCGACTCAGGGAGGTCTAAAACGTCAAGATCTATCGAAATCTCGAAGTCGAAATTTTTGACGATTTCAATACTTCCCTTATACGAAGTATGCGGGAAAGTAATAAAGGTAAAGGTTTTAAATTTAAATTTAATATATGATAATTAATTAATTTAATTGAATAACAATACTATACTGTAAATTTAATGTTTTAAAATAATTAATTAATTATACTTAATTTATATTTAAATTAATTAAATTTAATTTAAATATAATATATGGTAATTAATCAAATTTAAATTTACAAGATAGTCGAGTGGAGACACTCCAGATTTTTTATTTATTTAATTCGTTATCGAATTATAATATTAATTAACTTTCCAGTTAATATAATAAATATTATTTATGGTGAAATTATACACAATTTAATATTTAATTTTAAAAAAAAATTTAATTTTTATTTAAAATTAACAAAATAAAATATTTATTATTTTATTCTACATATCTAATGATGATGTTTTGTTTCTAATTACCAGGTTGGACCATATGCATCGATTTCAACGTTTCAACGAAATCGGCTCTGCAAGTTATTTCTTGTCCCGTCCAATCCCTATTCGCCGACACTCCATGTCCACCGTACTGCCTACCTCAATGTCCGAGGATTGTCCACAAAGAAGAAAACGAACTCATTCCCTTCCTTCGCGAGCAACACCATCCATGATCCTGAGACGTCGATCGTTCCCTATGAGTATGCAGAACCTTTAAGGATGAAAAATTATAGAATATTTAATAAAATTTTATCTTATTCATTTATTGATGTTATTGCATTTGTCAATCAATTTAGTTTCTAAAAAAAAAAAAAATTCGAAGAAAATTTTAATTGTGGGCCTTTTATAAAATCACTTTTACTAAGAAGTTTATTGAGGTGTAATATTAAAAAAAGTTTAATTTTGAAATTTTAGATAAATTCATCATAACCTGGCCTGATTTTAAAATTCATAATTTTTACTTTTTTCTAATTAAATGAAAAAAAAATTAATTAAAAGAAAATATATATACATACATATTTTTAAAATTAAAATAATTAAATTTATATACATATTATTTAGATTTTTCTATTTACTAAAATTTAAACCTAAATTTTTCAAAATTCTATTAGCTACAAGTAAATTTCATTATTTTCCAAAATTAATATAAAAATTAAAACTGTCTGATAATTATGATTTTTAAACAAGTATAAAATATATTTATAACGTTTTATTTAAATGAACAAAATCTAAAAATAACTTTAATATATTATATATTTTAAATATTTCATCAATTTTCTACTTAAATAGATTTCACTTAATAATAGGATTCAATGGTGTATAGGGAGGGGAACGCGGGGGAACGACGTTCCCTTACTTTTTTTCAGAACATGAACGCGTTCCAGTACTTTTTCATGTCCCGACAACTACACTTAAATCTACTGTTAGAATTTTTTTTTTTTTTTTTTGTGTTCGTTAATATTTTGTATAGTATTAGTAAGAATAAGAAAAAATGAAAACATGGAAAAAAATAATTTGCTTAAAATAGGACTTTGTTTTGCTCCCACTATGCGTTCCCTTACTTCTTATTTTACCATTACATCACTGATAGGATTATGATTAAAATGTAATATTTTGAGAATGTAATAATATTTTTAAATAATAAATAGTAAATATTTCCAAAAAATTCAATCTATTATCTCAATATACTTATATAGAGTACTTTTTGAAAGAGTCGAAAAGTGAGATATTTATATTATATATGCGCATTTCTTGATGTTGAAATGCAATCTGTCTATAAAAGTAGTTGTAACGAGTGCCAGGAGTGAGAGAGGATAAATATTTGGTAGAAACGATTTGAATAAAATAGAAGAAGCTCCCTGATCTACAAGGCAAATGATCTGGGCCATTAGATCACCTGGCAGCAATAAAGCACAATGTACTGTCAAAATAAAGGCTATTTGCATCATTCTACTCTATAAAATTGTTACCTATTTAGTAATCATGACGATAAATAAATAAATTAGTTAATTAGAACTAAAATAGGCTTATTTTTCTGTTTCAAGTGATTTATAAGCAAAAAATATATATAAACGTCTACCACTTATATCAAACTTAATAATATATAACTGCACTTGACTTTCGAATGAAAGAGGATAATTAACTAATCCTAAGGATGTTTATAAAAGAGGCTAAATAAAATAATATTATATCGGAATATTTATAAATAGAGAGAGACTTGTATATTTCCATAAACACAATTTATTGAGTTATATTTATCTTATATACAAATGTATATTGAGTTGAGACATGGATCTGTCAAAATAAATTCCAAAGACATTTCAATTTTCAAGTGACTATTAGTCTGTGCAAGTTAAAATAATATTTTCTAATTTTTGAAAATAAATTTTATTATATATTATTACTGTTAAAATAGAAGAGGCGACACAGGGTGAGAGGTTAGCGAAGCTGTCTCCTATTCTCGTGGTCCCGGGTTCAAGTCCCCGGCCTGGCAAGGGAATTTCTCTAGCTGGGGACTATGGGATGGAGTCAACCCAGCCTCTGGGATCAAAATTGGGAAAGCTAATTGATAGCGCCTCCGATCAAGAAAATCAAGGTAAAGGTTGATAGGACCCATTCTACTGATTATAGGACACCTAATTGATATAACCGACTTAATAGGCGTTGTCCTTGCGTAGGATGTACAAAGTCAGAGGGTTTTTTTACTATTAAATATTTTATTAAAAACATTTTATCTGATCAAGTTGTAATAAAAGAAAAATTATTGTTTAAATACTAAATTGAACCGGAAAACTTTTTTTATCTCGTAGACATAGATAAATATTTATTTTTATAATATATAAGATAATGGCACCAATAAATGACAGTTTAAGCGCTCGTGCCACTATTTTCTTTTATAAAATTGAAAGTATTATACGTCTCACAAAAAACCTTTTGGTTATTATGAAGCTTATCTTACCTTTTATCACCAGGATAAACATTTTAAACTTTTATATGAGTTTAAGAGGAAATATAATTTTTTTTTCAAAGTAATCAAATGGCACCTATAGATGACACCAAAAATCTTGGTGGAACCTAATGATGACAATTATGGAACCCAAAGATGGCATCTACTTTTTTCACTTCGCTTGCTCTCTTTATCTTTCAACTTATTTATTTACATTATTTAACAAAATATAAAAATTAAATTATTTATTTGTGAATTTTTTCTGAAAGTTTTCCCATCTATCTTAAGAAAACGTAAACAAATACATAGTAGTTATTTAGAAATAAAATAAAAAATGAAAAAAGTACTTAATTTTTTTTATTTAAAATAAAATTATATTAATTTAAAATAATCAATTAATAATTTTTCCTTTAATTTACTTGAAGAATTTAATATTTTAAGTATTTTATAATAAGCTGAATAAAATAATATTATATTGGAATATTCATAAATAAATGATCTATCCTCTCGATAAAATTTTTAAGTGGCAATTAAATTTTTTAATATATTTTTTTTAATTTTAATAAACATTCCAATGAATAAAGTATTTATTAATAAAAATAAATTAAAAAATAAATAAAAATTAAAAATATTAACTAATCATTTATTAAATAAATCATTTTAATTTAAGATAGTCAACATTAATTTAGTATTATTTTCTCATAAAGGTGAACAAAATTATTATTATAAACAAATATAAAAAGTAAGCATTTATTTAGAAAGTATATATATATAACTTTCATTATAATTTTGATAGTATAAAAAATAGAAGAATATAATAAATAAAATTAATTCGATCTGTATGTTCTGGAGAAAGTATATCCGAGTTATTCATCCGAGTCACGAGTTTTATTAAACAAAACGCTAAATTTTTAAAATAAGGGGATCTTTATTAATAATATAGTATAATAAAAATATGGAATAAAATAAGGAATATTAAAAAAAACAACAACAAATGAATAGATATTCAAATGGGGTTCTTGCCCTAAAATAATGATTTTTATTATTTTATATTATTCTTTAATAATATAGTAATTTAATTAAAATTAAACAATAGAAATATAGCTCATATTATATATAGTACCTGGTTACTTCGGTACTTTAAAAAAATTATTCCTTATGAACTATAAAATAAATAAATATAAATAATAAATAATTCACTGAAAGACAGGAAAGTATGACATGTGTATATAACATAAATATTTTTAATTTTATTTTATTTATAATATATTATATTTAAGGAAGCGCTGTCTGACGTAGTTGCTGACGTCATTTAATTTTACTATTTTAAATTAAGAAAAAACTAAGAAAGATGATTTTTCTCGAGGTTGAAACCAATACAGATAAATTATAAAAATTATCTATGGTGTGAATTTCAAAAAAATCCTTAGAGCGGTTTAATGTTTTAAAAATACAAATATATAATATATACAATTTTTGTTAGTATAATAAGAGAAGAAAGATAAACTTGTAATAGTAGTAGGTATAAAATAAGTATTATTAATCAATATATATTTATATATTTCAAAAATACAAACATATATAAATATATAAATAGTACCTAACGCCGCTCGGTCATTAAAATACATTATTCCTTATTATCGGATTTGGCTGGCAATATTAATAACAGGTTCAACTAGACACCGTTCAATTAATTTAAAAGAACATATGGATATAACATAAATATTTTTAATTTTATTTTATTTATAATATATTAGGAAGACCATGCTGTGACGTCATGAAAGGCTGGCTGACGTCATATAATTTTAAATTAAAAAAAAAACTAATGAAGATGATTTTCCCGAGGATAAAACCAATACAAAGTGCATGATTTGTTGTTTTTTTTTGAGATATATAAAAAAAAACCCTTCCCTTCCTATCGTCGATCGCTAATACTACCACTTCCGGTTTCTCGATTTGCACCAAAAGTTGATCAATTCATCATACTGATACATTAAGCAAATATACCAAATTTCATCAAAATCCGTTGAGCCGTTCAAGCTGTACACATCTATTCAAACGGACAGAGGACGGACATCATGCTAAAAATACTTTTTTCTGTTAACAAAATGCATGATTCGTGGAGATATGTAAAAATCTCCACGTGTCAACTTTGGTGTGAAAACAATAACTCCTATACTATCGTCCGTCGGTAATAAGATAAGAATTGCACCCGCGAATCTATGCACGTCTCCTTTAATATTCTCTATTCCTCGTATTTCTTTCTTTCGCTGTTTTTTTTTTTGATGCACACAATTTACCTTTTAAGAAATTAATCTTGTATTAAGCTATATTAGTCTTCCTGATTCCATTTCTTTTCTTCTTGAGAAGCTGGTTTTGTTGTATTCTCCATTTGAAATGGCCTTGTTTTCTTAGAAAGGGTGAATGGGGAGCGTAAGGAGGAACGGGGAACATACCACAAATTCATGGAATTATCACAAGTCACCAACAGAATGTTAGATTTTTTCTTTTCAATACTTATATGCATGTATAATGAACGAATAAATAAATAAATATTTGTATAAACATTAAAATATATTTGCTTTTTGCTTCTGATCTGCGATTTGGGAGGAGTGGAGCGGGGGTGGGGTGGGGTGGGGGTGAAAGTCATCCCTTACTGACTTTACATGTAACCTTCATATTTTTATTAAGATTGTATTTATCTCTCTCTCTTTATATATATATATATATAAAGATTAAGTTGATGTGTTTATTGACTTTGTTATTCAAATAAAATTTAATTACTTGAGTAAATAAAACTCAAAAAGTTTATTTCATTTTTCTTTTTATTTGTGTATTATTTTTTAACCATCTTTCTAAATTAATTAGTAAAATTTGAAAATTTATCTTGTAAATAAAAATAAAATAAATGGGAATAATATTGAAAAGATATTCATTTGCATATATGTATAATGTTTTTTTTTATAAACAAATAACAAAATTAAATGTTGGTGTCTGGTTATTAACTTGTTTTTAAAATAACCTTCAACATCTTTCATATAATCAAATAAAATATAGTACCGCTGGATCATTAAAAAAAATTATTCCTTATTATCAGGTTGGGCTGGTAATATTAATACCTGGTTCACTGAGCCGCCATTCAAATAATTTAAAAGAACATAAATTAAAAAAAAAATTGTCATAAAACATACAGCCTTAAACATACGTATTAATGCACTGGATGACAGAAAAGAATGGCCTTAAAAAATTATATATTTATTAGAGATTAAACTGACATTTCAACTATGCTGCTATTGTGCTTTTCTTAGATCAGAAAAGTAGGCATGCTGATATAAAATATATATATATTTGTAAATTTGATTTATTTATATGTATATATATATAAAAAAGATTTTTGTCTGCACATTGCTGTGAATTTAAAACTTTTTGCATATCTTCGCGTTTCATGACCTCTAGAATTCAAGAGTGACTTTAGAATTTTTCATGTCTGTCTGTCCGGAAATTCTGACGTTATAGACTCAAAATTTTAATATGGGTGGGCAATGTATGAAGGGACATATGTAGAAATGTGGTTGTTGCGACAGAAGTTTCGAGTAGATAGATAGATAGATAAAACATATGCAATAATCATATATAATTAATTTACTGAATAAATTAAAATACGAGGTAGGGTCAAAAAGTTCGCGGAATGGTCGCTTATAGTCAAGTATTTCTTAGCTGAAAGGGAAATTTTTGTTTGTGAGGTTGGCATAACTGGTAGTGAATGTGCTTTTGAGGTTAGCAGGCAGTTGTAGTTGGTTCCGTGCGTTCGGTGTTTAATATTGTAGATCGTAGTTTCTTTCTTTCGTCGGATTGTGCAATGTCGTCATTAGAGCAGCGTGGCAATATTAAATTCTTTGTGTTGCTGGAGAAATCACCCTCGGAGACTCTTGAGATGCTAAAAAAAGCATACGGAAATTCTGCGATGAAGAAAACAGCAGTTTACGAGTGGCATAAGCGTTTTCGCGTCGGTCGCACAACAATTGATGATGACGTTCGGACTTGAAAATGCGACGGAGCGGCTGAAGGAAATATTAGAAAAATATAAATATTATAATCATTCTTGTATTTTGTATTCTTTGCGCTGCAGAATGACAACATGTTTATATCAAATTTTTAAAAATTAATTTCTGTGGTTAATAAAATTTATAGCCTATGAACAAACATGAAAAATTCTAAAGTCACTTTTGGATTCTAGAGGTCATGAAACGAGAATATATGCAAAAAATTTTAAATTCTGATCAATGTACAGATAAACATCTTTTTATATATATATTTACAATATCTCAATTGATCGTATTGGCCTTTTAAACTTTGAATCTCTATTAATTTTTAAGATTATTTTTTTGCAATCGACAACACTACAACTACTGTGACTCATTTTGTTAAATATTGTTAATTACAATAAATTAAAAATATCCACGTGTATTTATCCAACAGACTTAAAAACAGCCCCCTTTATTGTCTATATTTAGCCACCATATATGCCTTCGCACACAGCCGGACCGCATAGTGTTATTAATATTTATTTTAAAAATTTTTAATTTTTTATGATTATTTTATTTCTGCATGTACTTTGGGTTGATTAGTTGGGTGGTTTTCTACTCGCTGCGTTGCTGAAGAGCTCCAAAGAATCCTGGGCACTGACACACGTCTTCACTGGACAAGAGCCCCCCAGTCGGCCTCGGGCTGCTTGTTCTACAGCAACCCAGTGATTAGAAAGCCACCCACCAACCTATCAACCCGAAATCCCGATATCGACTTTTGGTCTAAGACCCAGAATCTCAAAAATATTCCCGCCTAAAATCTCTAGAAAATGGCGCCAAAATGGGTGACGAAACGTCGAGAAAACAATCTCACAAAAATACGTGATCATATTCCGGATAAACCTGATAATAATAATATATATACATGTAGAGATTTGGGAAGGGGTTGGATCCTTGTCTAGGGGTATTATATCTCGATAGAGTAACAACATTTCTTGTTTGGGCTTTTCTATAAAATGGTTTATTTACAAATAAATATACATAGGCAAATACACACACTCTCTCATCATCATAGTCAACACGAATCTAAACAAAAGAGTCTTTACGAATCATCTAAACTCTAAACCAGGGGTGTCCAACCTTTTAATTTAATGGGCCACATCGCAAACTTAAATATTTAACTGGGCCGCAAAATTACCAGAATCTGTTAAGTCTAACTAGTGAATGTCTCAAAACTTATGGAGATTTTTGGGGATAGAGGTGGTTTTTTGTTATTGAATGTTGCCCCCAGCCTTTTTTTATAGCCTCGAAGTTATAGGTCGCTTGCCGGATTGTCAATTCTTTAAAATTTAACTCCAAAATGAGTCGATAGTGGGCCGCATCAAAACATTGAGTGGGCCGCGTGTTGGACATCCCTGCTCTAAACGAATCCCAAACGAAATAGAATTCCTTGCGGGAGTTCGCACTCCAATTTATATATTAATCTCTCCCCTAATTGGTTGTCGGGAGCAGGGGGTGGGAGACTTTCTCCTGGTCGTCACCCAAGGCCTGATCAGGGGTTCGATCATCCCGTGGTAAATTTCCGCTGCTATCCTCAGTTACATTTTCCAACCAGGGACAAGGAAGTGGAGTGAGGAGGTTGAAACACTCTTGTCGCCAGCATCCCTTGACCTCAATTTCAACTCCCACATATATATATATATATATATATATACAATTTTTGCGAGTATAATAAGATTAGATATGAATACATTAAATTATAATTGAAAAATTTTGTAAAAGAAAAAATTAATGATATATACATTTAATTTGTCTATTTATTGATTAAAATTTTGATCTAAGAATAGAATAATGTTTAAATTTATTAGAGATTTATTTTTTAAGAGATTTTAAATGAATGATATCTAATGGAAATTGTTAAAAGTATCCAATGGAAGAGGCTCGAATTTCAATTGAATCTTTCCTTATAAGTTAAGAGTGTATCGTGTAAAGTGCTCTAGTAAAAAAAAAGAGAATGGGAACTGGTGTCTCTCATCTGAAATCAGGGAACGAAAGAAAGGCCAAAGAGAATGGAAGGGGTGGGGGTGAAGAGCCAATAAATTCTTGGTCGACGAGGGACGAAAAGGGAAAAAAATAAACGAAAAGAAAACAACATCAATACCTCTAAACGTACTTTGGCTTGAGGATAAATAAACCATGACAAATACAATGGATGGAAATTTAATAGCGCTATTCAAATAAGAGCTTGTCAAACACTAGCATAACATATTATCTCCAAATATCTATATTTTTCACAATTGAAATAATGTGTCTTTCAACAACATCTCATACATATTTATCTAATCATTTATACCTTTCATTCTTTTAAAGAAAATTTTCTAATTTTATACAAAATTCAATAAAATCTCCATCTTTAGTGTGCTAATTATATCTGTATTTAGGAAATTGTGGTTCATAAAATCGAAAAGGTAACGTGGCACGAATGGAAAATAAAAGACCTGTTAAAAATATATTTGTGGGGAAACGAAATGGGAAACATACGGTTGGAAGGCCAATGATGGGGTGGGTAGATAATGTAGGAAGGGAAATAAGAGAGATTGGAGAAAATATGAATATAAAAAAATTTTTATAAAATAAGGTTTTTTTCATTGAATAAAAAGAATAAAATAATTTTTCTATAATCCTGACAAAGTTTATGGATGGATTGCTTCATATACAACTTAAAACGTTGGGCGCATTTAGATTTATTTATTTATATGAAACACCAAATCAAAATTTTGCTATAATAAAAATTGTATTAAACATATAAACAGATAAATTCTTTTATTATACAATAAAATTGATAGATTGAGAGCTAAGAAATTAATCTTTTATTATTTTTTACTGTAATATGCTTATATCAAAGTAGTAACAAATTTTAAAAGAATTATTATTTTCTTATATTTACATATTATCAATAAAATCCAAAACAGTTGATTATTTTAGAAGAAATAGTGTTACTTGTTAATGAAGTGTTTTTAAATTATAACTCTATAAAAGAATTTAATTGCATTGAAATAAAATAGAAAACAAATGATAACTATATGCGCCCAACAAAATTCAAATACTAAAACAATTAATCTCTAATTACATTACACAATTAATTAATTATAATTCAATTATATTTCTTTCATATCTTCTAGGGATCAAAAGTCTATCTCATTTTAAAGTTGATGAAAAATCGATTTCAATTTGACATAAGAACGGACAGACAGACAGACAGACATGAAGTAAAGTTGATAAAAACGTTATAAAATAGAAGTTGGATGGGTGTAGGTTAGGATAAGGATAGTTGAAGGAATGTGATTGTCACAGCAAAGAACTTTTGAATTCCATACAGTCACAAAAATAGATAGATAGATTTTGGAAATTGCACAATTTAAAAATTATTTTTTGGAAAAATAACAACATGAAGAAAATTTAAATATTTATTTTCTTAAAAAAGATATAAAAATTTGTTACTTTGTATTATCAATAATTAACATTTTATTTTAATAATTTACAGAATATGTGCAAATAGTATAATTAGTACACGCAACAATTAAATAATTAATTATCATATATTTAAAAATTAAGTTCTTGTACTTCTAAATAAACTATTTCCATCTATCATAGGAGTATGTACTTAGGAACCGCAATGTATTACACCCCCTATCATAAATGATTATCTTTATTTTACGCCTCTTTAATATCATTATAATGTTTTATTAATGTTATATTATATTATATTATTTCTCCTATTATATAATTTTAATAACATCTTTCTTTTTTTTTTGCTATATAATTTTCCTTTATCTTAAACATTTTATAATTCATCTTTTATGTATTGAAAAAAAATCAACAATCGATTTTTAAACTTAGCATTCCTAAATTATGATTCATTCATTTTTTTATATAAAATACATTCTTTTAAGAAATTTCTATTAAAATATTAATTAAAATTATCTTCTTTATTATAAAAATAGAATCAGAAATGCCCATTTAACTGACATTATTCTTGAAAATATCAAAAAAATTCAAAATGAGTTTTGATAAGCTACTCATGCATGATATCAAACCTTTATAAAAAAAAAATTATATTCTGTTTACGTATATTCTTTGATCATTCATTAACTAATCAAATAAATAAATTTAAATTTTATTTTTATTTATTATTGGATTATTTTTTTAATTCTAATGATTTTTTTATTCTATCATTTATCAATATCATAATATATATCCTTGTGTGAGAATTCTCAATGTGGATTATGTAGATTTGATTATTTATCATATACAAGAATATCTAATAATTTTCCAGTAGATTAAGTATATTTCTATTGAAATAAAAAATAGATTTGGTAAATTTTATTATTATTATTCACACAAATTAATATGAATTATTCATTTTATAAATATTAATTAATAAATTATTATGAAGAGAGAGATATTTTTAAAATTAAATTTAAACCCACCCTAACCCTTTCTCTAAGATTTAAACTGATGTTATGTTACCTTTTTGTTCAATTGAATTACAATTATAATTTTTAATAAGTAGAATAAATAAATAAAATAAAATTTACGTTATGTACAAATATTATTAAAATATTTACATTTATTAAAATTTTATGAAAAAGTTTATTTTCTTCTTTAAAGATTAATTAAAATATTTAATTCATTCATTTACTTAATTTCATAGTTAATATACTGCTATATTTTTATTGTTTTTATAATAATTAAAATTAGTACAAATGAATTTTACAAAAAGATCTTGAAAAATATCTAACTATAGTAATAGTCTAATAATAATATATACTAGTAAATATTTTATTTTAGAAACATTTAATAACCCACGGATCTAAGTAATAAAATAAATAATATTTTTTAATATATACGCTTTTTAATAAAAAATGCCCTAAAAAATAGAAAATAAAATATTAATTAAACCTCGAATATATATATTATCTTTTACATATGCCCAACAAAAAAATCCTGGGCAGATATGAACATAAATAGTAGGTAAAGAATTTAATATTATTATATGCGTCCCATGTTTTTTTGTTGGGAATATGTAAAGGATAATATTCTAGGTTTAATTAATATTTTATTTTCTATTTTTAGGTCATTTTTGTTTAAAAAGCGTGTGTATTAAAAAGTCTTCTTTATTAATTTATTTTCAAGTTTTTAATTTTTTTATATTTTTTTTTTAATATTTGATTGTTCCTTGCCAGATGTAAAGCATTGCACTATTGACTCCTAATTAAATCTGTTATTCTCGAACATACATACGTATATTCGATTTTGTGCAAAGTTTCTAGCCCCTGGACAACATTGATTATGCAAGTTGTTAAGCTGCCGTGTAAAATGCGGCACTGAGTTCTTTTCGCAATCACAGAGCAACACAAGCACATTGTACAGAAAATGTATAGAAAATATCAAATATAAAAAAAATTGTAAATATAAATATAACATTTAATTTAAATTAAATTCACAAATTTTAAAAATCCGTATTTTGAAAAAATTCAAAATATTTCTTTTTGATTATTGTAGTATCATCGACTTTCAATTTACGTTTCAAATTTGAGCGAAATCGCTCGACTAGAAGTGGGTTAAAATCCAATTACAAATTATTCACATTACAGACAGAAAAGCCAAGCTAATAAAAATCGTATAACTTCAAAATTCAACTTTACTTGTCCGATTATCATCCCATTATAATTATGGCAATTGATGATTAGTAGTACTATTTAGATTAAGTATATAATATTGATTTTAATCAAAGAGAATGCATTACTTTATCTGTTAAAATTTATAAAAAAAAAATAATTTAACTTATTGTTATGTCCTCTGTAAAACCATCTCGTTTTATAATAATTTTTGATATAAGTTATAAACAAATAGATATTATCTGATTATAAAATAATTAAATTTTTAGATTAATTTTTTTATATTAATAATATTAAAAAATGATCAGTAAATACATAATCTTATTTTTGTTACAATTCACTTATAAAATTGCAAATGTTGCAATGATATAGGATGTTTCATTAAAAGATAGGAGTTTTAAAACACAAATTTTCCTAAATGGGCATCAATTAAATTCAGCTGTTCTGATATTTATCCACGAACAAGTCATTAAGTCGAGCTTAGTGCTTGCTTACACTTCTTTTGACAAACAGCGGGTTGCCTGCCATTAGAAATGTTCGCGGAATAAATAAATAAGTACTACACATTCTAATTATACATCTAGAATCTATTAATTTATATCATTTATTAAATTCTTAATTAAAAAAAAAAAAAAAAAAAAAGAAGAATATATCGTATACGAGTTTGAAAAAGCAATGGTGGTTGCCACATTTTCAACCCTCTCAACTATTCACATATTGAATTTTTAATAGAATTTCATTTTTGCCTCAAATCTTTTTAGAAATTAGAAAAATAATTTAATAGTAAATTATTTATTATTAATATTAATATTAAGTTTTTGAAGAAAAACGATATAATTACTTTAAGGATAATACTTTAATTAAATTTCAATTTTTTATGAAAATAATTCTGTATAATAGTTGAATATGAGAATAAGAATGCAAAATACCATGTGATCTATCTAATACCACATATTAATATTTTATTGTGACTTTATTACAAAAAACAAATTAGCTGGAGTGTCTCCACTCGACTATCTCGCAATTTGAATTGGATTAAATAACATAATATATTATATTTAAATTAAATTTAATTAATTATAAATTATAAATAATAAATATTAAACCATCACATGTTTGGCTTTTTGTTGATGGCACCACGTCACGTGTAGGCGCGTGAGATTTGCAGTATTAAAAAATTAATTCTGGTAATTTCAGCGAATCAATCAAGCTGAAATTCTATATATAGCAGTTTTATACAAATATTAATCATGTGAAAAATTATCAAACATATATCTTTATTTTTACGGTCACTTTAGAGGAAAAAAAATCAAAACGTTGTAAGTAATGACCCTCTTCCGGTTGAGCTACATTTCTCAAAAGTTGATAGAAAATTACGAATTTTGAATAATGCTCATGTACCAAATTTCATCATTCTAGCTCAAACCGTTTTTTCGCAATCTTGACTACACACATACATACACACACACACAGACATTTTTCTCAACCTTAGTGAAAATGATTCAGGAACCTTTAAAACGTATAAAAACATCAAAATCTCAACATCGAAAATTTTCGTGATCGCAATACTATCTCTTACGAGATAGTAAAAATACACAACGTTTCGATTGCTCTTTCTTCAGGGGCAGGGCTTCGAACCGGAACTGAACCGAAAACCGAAAACCGAAAAAAACCGGTATTTTTGTCGGAACGAAAACCGGAGCTGAACCGAAAAAAATAATATCGGTTTATTTCGGTTCAGTACGTGTTCAATCCAGAGTTGCCACAAGAGGTGTTTTGGCAACACCCAAGCCCGAATTTTTTTCAATTAGTTATGCCTCGCACTGCATGGTGTCGCTAAAAACTTTGTTTCAAAAATTAGTGTCCTAGTCATACTCTCCCTTCGGTTGTGTTGGCAGCGTCTCGTAGTCGCAATACAGAATTTAATGTTTTCATCGTTTGTTTAATTCTGATATTTTGATTTAATGATAGTATTAATTTTTTAAATTATTTATTCCATTTGTTACATGGTTATGTATTGATATAAAGAAAATGATTCATAAATATAAATAAAATTATTAAATAAATTTAAACAAATATTGAATACCTTTGACCAAGTACGAAGATTAGACAGTAAAAAACTTATTTTAGAATTTTGGGATGAAAATAAAAATACATATCCTCATTTTAACAAAATTGCAATGGTGGTTTTAGGAGATACTGCAACACAAGTTAGTGTTGAAAGAGCTTTCTCTGGTTTAAAGTTTATTTTACGAGACAATAGAAATAGTTTAAATGAAAATATATTAGAAGATATTTTAATAATTAGAGGTATAATTTTCATCTTTTATAATTCTAGTTATAATTATAAGTAAATATATCCAAGAATCCTGTATACTTTAACATTAAATATACGAATTTGTTTCGTTTGTTGAGTGTTTGAAAGTAGAAGGATGTAAAAAAATATTCATACTTATTTGTTTCGTTTAATAAATTATATTAACATCTTATATTATATACTTCTAATTATTATACCTTTAATTAATTATTATTATTTATATTATATTGTATCAATTCATGTAGTATGATTTAGGGTGGTAGCAAGAAATATTTTTATATATTTATGGCAGACTCGGCATACCCCGACCTAAATTTCTAATACAAATAAAAGGTCTTTAAAATTAATTAATCGGAGCTGAACCGAAATGCATTTGATTGTGTTTGTATCTTTATTTCTTGTGAAGTGAATACACTTTTAAATGACATATCAGCATCCAAGGTAAGACCTAACTTTCACCATTTATTTATCTTTTGTTATTATAATTTTTTAAATTAAATTTATAATTATATCACACTTGCCAAAAAAAATTCATAATTTTTAATTTTACCTCCACCACGATTTTTTTTTTTTCAAAATATAAAAATTTCAAAATAAACTTTTTTCAATAAAACTATTTTAATATAAATTAAATTTTATAAAATGCATTTTTATAAAATTTTACTGATATATTATGGAATATTATATAGATTCGATTTAGGATCTATATAAAAACACCATTCATTATAAAAAATTAAGATTTTTATATTTATTTTAATGATATGATATTTATTTGTAATAAAATTGCCGCTCTGCTCACCTCCGCTCGTCCCCGCTCGCCCCTCTCCTTTCCCCTCCACCGCATGGCCCCACCCTCCTCGTGCAGGCCAGGCGCCTTGAACGCATTTCAGTTCTCATTCACTGCGTAGTGTAGAACAATGAAAGCTCTCTCCAACGAAATCATCCCTCAATCATTCGCTAATCAAGAATTAATAGAAAATTTAATTATTTTTATTAATTAGATCGAAAATTTTATTAGTGAATGTTCAAAAAAAAAAAAAAAAAAAAAAATATGCTAGTAAAAATTATAATTTTATAAAATGCATTTTTAAAACTTCTCTTACTGATATATCTTATTATTTATATAATGTACCGTAGTTTTAAATTTTATAAATTTTTCATTAAAATTTTTGAAAAGAATTAAGCTTAAATATTTTATCGATTCGATTTAAGACCTCATTAATTCAATTTTATTAAATGTTAAATGAAAATAATTTAACCATTAATAAATTATATATTAGATTTAACTTTCATTAAATATATTTATTTAAATTTTTTTTTTATAATGTAAATCACCTTTAAGATGATAGTATTATATATTTTTCGAAATATAAATAAATTTTTTAAATATTATCTAGATCAGAGGTTCTTAAACTTATGTACTCCGCGGACCCCCACTTGGAGAAATTTTTTTTGACGGACCCCATCCCAACTTTAGGTACTTTACGTCATTTTATTAGTTATAATTTCTGGCTTACGATCTCATAAGAACAAGGATATATGTTGAATATTTCTAACAGGGATTGGTGAATAACGATTTTTTTGCATATTGTAGAACACATTTTATTAGAAATTATAATATTGAAGAAAGAAAATTCAGCTAAATATGAAGATGGAAACGGTAGCAATAGTTTTCTTGCACATTTCGTTGAATTTGGGTATTTGATCTCTGTTTCCTCACAAGGCCATGCCATACCTCCTTTTATATTAAATAAAGTTTTAACTGACTCATTATTTTCTCGTGCACCTGTACAATGGCTTTGCGGACCCCCAGCAAAGTCTTCGCGGACCCCTAGGGGTCCGCGGACCACAGTTTAAGAACCTCTGATCTAGATAGATTATTCATTCTCTTTAAAAAACAAAAAAAAAAATACTATGTGCATTTGCTGTTTAATTTCAAAAATAATAGTGAAAAATAAATATAAAATAATATACAATATATTTATTTTCTATATATATATAATTTTAAGTATTCGATTATTATTTCTAATCTCATTAATCTCTCACCTCGTTCCTTTCAAATCTGCAATCCAATTTCTTACTCTCGAATCTAGTATAACTTTTCAACATCCGAGTTCGTTGGTAAGTTACCATTCAGTTTTAATAAAGTTAATATTTTCACTTAATAACATCTGATCGTATTTAATAATAATTTTGTTCTATTATTAGTTTATGGGGGTTTATGTTCAAAATCAACATTAATTTTAAAAATTAATATTTCTTAATTAATTTTAAATACATACTCTCTCCAAAAATATTTTTTTTTAAATGAAAATCATCTTTAAGATGTGTTATAATTAATTATCATTCAAAATATTTTTAAATTTTAAAGACATTTAGTAAATTAATGACAGAAATAATATAATATAATATAATATCATGATATCATGTTAATGTTATTAATTATCATATATTTATATCTTAATTGGTGGATTTCCTTGATATAAATCTTAACTAATCTTACTTAATTAGATTTTGTTTAATAGAAACTAAATAATTGTATAATAGTATAATAGTGGAAATAAAAATTGAAATAAAGTGTGTCAAGATTCAGCATTTCAGTTCATTCTGTTCAAAACGCTTCCTTATTGAAGTATATCAGACCCTTCTTTATCTATTTTCCATAAGATGCTGAATGTTTTAAAGAATTGTATTTTAACCAAAATTTCTTCAAACATCTCTCATGTGACAAAATAAAAAATTATTTCTTTAAAAAAAAGAGTTAATATAATATAAAAATATTAAAGTTTGTTTAGTTTCACGGTAACACATATAACATATGGACATTAAACGTTTTGTGTTACGCGTTAAAAATATATTATAATTCCACAATCAAACACCTTTTTGAGGCCTTGAAAGAGTCATGTAATGCCATTAAATATTAAATTTTTAATAATTTATAAGTTGTTTTTTATCTGCGACGATTTTTTTTTAAATGAAAAATGTTATCATTATTTTCACGAAAATATAAGAAAATTTTTTAAAAATATATATACATCATATTAATGTTGATTTTTTATAACTTTTTTTTAATTTCCTTGATATAAATCTTAACTAATCTTAATAAATTTCTTATTTATCAGAGTGGAGACATCAATTCAAGTCTTCGAGTTGGCCTTCGAGTTCTAATCTGCGAGATATATCAACCTTTTATTAACTCCGAGGTTAGTATTTAATATTAATTTGATTTTTAATTTAATTTAAATTTATTTATTTTTAAATTTTATAGTCTAATATAATATTTTTACTTCGATTTCATGTTTCAATCTACCTTCTTCCTACCTACTGGATGTTGATTTGAATTATTGATTATCTTCTCCATCCCTGATGATGATGATCATTTACTTAAAAACAGCTCACCAAATGTAAGTAATCAACGTTAATTTATTTAATAGCATTGCTAATTTTAAAATAAGTATAAATTTTATTAATTTCCAAATTAAATAAAATATTTTATTTAAAGACATAGATAATAGAAAGTAAAATTTTAAATTTAAATTGATTTTTTTTTATTTTGATAATATCCATTCAGATATATTATAGAGAAATATATTAAGTTATATTATAGAATTTAGTGAGATCATGGAATTTCAGAGCACATGTGTCAGGAATGAGCATTGATAAAGAGAAATTGCACCATGCACTTCCTTAGGTAGGTTCTATTTCAGGTTGCCCCGAATGCGGTGGTTTCTCATTTCGAAATTCAAAAAATCTACGGCACTCTCAGCTGATTCAAAGAGGCTTACAGACCAAACGCCCTATTTTTTAAAAAAAAATTTTTTTAAGGCAAACTTTCTTTTTCATTTTTGTCAAAATTCCGTAAGGCGAGGCTTGGAAGGGCTGATTTATGGGGAGAGGAGGAGGCCCTATTAAATATTCAATTGTTTTTTATTATAATTAATAATTTAAAAAAAAATAATTGAATATCGCGATTATTTGCCTTAACTTTTTATTTTCTTTTTCAAATATTCAATGTATATTGTAATCGTTTACATCTGTAAATAAAATTTTGATTTGAAAAAAATTAGATTAATGTATATTTTTTATAAATTCTAAGCATGTAGTACAACTTAATTGTAAATTGTATTAACTTACTATTCTGAATTCAATTTATAATATAGTTCCATTATTTCAACTAATATAATGTAATCCAACAATCTAATTTACACCTTTCTTTAGTAAATTTCACTTGGAAGGAAGGATTATAATTATATCTTAATTTAATTTAATTAATTTAATTACTATTAAAATTTATTATAAAAAAATAATTTATAGGAGCCCTGAGTAATATTTTTTCTGAACTAACACGAAAATAGTCGCAAATCATCCAAGTGTAGGAGAATTTAAAAAAAATTTCGATATTTTTTTAAACTCGAAGTTTTAAAACGTTTTATAATTTTTTTCTATCGGAGTGACACTCGTAGGAATGTGTCCTTTTGCTACTCTGAAAATCGTAATAGTAGTATGTATAAAAATTTTTAAGATGAAAAAATAGTTTCAATTAAATTAATTTTCGAAAAATTAATTTTATCTATAATAAATAATATATTTCATATTATTAAAGATCTTAAATATTCTTTAAAAATCAAAATAATACAATCGCTGGTTTACAAAACGGAACGCTTCAGGGATTTGGATGAAACTTTACCAGTGGATTTCATTTTTAATTTCAAAGAAACTTTCCTTATGCGATATTTCCCAGTCTCTTCTAGTTTACGAGATAAAATTTTTTGAAGTTAGCTGGTTAACAAGGTCGAAATTATTAATTTAAGCCATTAAGTAATGTTTTACTGATTAATTATTCACTTATTCATTAATTTTTGGGTTTTTTTGGTTCGGTTTGTATACTTTATGAAAATTATTTAATTAATTAACTTTTTAGTTTCCATATATCCAAACCAAAATGAACCCCCTCCCCGAAAATTAGTGTATCCCTCTGTTGGCCAATTGAATAAAACATGGTAGCTAAATCAATGGATTTATATGAAAATTTGGTATGTGAATAAATATGAAAATTTTAATAATTTTTATCCCATAAACTAGAAGAGACCGAGAAATATTGCATAAGGAAAGTTTCTTTGGAATTAAAAAAGGAATCCACTGGCAAAGTTTTATCCAAATCCCTGAAGCTTCCCGTTATGTAACTAATTACCCAATCGGTTTTTAACGACTACCCATATTCATAAATAGAGGTAAATAGTTATTACTAGAAATTTTCGAATAAATTTTCAAAAAAAATTTCTCGATTGATGTTTCTTTTTCAAATAAGTTCATAAACTGGATGCCAGAAATGTACGGAGTCTGCTATCGAGTTCTCGAATTCAAGTTAATGAATGATATGAATGTATAGAACGTCCTGCCAAAAGGGCTTAGACATGTGTCTCAATGTTGTCTGTTTTACAACACGTCCAAGTCCAGGAGATCAAGTGAGATGCTATTCAAATCACCCACACCTGTCTGCCTTTAATCTAATTGAACAGATTTAATTATTGATTTCAAAATTATACAAATCATATTCATATATCCATTAGATAGTTTTAACAAATTTATACAATTTATTATTATAAACTTTAAAAATTTTACCATTTTTTAATTATTTATTACAATTGTTAAATGGGTTTTCTAAAAATGACTCATTAAAAATTTGTTTCTTAAAATGGTACAAATTAATTACAAAAACTTGATTTTCATTTCAAGATCAAAAATATATTCAAATTTACTTGATAAAATATTTGATCCTATATTATATATATATATTGTTAGAATTAGATGGCGATTTTTCTTTATAAATATTATCTATGGTGTGAATTTCTAAAAAATTCTTAGAACGGTTTAATATCTCAAAAATATACAAAAATTCTAGATACTTAAATCAGTGATTCTCAACCACTGTGCCGCGAGATTACGAGGCTCTTAAAGGTAAAACGTTTTTGAGACTAGGTTCTTAAACATTTATGACTTATTTTTGGTTCTAAAAAAAAAATAAAAAAGTTAAACCGTTTTTGGGACCACTTTTTTTCAAAATGGTAAACTTTTACACTTATCTTTTTCTTTGTGTGCCGCGGTAAAAAAAAGGTTGAGAATCACTGACATAGACAATAGTGATGAGTTGTTGTTATTCTCGAAGATTTCTATAATCCGGGTAAAAGAATAAGATTAAAAAAACTTTTCGAAGACATATTCATAGGTTTTTTAAATTTTTTTAAATTAATTACTGAAATAAAAGAAAATATTTTGTATTAGATTTATTTAAATTACTAATTTTATGAAAAAAAAAATCAGAAACAAAATAATGTTCTTTGAAAAATCATTTCTAATAAAAATAAAATACATTTACAATATATAAGCTTTATTAAATTAATTAGATGTTTATTAATAGATAAAGGCTCAATCCTTGTATAGGGGTTCACATATCTGATTGCTACCTTATGTTAGATCTCTCTTACAAGGAATATTCTCATTCAAATGAATGAGGAAAATTAGTTTAACTGAACAAAATTGGGGAATTACTTGAAATAAAAATTAGCAACCTACAATCAAGTAAAATTTGAGAACTGATATTACTGATCATACAAAACATATGTTTATTTATGTTTTTACTAATTGTTCGCGTATGAGGCAAACATTTTGTTGCAAATTTCGAATTTGGTTTTATATATTATTTGTTTAAAAATTAATTATGTATAATATTTAATCAATAAGTATTTTAATGACTTTTATATAATTTTAATATTATAAAAGATGGCAATTAATTATGTTACATTCTGAAAAACAAAGAGAAATTTCAGGGGTTGGCACTTTTGAATAAACCCCCCACTTATAACTTTCATAATTCAGCTGAGGGCATGAAATGATGATCTCGACCTCATTCTTGGTTTAACTATCTAAGGGTTAACAAGTAAAGCCTCCTTTAAACTTTTATGAGAGTAAATTATAGCATTGATAAAGTCGTAGTTTCTTGACTATAATTTTAGAAATGAATTTGATTTACAATTAATTTCGTTATATGTAAATCTCAATTTTAGATTTAGTATACTATGGACTTACCTATTTGGTAATATTATTTTTGAATTTCAATTTATTAAATGCGAATTGGATTTTATTATAAAATAAATTTTCATTTATGAATTTTTCACTTGGCTTTATTGTTTGATCCCCGAAATTTCCCTTTGCATAAATTGCTGATTTTTACATTATTATAACGTTTTTATCAACTTCACGTCATGTCTGTCTGTCTATTCTCTCTTATGACAACTTTTAATTGAGATAGACTTTTGAAAATGTTTATAGATATTTCAATGGACCCCTACAAGGTATGGGAGAAATATAATTGATTTATAACTAATTAATCGTAATATAATTAGCGATTAAGTGCTTTAATATCTTAATTTTCAATCACACCATCTGACGAATTGGTTTTCATTTTGAAAATAATACAAAATAATTTATAAAATTAAATTTAATAATATAATAATTATAATAAAAACATTATTTCAATAATAACATTTTCTTAATATAATTATAATCATTTTTAGAATTAGATTAATATTTTCTTTTTCTTTTATTCTAATTGAAAATTCTCGTATAGCATCATCTTTATCTATTTCTCATCTTAGATCCTTTTCTATGAATAATTTCATTTTATTATTAAAATCACAATAAAAAGAATAAAATAATATAAATATAAAAAAAATGTTATAAAATAACATTTTTTTCATGGACTAAAAAGAATGAAATAATTTTTCTGTAAGCCTGAAAAAGTTTATGAATGAATTGCTTCATATTCAACGAAAAACGTTGGTCGCATTTAGTTTTCATTTATTTTATTTCTATTCAATTAAATTCCTTTATAGAGCTATAATTTATATATATATATTTACATACCACACTAAAACACTTAATTAACAAGTAACACTATTTCTTCTAATATTTATAATCCACTATTTTGGATTTGATTGATAATATGTAAGTAAATTTAAGAAAATAATAATTCTTTTAAAATTTGTTACTACTTTGATATATAAAAAATAATAAAAGATTAATTTCTTAGCTCTCAATCTATCAATTTTATTGCATAATAAAAAAATTTATCCGTTTATATGTTTAATACAATTTTTATTATAGCAAAATTTTGATTTGGTGTTTCATATAAATAAATAAAGCTAAATGCGCCCAACGTTTTAAGTTGTATATGAAGCAATTCATCCATAAACTTTGTCAGGCTTATAGCAAAATTAATTTATTCTTTTTAGTTAATGAAAAAACGTTATTTTATAAATTTTTTATAATTTTTTTTAATCTATATTATAAATTCCTATTATAATAATTCTTTGGTTTTTAAAGCATTTTGTCTTCCTTAATATTCTACTTAATTTTTTATTAAATTGTTTATTTTTTGTTATATAAAATCCAACCATTTGTTTTAAATCTTTTGCCCCTTTTCATTCATTTGGATAACTTATTATTAATAACCTAACACTTTTCCTTGAAGAAGTTCCGATGGTCTTTCCATTATCATTATCCATAGTTTGCATATTTCCTATAAAATATTGCTGGTGACACATATGGTCAAAAATTATTCAAATTAATTCAATTCTGTTATTTTTTATTTAATTTTTATTAATAACTTTTAGTAACTTTCTTTTTCCCTATTCATTATTTCTTAGAAGGGGACTCTTTTTATCTATGAATCTCATTATTCTTTAAGACAATCGATATCTCAAGTGTTTTTTCTTAAATTTTTTTAAATTTTCAATTACTCTTGTCTCCCTCGCCTTTTAACTAATGGATTTTCAATTTTCAAATTAAAATTAGAAATAAATATGATAATTTATAAAAAAAAATGAATTTTTACAATATTATATTGAAATTCAATAAATAGATATTATTGATATAAATATAGGTATATTTACCAATGATTTTATGTTTCCTCATATAAATTTAATATTTTCTAAAATAATTTGAAGATAATTTTCTAATTGGATTGATATTGTATAAAAAAAAACAAAAGAAATATATATTATTAAATATAAATATATATTTATTGATTATAAATCAAGTGGGTTTGGTGAGTTTTTTTACTAAACTCTTCAAGTGAAAAATAAAAGTTTAAAATTTAACTTTCAAATTGCTTGAATTTAATTAATCACATTGAAGACTTTTAGCCACTTTATCTTCTTTTAAATAAACAAATAAAAATAATATAAAAATACATTTTAAAAACACGCTTTTATTTAAATGCACTAAAAAGGAGAAAATAATTTATCCGCTCACACAACGATTTCCTAACAATTAATCATATCTAAAAAATGAAATCATGGGCGCCAAACATTCAGGGAAAGAAAAAGAATACAAAGGACATTTCATTGTATATGCACAAACCTTTCTGTTTTATCCTTTTCCAATACACTTGATAACTATGACTAGTTGAAGTTGAATTTGCGCTTTTTCCTGCATATTTGGCGCTCACACTTTCATTTTTTTAGATATGATTAATTTGAAATTTTTAAATTAAAAAAAAAAATAATTTAGAAGTTCAACAAATATGATAACTTGAAAACTTAAAGAGATAAATCTATTAAAAAATTATTTTAATTATTTTATTTAATAATTTTATTATATTTTATTTTACTATTTAAGAAATAATCTTTTCAGATTTATTTGTGATTATATTTATATTGATAAAAAAAAATATTAAAACATATACAATTTCAACAAATTATTATGTATCAATTCGGAGGCAAGGTGATGTGATAGTTGAATATAATTTAATAAATAAAAATTAATATAATATATATATATATATGAAACAATGACAATTGAAAACAATAAAAAATAGCTTAAAATTTGTTTATTAATAATTTAAATTAATTAAACAAAAATTTGAAATTTATTATTTTTAAATATAGAAAGATATAATTTTTAATATTTTGGTTAGATAAAATTAAGTAAATGGTGATAAAAAAATGATTTTTACAATGGTCCTATCTTATTTTATTATACTAACAAAAATTGTATATATTTGAATATTTTTAAGATATTAAACCGCTTTTAGGATTTTTTAGAAATTCACACCATAGATAATATTTATAAAAAAAATCGGTCTGTATTGGATTCAGCCTCAAGAAAAATCAACTTTATTAGTATTTTCTTAATAATAAATAACGTCATCAACTGCGCCATCCATATTGATATTTGCCTCCCGCCATTCTTGTTTAATTGATATTGTATTAATATTCTTTTGTATTTAAAATATTTTAAAATTTTTTATTTAATTTCGAAATAAAATTAAACATATTTATTTTAATAATATTTTAGAATCAAATTACGAAATATATTCCCCCACGCAAAAAACAAAAAAATATTCATGAAGTTAGCATATTAACAATTATAATGAAAGAAATTTCAAATAATTTGATCCAGGGATATTAAATAAATTATATTATATTAATTAAAATGTTTTATAGATTAAATTACAAATAATATCAATGATATTTGATTGTTATAAATAAATAATAATAATATAATAATATAAATTCTGAAATTATATTGACACCTGTACTTGTCTATATTTTAATTAAGAAAGGTTTTATTTTTTTTATCAGTAGTAATTCTTGGTCGAAACAGTCTATAAGCTCTATTGCTACTTTGAAAAAAAAAAAAATAAAACTGAAGCCATCTAATTATAACAACATATATATACGATATATAATATAGGATCAAATATTTTATCAAGTAAATTTGAATATATGTTTTTTCTTGAAATGAAAATCAAGTTATTTTAATTAATTTGTACCATTTTAGGAAACAAATTTTTAATGGGTCATTTTTAGAAAACACATTTAACATTTTTAATAAATAATTAAAAAATTATAAAATTTTTAAATTTTATAATAACAATTTATATAAATTTGTTAAAGGGTCGAGCGATAGCACGATGTTCCAGGTACTAAATATATTAAACATGAGAATAATTGGTTAAATTATTTTCTACCATAAATCATTTTCAATTATTTGTTTCTTTGAGTACATATAACGAAAATGTTAATGCATGAAAGGAGTGTTTCGATTTTTCCACCGTATGTGCAAACGATTTTCTTTTTTTCTTATTCTGGCAATGAATGTCTCGAGAAGAGGACCCAATAAGCGAAGTGGATCCATTAATCTTAAGTAGTAAAGGTTTGTTAACCCTCAACCCCTAAGATTGTGAGTTGCACGCTCTTCATGAGGTGCGTGAGAATCAAGAGGCGGGGCTTGCCAAAAAGGGGTTGGGGCCGGGGAGGACCGAACGGCACCGAGGGGCGCCGATTGTTCGAAAGCGGCGCTTTCGGCGCCAACAGCAAACACTCGTCGGCGTCGTCAGCCGCCGTCGCCATCTCATCGGGAGCGATGCGAGTTTGGCGCTCAACCGGCTGCGCCCGTCGAAAATTAAGGTACGCACCACGAGCTTCCAATTCCACAAAACAATAAAAATAAATAAAATCAATCATTGATCCCATCAATAAATAATAAGAAGAATCAATTTTTTTTTTTTTTTTTTTTTTTTTGACATCATATCTTGCGAATTTTAATAATTATTCATGATTTTTCACAGAATTGAAAGACAATTTTCGTCATAGAACAAAAATAATTTATTTTTAATGAATATAATAAAAAAAAAAAAAAAAAAAAAAATAAGTACCACCGTGATAAATGATATAATTGGATAATTATATGATTTATAACAGAAATTTATACAAAATACTAAAAAAAATAAATAAAATAAAATAAAAAATACACACACAATCCAGCAACACATTATTTTAAAGAAAAACATTTTAAAAGCAAGCATGCCGTTAATGGAATGAATATATATATATATTGTATATCCTCACCATTCGGATTGGCAATAAAGAGAAGAGGGTTCATTGTTTTGATAATCGAGAATGATGATGATGGACCGGACACTTTGAAAACACGTTGTACTATTGAAAATTAACATGTCAACCAGGATATAAATTAAACAAATCAATTCAATAAATTCTATTACGTTTCCTAAGAATTTTTATTATTTTTTTTTTTTTTTTTACTTTCAAAATCATTTAATTTAATGAATTATTCATTAATTTCTTTTTAAATCCAATATAAACAACATATAATTAGATTAAGTAATTTTTTTTTAAGAATTTAATAATATGGTCATGAATAATTGTTTTTTTTTTATTATTATTTTTAATTTACAATCGAGTTGAATATACCTACGTGACGTAGATTTATCATTTTAATAAATATAATTAAAATAATATAAATATAAAAAAATAATAGTAGATAATAATAATAATAATAATAATAACTTTTAATTTAAATAAAGTAATTTTTTTTTAGTAAAACATTGAAAATATATTTACTTCAATTTATTTCGAAGAAATAAAATATTATTTAGGAATAAATATAAATTTAATAATAAAAATAATTTAAAAATTCATAACTCACATCTCTCATATTAGTTTTACAATAATAAAATATTTGATATCATATCATGTTTTAATCATTAATAATAAAAAAAAATAAATATATCAGATGTAGAAGTATGAAACCGGATTTTTTTTTTGTAAAAATTGCACGTCTGTTATTTGAAAATTATAAAAAATATTTTATTCAAAATAGTCTGCAATTTAAGCATTTTCCCCACGTCGTCGGCAGGTTATGAATGCCACGACAAAAAAACAATTCTTCCTTTGAAGCGTACCACTTGTCGAACCATTTTTGTACATTTTCATACAAATTCAAGTCTTGTTCGGTTAGTGCATGTCCCAATGATGCGAATTGATGGTAATCAGACGGAGCCAAGTCTGGAGAATAAGCCGCATGCGCTAGTACTTCTTAATGGAAGGCCTCGATCGTATCCGTGTGTGAGGGGGCATTATCATGAAGTAAAATGACTTTATGTTGCCTCTTTGTATATTCCGGTCGTTTTTTCACGTATTTCTCGATTCAAATCGATCATTTGTTGTTGGTAGCGATCAGTTTTAACGGTTTCGCCAGGTTTTAGTAGCTCATAATATATTATACCCTTTTTTACACTTTTTTGTTGATTTCCCATGCTCCTTGTTTCTCACGTCAATCTTTTAAACCCCTCAAAGCATTGACTTTTGCCAAGAGCATGTTCACCGTATGCTTCGAAAAGCATTCTATGCCAAGTCACTTACTACACTATACTGCATTATTTATTTTGATTTCTCAAGAATGTTAATTTTCTACATAATTATATTATATTTTTTATTTTATAATATAAAGTTAGACGAAGTATTTTAATTTTTATTTTCAGTAATTAACGATTAAACATATTTGATTCAAATTAATTTTTAATTTTATAAAAATAAGATAATTTTTCTATATAAAAAAACAACAATATGTAATTTATCGTTTGTACAAATTTACAGTTTTCTCCTTTTTCATCTTTCAATATTCGCGGCCCAGTTTTCAATCATTATTTTAATCGCGCCTCTCACTTACAATAAAATGAATACAATAATAAATAATATATATTAAGTATTTTCAATTCTCTTTTTAAATTATTTTTAACTTGCTGTCAAAACAACAATTCATGTTTGTCTTTCAGAGAGTTAATCAATTTAATTTAAAAATTTATTTTCTATTGAATACTCTTGCGCCCCACGGGTTGAGAATTATTGAATTAAACTAAATAAAAAAATGATGTAAAGTTAATATCTCTCTCTCTATATATATATAGATATAGATATTGAAGAACTAAAATTAAAAATTATACAAATATAATATCGTTAATTATTGAAAATAGAAGAACTTGAAATAGTTTAACCCTTAATATTAGTTTATTAAAACATTTAATTTTAATCGCGGGTTCCGTGAAAATCTAAATTTAATTTTTAGTATTATTAATCGTGCCGATAATTGAAAAAAAAACCCAGAATTTTATATACAAATTTTTAATTTAAAATATATAATATTAATTATATATATTAATATATTTTTAACATTTTTACTATCTCGCGATCACGCAAATTTTCGATGCCGAGATTTTGATGTTTTTATACGTTTTGAAGGTTCCTGAATCATTTTCACTAAAGTTGAGAAAAATGTCTGTGTGTGTATCTATGTGTGTGTGTATGTGTGTGTATGTAGACAAGATTACGCAAAAACGGTTTGAGCTAGAATCAAGAAATTTGGTATACGGGCATTATTCGAAATTCGTAGTTTTCTATCAACTTTTGAGAAATGTAGCTCAACCGGAAGAGGGTCATTACTTACGACGTTTTGATTTTTTTTCTTCTAAAGTGACCGTAAAAATAAAGATATATGTTTGATAGTTTTTCACACGATTAATAATTGTATAAAACTGCTATATATAGAATTTCAGCTTGATTGAATCGCTGAAAGTACCAGAATTAATTTTTAACACTGCAAATCACGCGCCAACACGTGCCGTGGTGCCATCACTAAAGAGCCAAACATGCGCTGGTTTAATAAATATGATTATTATTAATTTTAACTTATAATTTAATTAATTAAATTTAATTTAAATGTAATATATGTTAATTAATCCAATTCAAATTTGCGAGATAGTCCAGTGGAGACACTCCAGCTTATTTTAATATTTAAAAAGTAATAAAGAAATATTTTTGAAAAAAAAAATTGAAAATTTTTATTTTTATTTAAAATTGAACAATTATGAGAATAGAAATTGATAATAATAATAATAATAATAAACCTCTGACTTTTGTACATCCTACGCAAGGACAGCGTCTATCAAATTGTCAAATATCAATTAGGTGTACTATGATCAGTAGAACGAGTCCTATCAACCTCTATCTTGATTTTCTTGATCGGAGGCGGTACTTTTTATCAAGTAGCTTCCCAATTTTGATCCCGGAGATTGGGTTGACTTTGTCCCATAGACTTCAGCTAGAGAAATTTCTTTGTCACTAGAATGTGAACTAACGACGTTACATCTCACCATGTGGTGCCTTCATGTTTAGAAATTAATTCTATAATTTAATTTATATTTTTTTATGTTCATAATTATATTTTATACATAAATACAAAATAAACTTAAATCGTCTATTAATTTATTGTAACAATATATCATCATCAATATATATAATTTCCTATGTATGAAATGTCTGTAACATTATGAAGTTAGCTACAAATTTAGAATTTTACAATTTACAATTTTTATAGAATTTAAAATAAAAAAAATTTGAAACCCAAATTGAAATATTCTAATTATTTTATATTAATATTATTTTTTATCTTAAAAGAGAATTTATTAAACATAATAAACATAAAAAAAGAAACCTATCAAAATTATCAATTTGTGACTAACTTCATTTTTTTTAAATTTTGTTTTGTTATTATTAAATATTGGAAAAAAAAATTAAAAAAAAATATTGCGACCATTTGAATAAAGTTAATAATCTATATTTAAACATTTTGTTGTTTGGTAGATATTTGAAACAAAACTTCCTATAAATTATTATTATTAATCAATCTCGTGCGGCTCGAAGCTGCCTGTCCCTTTAAGAAGAGTTTTATTCCTCCGGCTGTATATGATGCCCGGAACGGGTAGTATATATACATATATTAATGATAAAATTTAATTACCAGTTTTGATTACATAATCATCTTGTAAGATGTCTAATCATCAAAATCGTTATATGTTAGAACTAATAATTTCGACAAAAGATTATGAAATACAAATATTTCAGCAGTTTGGATAGATACAATATTTATACAAATACAATAATATAAGCAAATCAAGTTCAAATGTTATTTGTCACGAAACTTTCACTAGCCAATCATTTATCTTTATTAAGTTTGAGTATTAGGATAAGAGAGTCTATTGATGGATAGATGGATGGAAGGGCATGGGGGATGAAGCAAGGAGTGCAATGAATGAATATCCGTTCATTATGCAAGTCTAACATAACGGAAATTATTTGTCAACTTGCATGTTGTCTTCCAGTCTTATTAAATATTAAATTACTCGCCCCTTTCACCTGCAACGTTTAAGTCCTAAACTTATTTGACTATTTCCTTTATATCAAATAGAATAATCCTTTTGATTAGAAGGAAATTATGGATTGTGTTATAATTAATTATAATTAATCAATGTATCAATTCTCCTTCATATTTTATTACTTTAAGGTCAAATATATTAATGAATTTATTAGTACAAGAATGTTTTTCATTTACACCTAATATATGCAAATTATTATATTCTACCTGGTTCACCGAGCCGCCGCTCGGTACTTGAAAAAAAATTATTCCTAATGAACTATGAAGATTATTATTTAAAATAAATAAACAACAAAATATATTAAATAAATTCAAATAATTTAAAAGAAGATAAATTAAAAAAAAAAAATAGTCATAAAACATAGGGCCCTTAAACGTACGTAATCCAGTGAAAGACAGAAAAGTATGGCCTGTGGATATAACATAATATATATTTCGTAATTTGATTTCAAAATATTATTAAAATAAATATTTTTAATTTTATTATAATTTTTTCTATTTAAAGAAGGGCTGTCCGGCGCCATTTTTTTATTATTAAAATTCCTATTTTAAATTGAGAAAAAACTAACAAAGATTTTCCCGAGACTGAAACTAATACAGATCGATTTTACTATATAAAAATTATCTATGGTGTGAATTTGAAAAAAAATTTTCGAGCTGTTTAATATCTCAAAAATACGAATATATATATATATATATATATATATATATATATATACAATTTTTGCTATTATAATAAGATAAGAAACTAAGATAATTTTTGAGAATTTCACAAGTACTACATTTTTTACTTTTTAAAACCAATAAATATTTAAAATAATTCAACATCAATTTAATATAATATATAATATGATATAAACTACATTTAATATTAGTATAATAATATTAATAAATAATATCAATATATAAATTTTTATATTGTGAAATGTAAAAAATAGGTATGGGAATTATAGAAATAAATTCTTTTAACTTTGTTCCATCATATATTTTATTAAATCTGCTTTACAACTTCAAATTATTTTTTTAATCATTATAATTAATTTTAATTTTTAAATTTTAAATTTTAAATAGGTGTATTAGTTAAGATTATAAATTAATAATATATTATAAACACTTTTTTACTTTTCAATCGAAAAAAATTTAAACGTATTGTAATCCCGATTGACTATGCAGTTTTTGACACATCTCCACGTTTCAAGTTATTCTGATTTTAAAAAAAAGTGGAGTATGAACAAAATTCACATCCACAATAGTAAAACTGATCATAACCAAATTTTATATTACGGCTCTCTATTAGGTGGCTTACGACCTCATAACATTTTTACTTAAACTCATTCATATATAAACAAAAAAGTAAAATGTGACAGAATTTCTTAAAATATAAAAAATATAAAACAAAATTATTTGAAACAATTTATACAGAACAATTTATAGAGAATGAATCAATTAAAATATCAAATTGTTTGAAAAAAGTATTGATCACATTTCACTTTCTTTTGAAATAAATGCAAATATGTGAATTTGTTTAAGATGATTGTAAACAAACAGACAGGATCTCTCTTTCTCTCTCTTATATACATATATATTTATATATATATTATAAATAACTTGGTATATATTTTCTATTTAGAATCATATCTTGGTCTCTAATATTATCTAATCCAGGTTATTCTGTACAAGAATCCTTTGATAACATCTTCAATGGCATTCTTTACCTAAGCATACATGCATTAAATTCTTCCCTTAATTACGTGAACGCGTATTCAGTAATGCTTGAAGTAGTCTTTTCAGAAATGACTGTTACAAATTATAAAAAGATTTTTTTTTATTAATATAAAATTGAAAAATTAAATTTTAAAATGTATACCTACACAATACATTAATTCTTTATAATTTGAATATCTGTTGTTCAAATAATGATCCTCGTCGTTATATTTTAAATTTTCATGAGTTTAATAATATACAATAGTTAAAAGAAAACAAAACATGAATCCTTACTGAAATAACTATTATGTAGTATAAAATAGTTTATAAAATTTTGAAATATAATTTGTATGAAAACTGATAAAAACGAAAAAAAAATATTAATTTTTATTTCTTCACTTTAAAATACTCAATCTTGTTAAATCGTTTAATGTTTATTTTCATAAATATTTCAATCGATTTCGATAAAATATCGTGTTACTTAAAAAGGAAATTTGCCTTTGGGAAAAAGAGGGTGTCGGCAAATCGCGCAAAATCCTTTTATACCTTGTAGGCTAGCATTAAAAAAGAATTGGTGATCTAGTCAAATGATAGTATTCCATTTTAAAAATATTTTTTGTATGTTAATAAATATATATATTTAATATTGATACTGAAAAAAATATTTAAATTGAAATATATTTAAAAGGTATAAATAAAGCAAAAGTAAAAGAATACTTATATAGACTAATATTTATTTATCTATAAAGAATGGACTGATAGCTCTCTGAGGCATTCTATCTATTAGAAAATTAAAACTGAATTTTTTTTTTAATATTTTTTCAATTTATGAAATAAACTGAAAAAAATAAGAAATAAAATTAATAGGTTAAGGTTAAGTTATTCAAAACACTAGGTTATAAGTTTCAATTTACATTTTATTAAACTTTATGATCAAATTCTTGTACTATACTGTGTAGAATTGGAAATTGTTTAAAAAAAAATTTCAGGTTAAAAAAATTTTCAAATCTAAATTACATTACAATTTTTAATAAACTTTCTTATGTTTAATTAATTTATTATTAATTGAATATAAATTATAATCGAATATATATAATATTACAATGTCAATTCAACACATAAAAAAATCTGGAGTGTCTCCACTCGACTATCTCGCAATTTGTATTGGATAAAATAACATATATTATATTTAAATTAAATTTAATTAATTAAATTATAAATTAAAATTAATAAATAATATTTATTAGAGCGTGTTTGACTCTTTGTTGATGACACCATGCCACGTGCTGGCGGGTGATTGGCAGTTAACGTGTTAAAAAAATTAATTCCGGTACTTTCGGCGATTCAATCGAGCTGAAATTCTATATATATGAGTTTTATACAATTTTTAATCATGTGAAAGTCTATTAAACATAAATTTTATTTTTACGGTCAGCTTAGAGGAAAAAAATGAAAACGTGGTAGGTAATGTAATGGTCCTCTTCCTAATGAGATACATTTCTCAAAAGTTGATAGAAAACTACGAATTTTGAATAATGCCCGTGTACCAAATTTCATTATTCTAGCTCAAACCGTTTTTGCGTAATCTTGTCTACATACACACACACACACACACACATCTCTGACGAGATAGTCAAAAAAATGTTAATATCAAATGAAAAAAATAATAATTATCCTGAATGTGAAAATAAAATGATTTTACCCTCCCCACACATTAATTCAATATTCTTTTGTCTAATAATCTTAATTTTTTTATTCTTTTTAAAAATTAATCTATTAAAAATAATAGATATTTATTTTATGTGTGTTTATGGTTATAAGTTTTCAAATTCCAAAAATATTTTTTAAAATGTGTGTATTGAAGCTTCCTAATCCCTTCCGATTCTTATACCCATTAAGACTTCAATGTGGATTAAAACTATTTGAGTAATCAAGAGAAATAAGTAATAAAAAAAAATGAATTAATTTCAAGATATCATTCGTTTTATATGATGATGGATTGAGGTTAAAAGATGGAAAGGGGGTGCAAGCAATGAGAATAAATCAAAACGATGTATGTATGATATTGACGTCACTTTTACGAATAAATGAACTCAATTGAGAGTGGCATGTGGGAAAAACGCTGAGTTCGTACCCCCCACCCTTCCCCTTTTCAAAACACAACCACCCTCTGTCTCTCTCACTCACCAAACCAGCAGCCCCTATTCTGATGCTTACCTTGTCAAATTTCCTCCCAATTCTCATTATTTTTTTTAACAGATCAAATTTGTTTTTAATTAATTATTATCGGTCAATGCAATAAAATTTAATATCGCATTGAAAAATTTGGAGTAATATTAAAATTAATGACAATGACATTTTGATTACATAGAATAAAACACAAAAAAAAAAAAAAAAATTGGTAAAATTAGATAACATAGTGTACAATTACTATCTTCGTTAATACAACAATATCTTAGTTAATGCAAATATATGGCCATTTTTAGCCATTTTAAAGGATTAAATATACTATAATTTATTTAATATATATAAATAAAATACTTGTTTTTTAAGGTATTTAATAGGAAAAATGGATTAAAAATTTCATGTATCTTGGAAATAGAGAAATAAATAAATACTAGTAAATTAATTCTTTTTAATAAATAAAATAACAAAAATAAAAACTCTGACTTTTATACGACCTACGCAAGGACAACGCCTATCAAGTCGGTTATATCAATTAGGTGTCCTATGATCAGTAAAACGGGTCCTATCAACCTTTACCTTGATTTTCTTGATCGGAGACGCTATCAAGTAGCTTTCCCAATTTTGATCCCGGAGGTTGGGTTGACTTCGTCCCATAGAATAAATAAATAAATAAATAAATTACAAAAATGCTAAATGATTTTGTAGGTATTATCTAAAAAAGTCTTTAGTAAATTTTACAAATAAATGAAAATATAATACTTCATATCCACTAAAATCATCAGAATGTTTATTATTATATTCTTGTTAAATGAAATTAGATATTTAAATTTAACTAAATGAAATTCACTTATAATATGTAAAAATAATATATAAATAAATATACATATAGAAGAGTGAATAAATAAATCTATAATTTGCTTAATATCCATTTCATCATCGCAATATATTTTCGTAATTTTATAATCAAATTTATTCAGTCATAAGTGAATTGATTTATTTTGTATTTTATTCGGAATTATAAACGGCTCATTTGAAAACAAACATATATATATATAAATAATATATATAATATATAATTAAATATTGAATTCAATTATAATATGTTCTGTTCATTTTTATTGTAAGCCAATTTATTTTTTTTATAACCTAGTCTTTTATTAGTCATATGTTTTTGATGTTGGGGCGTCAAATATCTTATTAAAATATTAAATGCCTACATACTCAGAAAACTGATATTTGATATGAAAATAAAAATACAAAGTGAGGATTTGAATTTTAATGAAAAAGAAAACATAGAAGATAATATTAATCTAAAACTAGATTGTAGTAGTAATTTTAATGGACCACAAACCCAAAACTATCTCAAGTTTCGTAGGAAATAAAACAAAAATAAAACAATTCAATAATAATAATAACCTACATCAATAAAAATCAATGGGAAATACGAATAACATTCAAAGTGTAATAATTAAATGAATAATTGATTAACAAATAAATTAATGGAATTAACTCACAATTCAACAAATAATAAATTAATTATAGCCTATTAAATTAAATAAATTTATTTTGTAACGATAAGGTCAGGCCCTCAGTGAAGATAGGTTCTAATTTGTTCCATTGATATCAACCTTCCCCTATAACGAAACTAAGTACATTAGTATAAATAAGATTTCCTTCTTATCCCTTCATCCCTATTTGAAGTTATTTTTTACTTATTATTATTCTAAATGATTAATTATAAATCGAAAAAATATTGCATTCATTTCATTAAGTTAATTATATTTTATTAATTTTTCAATTAAGAAAATAAAATAAATAGAAATTGCCTAAAAAAAATTAAATATATATTAATAGATATATAAAAAAAATTCGTTTTATGCTTATAACATTTCTATCGGAAAATTTAATCTTGTTCAATATTGATAAAAAAAAAATTATGAGTATATATATTGAATATAGACCGGAAATTAGTAAAAACCATTTGAGTTTTAATACATTTAATAAAATTGTTTATATAAATTCTAGATTCTATTTCAGTATTATATAAACAGGGTGTCCAAGAAGTAGCTTCAAACTTTTAAAAAACGTATAAAAATAAAGTAACAAAAATACTAACTTACCGTTTATTTATTTTATGTAAAATTATAAAAAAAACCCAGAACAATACATTGGACACCTAATAAATTATTCTTATAGATTTTTGACCATGGCCGTCCGTAAAAGAAGCATTGCCGAATAATTCAAGTTTTTTGTTCGTTGGTGTGAGTAATTGGATATTGGGCGAGGATTTTTTTTCACAAACCCACATAAAACATAGCAAAGACATTATATCGGCGAATCGAGTTGGCAAAGGTTTGCAATCTTCTCTACTAATCCAGCATCTTCACAATTTTCAGCACTTTCAAACCATAATGGAGTATGTGGGAGTTATAAAAATCTTTGATAAATTTTGAATTGATTACAGTAAACAATAAGTTTATATATTTATTCCCCTAACGTGCAAAGATACTTTTTGAACACCCTGTATCATTATAAAATTAAATACAAAAAAAAATTTAAAAAGCTTTCTTGTGTGTGTGTGTGTGTGTGTGTGTGTGTGTGTATGTAGACAAGATTACGCAAAAACTGTTAGAGCTAGAATAATGAAATTTGGTACACGGGATTTATTGAAAATTTGTAGTTTTGAAAAATGTAGATCATTCGAAAAAGGACCATTACCTACCACGTTTTGATTTTTTTTCTTTTAAACTGACGGTAAAAATAAAAATATATGTTTGATAGTTTTTCACATGATTAAAAATTGTATAAAACTGATAAATTTTGAATTTCAGCTTGATTGAATCACTGAAAGTACCGGAATTAATTTTTTAACACTGCAAATCACGCGCCAGCACGTGGCGTGGTACAAATGACTCGAGTATCTTTTACAAAGAGTCAAACATTATTTATTATTTATTAATTTTTATTTAAATATAATATATGTTATTTAATCCAATTCAAAATGCGAGATAGTCAAGTGGAGACACTCCAGCTTATTATTTTTTAATTTTTTTATTTTAATGACAGTTTTAAATATTACCACATCATCTATTTCATGATTCAATATTTATTATTTTGATGGGAATTTTTTTTTTGCTGAAGAACATTGTTTTACACCTAGAAATCAGAGATTTCTCTATTTCAGTTATCAAATGGGGACTTCTAATATATTTCATATATCATTTTGCTATAAACTTAACTGGGACTTTACATATATAATTTTTCTAATTATGCCTCGCCTCAATTTCAAATTTCAACTCGAAATAAATAGATATAAATATAAAAAAAAAAAAAATTATAAAATTACGTTTTTTTCATTGCCTAAAAAGAGTAACTGAACAACTCCATTTATTTTGCTCCGATTAATTTTTTTTCAAAAAAATTCGGATTTTATATTTATATCATTTTATTCTTTTTAATGCGATTTTAATTCGATAACATAAAATTATTCTTAGAAACGGATCTAAGATGAGAAATAGATAAAGATGATTTGCAAATAGAATAAAACAAAAAGAAAATATTAATCCTTTAAAAATGATTATAATTATATTAAGTAAATGTTATTATTGAAGTAATCTTTTAAAAATATATTTATTATAATTATTATATTAATTAAAAATTCCTCTTTTAATTTTATAAATTATTTTGAATTGTTTTCAAAATAAAAACCAACTGAATATTTATCTGTCAGATGGCGTGAATGAATATTCAAATATATTTATTGTGGTTTTGATGATTATTAAAGGGATTTTTATTAATACACCACATATTTGTATAATCTATTTTATTTAGTAAAATAAATGTACAACGTTTCAACTGCTTATTCTGCAGACATTATCAAGTACCGTATGCTTGCTCCGATTCAAGCAGACTGACAGCAGACGGAACAAGCATACGCTACTTGATAACGTCTGCTGAAAATTCAAATACTAAAACAATTGATCGCTAATTACATTACAATTAATTAGTTATAATTGAATTAAATTTCTTCTATACCTTCTAGAGATCCATTGAAATATCTACAAAAATTTTCAAAAGTTTATCTTAATGAAAAATCGATATCAATTTGTCATAAGAGCTCGAACAAACAGTCAGAGCACAGACAAACAGACAGACATGAAGTGAAGTTGAGAAGATCGTTATAATATAATAATAAAATCTCTAAGCCAGAGGTGGCCAACCCAAATGATCTTGCGGGCAACTTTGGAAATGCATCATAACTTCGCGGGCCGCATATAAAATTATACATACCCATATTAGATTTAGACCCATTATAGATATTGTATGCTGTGACAAATTGAAAAATAATGAATTTTTATTATGTTTACTATTATTTTTACATATAAGCATATATAATACTAAAAATAAAAAAAGAAACAACGAAATAAAAAAAATGAAATCATATTTATTTCACTAATGCGATATTTGTTTCATGAGGGCGCAGAATATAAAAGTGTGATGAATCTCGCGGGCCGCAAAAATGTTTACGGCGGGCCACATGCGGCCCGCGGGCCGCGGGTTGGCCATCCCTGCTCTAAGCTGTCAAAAATCGTTTTGCACAAATATCTGAAACTGAATTTGTAAATTATATCCATTTATTATACATTATATAATATTTAATTAATTAATTTTATGAATTACTAAAAAATTTATTTAATGTATTTACCCTTATTATTCTAAAAATATTTATAAAAACAAAATATAATCTTTAATCAAAATAATTCTATATTATATGATAGGGGTAGTTCAACGAATGAAAAAATTGAAACATTTTTTTTTTTTTTTTTTTTTTTGTTAAAGTAATTTTACTTTCAATTAACAGGAGTTAACAAAAATATTTTGTCCACAAAAAGTTAATTTAATTTTAAAGTTTTCTTTTTATATAATTGGCTTTAAATAAAAATATAAAATCATATATTCATTAATTTGATATTAAAAATACTTTAATTAATAAACTTACTCAAAGTCTTTTGTCAATATTTTTGTTTAAAAAAAAAATCGAGATAATGTTTTGTAAGATAAAATGATTAAATAAGATATATACCTACACATTGATGACTAGAGATTAGATAGAATAAGTAAATGAAGAAGAACGAATTGTATTTATTAATATATGTGTATAAAAAAAATTATTCAATTAAATATTATAATATATAATTGTATGGGGTTGGAAAACGTGGCTAGAATGGAAAGATTCGTGAGATACTTGTGTGTGGAGGGACAAAGTGGTGAAGTGATCTGTTGGTATACCAAAGAAGCAAAGAGCAACAATATAAAGAAGGATGGGATTTTGGAGAGAATACAGGTTAGATGGACATGGGGCAGAATAGAAAAGGTTGGATGAATGAGGTTGCTACGGCCAATAAATAATTATTGTGAGGCGTAAAGCCATAGAGATAATTACTAGATAGAATATAATTTGATATTATTTGAAATTAGCTGGAGTGTCTCCACTCGACTATCTCGCTATTTGAATAGGATTAAATAGCATAATATATTATATTTAAATTCAATTCAATTAATTATAAATTATAAATAATAAATATTAAACCAGCGCATGTTTGGCTTTTTGTTGATGGCACCACGTCACTTGTTGGCGAGTGAGATTTGCAGTGTTAAAAAATGAATTCTGGTAATTTCAGCGAATCAATCAAGCTGAAATTCTATATATAGCAGTTTTACACAATTATTAATCATGTGAAAAATTATCAAACATATATCTTTATTTTTACGGTCACTTTAGAGGAAAAAAATCAAAACGTTGTAAGTAATGACCCTCATCCGATTGAGCTACATTTCTCAAAAGTTGATAGAAAACTACGAATTTTGAATAATGCTCATGTACCAAATTTCATCATTCTAGCTCAAACCGTTTTTGCGTAATCTTGGTTACATACATACACATATACACACACATAGATACACACACAGACATTTTTCTCAACCTTAGTGAAAATGATTCAGGAACCTTCAAAACGTATAAAAACATCAAAATCTCAACATCGAAAATTTTCGTGATTGCAATACTATCTCTTACGAGATAGTAAAAAAGCATTATTTTTAATTAATATTTTTAAATAATTTAATATTATATCTTTGTATATTGTTTTTTAATTATTACTTTTAATTTTTAACAATCCGAAATATATTTTACAAAGATTATTTGAATACTTAAAATGTAATATTTTTTTATTTTTAAATTTTATTTCATTTATTAATATTACTAATCCATATATTTATTTATTATTTTTCTAATCGCAATTTGATTGATAATACTATTTTTGAAGTGGATGGGAATATTGAATGTTTCTCTGTCACATTTTTACTTTAACTATACTTTGACTTTTAATAAATGCAAGAAAGGATTTATCAGTGGGTTTAACAGAGAAGGAGAGGAGAAGGAGAGGAAAGGATAGGAGATGGAGGGGGAGATGGAATATGTGGATTCCTCCGACAGATACAGATGTGACTGTCAAAGGGCAAGTGTCCTTTTGGACATCAAGAGTCTTTTGCATATTTAGTAACTCTCCCCTTCATTCTGTGACCCTTTTCTACTGTTTCTACAGGCTCATTCTTATTCCTACAATCCTCCCCTATGTGTTTATGAGTGTGAGAAGGGTTAGGAAAGGAGAAATCGGAAGGAGTGGTTGCATAAGTTGTAGGAGGGAAAGTATTGGATTTTTTCAAGACATTCAAATTCGTTTACTCGATCTCCATCGTTGTATATTTTTCTTTACTCGCCTTACGAGTTTATTATCATCGGATGAAAGAAGAATTATTTTATGTCTCTTTCATTCAACCTCTCACCACTCTATCAAAGCAAAGTTTGTTTTCACTTGTATTCATATTGATTTTCGTATCTTAAAAGAAAACTAAATAACGATTAATTATAAAAATAGATTTATTTTAGAAAAATGAATACAATATAAAAATAAGGTTCAAAGAAAAACAAATTTTTTAAATAAAGTTAATTATTATAAATAAACTTAATTATAATCAAATTGATTTCTTTTTTATGTTTTATTTGTAATTTCAAAGAACATTTTGAATTAATATTATAAAAAAAAAATTACAATATAAGTACTTATATTTAATTAAATTTATGAGTGCCCATTCATTTAAATTAAATGCAATACATTCACTTGTATATATTGGAGATGATTATATAATTTACTAAAAGTTTTAAATTTTCTATTAAATTATAATAATTTTTAATCACTTATAAATATTGTCTTAAAGTATTATAATAAAACAAGTATGGTGAAAAGATGCAATTGATGCTGAAAAGTAATTCATATGAAGTTTTACAAATTATATAATATACTTATATCAAATTTTTAAAATTTGTTAAAATAGAATTTATGAATATCATTTATTAATTATTAATTATTTATTTTATAACATTTAAGTTAATCAAGTTAATACTTAAAAAATAGAATAAAATAGGTTGTAGTATTATAAGTCACACACACATCCATTATATCTAATATAATATTAAATAAAACATGTTTGATACTAGTTTTTTGGTAATTGTTTACAAAACGAGAAGCTTCAGGGATTTGAATGAAACTTAGCCAAAGGATTCTTTTTTTAATTCCAAAGAAACTTTTCTTATGCAATATTTCTCGGTCTTTACTAGTTTGCGAGATAGAAATTATTAAAGTTTGACAGAAAAATTAGTTATGAATGAGCAGCCATTTAATAATGTTTTATTGAATATATAATTCACTAATTTTAGATTTTTTCAGTTCGGTTTGGATATAGAAAAATTATTTAATTAATTAATTTTTTAATTTTCATATATCCAAACTGAACTGACCAAAAAAAACAACTGAAAATTAGTGGATCCCTTTGTTTGCCAAATGAATAAAATATGGTAGCTAAATATCAGGTCGTCAAGTATGAAATTTGTAGAAAAAAACACAAAGTTTATTGATAACTTACAAACATAAGGAGTTATTCTAATCATCGAAGTATGCACCCATATTGTCTACACACTTTTGCCATTTAAGTGGGAGGTTATTCAGGCCGTTAGTATAAAACCCTGGTAAACGGGAGTCAATGAATTCCTGGAAGGCCAGTTTAACTGCATTATCGGAATTAAACTTTTTTCCTATCAAGAAGTTGTCCAAATTTCGGAAGAAGTGGTAGTCAGTGGGGGCTTGGTCTGGTGAGTATGGTGGATGATGGAGAAGTTCCTACTCCATTTCCTGTATCTTTGCCACAGTCATTTGTGCAGTGTGTGGTCTAGCGTTATCATGCAAAAGGATAGGTGTCGATCTGTTGACCAATCTGGGCTGTTTCTTTAAGTTTTTGCATCATTTCGTCCAGTTGGTTGCAGTATATGTCTGCTGTAATCGATGAGCCAGGTTTCATGAACTCATAATGGATTACACCTGCGTGGAACCCACTTATCCAACTTTTTCACCTTCCCGATTTGCGCTAAATGAGTCAATATTGTTTGTTTGGTAACACCAAACTTTAGTGATAATTCATATGCACTTTGGGATGGGTCAGACTCAACGGTGACCTTTAGATCGTCATTATTCACCTTTGATTTCGGGCGACCTCGAGGCTCATTTGCGAGGTCAAAGTTACCTGTTCGAAATTTAGCGAACCAATTAGATACTGTCTGTTGCGTAGTAACACTAGAGCCAAATACAGTATTAATGTTTCGCGTGGCCTGCGACGCTGTATTTCCACGTAGGAACTCATACTTCATAATTGTTCGAATTTCGGACCTTTCCATTTTAAACAAAATTGATTTAAAAAAAAACCGTTTTACACTTTTTAGGGATTATAATAATTCTTTCAAACAAGCAAGCTGTGTAAATTGACAGAAAAAAAAATAACGGTAAAATATTCAGCCAATGTCAAGTTATAAGCTATTAAGGTTGGCCATATTACTAGCTACAAATTTCATCCTTGACAACCTAATAGAATGTAAATGGGTTTATATGCAAATTTTAATAATTTTTATCTCGTAAACTATAAGAGAACAGGAAATATTGTATAAGGAAAGTTTCTTTGCAATTAAAAAAAGGAATCTTTTGTCAAAGTTTCATCCAAATCCCTGAAGCCTCCCGTTTTGTAAACATTTACCTTTTATTTAATGTTTTATAATACAATAACACATTAAAAATATAAATGAAATACATATAAATAATAATTCAACATTTAATATTTTGACCGTAAAATGATATTTAAAGAAATTTATATTTAAATTTTTTGAGAAGGAACATTTGTAATCTTTCTGGTTCCTTGATAAAGCGATTAAGTAAAATTCTCAAAAAAAGAAAACGTAAAATAAAAGAAAGCACGGTTTTCATAGACCAATAAACGAGATTCATTGCTTAAACATTGGGGTTGAATTGTCACCAAAGATGATCCTCTAATCTAAGCTAAGAATGACAAATGACTGAATCGTGAAAGACTTGACTAAAATTAGCCCAATGAACAATTTATAATTTAAATATAACTTAATTATCATGTTTGATATATAGTTAGTTCCATAATTTTAAAATTTTGTGGTTTTAGAAACAAATTGCTTGCTAAACGAATAAACTTATTTTATTTTTAATTTTGTTTATTAAAATTTCAAAAAATTGATATGTAATAAAATGTTAAACCAATACTCTCTTAATAATAACTCTTTATCTTTGATATATAAATTTATTTCTCTTAGTAGAGAAACTAAAAGGAGCCGCTTTCTTAAAACAAGCCAATATTATGTAAAATCATTTCATTTTGTTGTTAAAAGCAAACATGAATATTAAGAATCCTGCCAGTCTTTTTAGTACTTTTTAACGAAATCTTTGTTTATCCCTTTGTTTTCTAAATTCATAGAAAATCCACTCTCGAGATATATTAAACCAACTTGTTGTGGATTCAAGAGACATTATTACTCAAAATACTTTAGTAGACATCTACTATCAACTGCTTGTTATATTTTGGACTTTATTATTTAATAATGAAAGAAGAGGAAAGAAAAACAAATTTTTATTGCCCAAAAGAAAACGCTATTTAAAATAATATGAAAAACAAAACTTTTCAACTTATATTAAATATAGTTAATTATTTATTAAAAGGATTTTTTTACCTTCATTGATCTTTAGATATTTAATAAATGTATAATGTAGTTTATAATATACAAGTATATTGACTAGGAAATTGAATTGCTAGTGCACTATTTTAAGTCAAGGATCACTTTTGGTTATATGAAAAATTTCCAGAATAATTAAAATTATTTATTTTGGGAACAAACAATATATAAATAAGACTGCTATCGTCGGGTCACTTAAACTCTAATAAATTCTATTGTTAATGAATGTAAAACATATATACATATATATTTCTTAATGAAAAAGATTTTTATATATATTGTTTTCACAAAATTATGCACAGAACTATTAAAGATCTAATACTGATCAGATATTTGAAAAATAAAAAACTTGTCATCGGCCCATTTTGTTCTCAGAAGGCCTGACCTTGTTGTTAAAATATGAATGTATATAATAAATCTTTATTTCTTTACTATTTAATTAAATTGAGAATTCATTATTTATTTATTTTTACTTTAAACTAAATGATTTTCGTTAATTTTTATTCATTCAGTTATTATTATTCAATTGTTTGTTTTTTTATTTGTTTGAAACGAAATTCGGTAGTTGTGAAAAGGCGCGCAGTAGGGTAACTTTAACTCGGCCTCACTTAACAAAAACTAGCCAAACTCACTTTACGGCAGGTAAAGGTAAATTTATATTGTATTTATGAGACAAAATACTGACTATTTTGAATCAGAGTTTCTTTCTGCTTACTTGAAACAAATACAAACTAAAAATGACTATCAATCATTTGGAAACTCAGAATAAACCATTAGAATATGCGTAATATCTACTGAGAAATTAAGAAGGTCATTTTAGGACCCAAGCCTTCCACTATATTTATGTTGACTCTTGCTAATTTCTGTATTATTTAGAATAATATTTGTTATTGTCCCTATAAACTCTAAACGTTATTTGTGTTACATATATAAATAAATAATTATTATTTTTTATTTTTTGTGAAAATTAAAAAATATTTTTCATAATTATGCGATGCACTTACATAAATACCAGAGAACAAATTTAGTAGATAATTAGAAAATAATAATATTTATTCATAAATTATTTTGATATTACTTTATATGCTTGGATAAAGAAAAGTAAATAGTAAAAATCAAATTATTACACTTTATTTAATTAATCACAGGGCCGTCCTAAGATTTTCGGCGCCCGTGGGCTCCTAAAATTTTGCGCCCCTTTTCATAAGAAATTACACAGAATGGTTAGTAAAAATATATAAACCAATAAAAAATGCCGCCCCAGAAGGCTTGCGCCCTAGGGCTATAGCCCAATTAGCCCTGTGGTTAGGGCGGCCCTGATTAATCATTACAATTATTCTAAATAAATTGTGACAAATTTTATATATAATTTCGATTTATATGAAACCCTAAAATCATTGTTAATTAATTTTTGGTAAATTTTGAAATATATTTTTTTTTAAATAGATGTTTTAAAATATATTAAATTTTTTAAATATTTCTTAAAGGTTTACTTTGACTGACATGATTAATACTTTTTGTGTGTCATCAACCTAACTAGCATCTTTAAATACGCTAATCCTTTTAACTTCTTGTCTTTCTCTTTGAAGTTAATTTGAATTGGAAATCTTATTGATTTACTTTTTATGAAAAATAAATAAACAAAACAATATGTTAAATAATTCCATTAGAAGTATTGTTCATTTTTTTTTCTTATTTTTTCCTGTCCTCTCATTCAAGTTCGGATTTTATTGAAAGATTGTAATTAGATTTAAAATTTGTATAAACAGATGTTGGAATATTCTTAATAAGATAAATATTCACAATAAAAAAAAAATAAACCATTTAAATAAACATCTTTTTAAAATTATTTTGATCATTAAATACATTTATAAAATAATAATTAAAATATAATATGCATATAATTATTATATTTAAATTGGCAAATTAAAATAATTTTATTATTTTTGACAATAAAAAACTATTTTATTTTTTTTATTTTATAAAATTTTTTTCATAATTTTATTTAGTAAACTTTCATTATATTTTAATTTAGCGACTTCGTGTTAAAATTTATCAAAATTAACTCCTGGTCGTTAGGCAACCAAAAGATGGAAACAAATTCTAATCGACTCAAGAAAGTAAATAAGCTCGAGTGTCTCCACTCGACTATCTCGCAATTTGAATTGGATTAAATAACATATATTATATTTTAATTATATATAAAATAAATAAATATTAAATATTTATTAAACCAGCGCGTGGTTGTCTCTTTGATGATGGCACCACGACACGTGCTAGCGCGTGATTTGCAGTGTTAAAAAATTAATTCCGGTACTTTCAGCGATTCAATCAAGCTGAAATTCTCTCTATATATATCAGTTTTATACAATTTTAAATCATGTGAATAACTATCAAACATATATCTTTATTTTTACGCTCAGTTTAGAGGAAAAAAAATGAAAATGTGTCGTAGGTAGGTAACTGACACATAGGATAGAATTTTATGTTATTTTATGTTACAGTAAAAATGATAAATCGGTTATTATACATAATCACCACTGAATTTAATAAATATAATAAATTATTTCATATTTATCAAATTTATACCGGTTAGTTTATAAAGTCCCCATCTCTTAAATGGGAATGTGATAAAAGTTTCTTATTTTACGAAATTTGCACTTGTCATCATTAATCACCACTAAATTAGGGAAATATTTCAAATCGTAAATGTGATAAATATCATGACTTATTGAACCCCAGTAGAATAGAATGCTGGTTTTTTTGAGTAGTTACTATAATCAGAAAGATATTTTTAGTTGGTCTATATGGATGGCGTAAGTGACCACGAATTACAATATTTTATATTTTACAATTAAAAAGGGTACTTACGTATTATCGCAACCATATTGGTGACATTATATATATATATATATATATATATATATATACATATATTACTTTTAGCCAACACCCCACTCTTCGGTTTTTTCGGTTCGGTTTGGATATATAAAAATTATTTAAATAATTTAAATATTTTTCCTACTTATCCAGATGTACATCTTGAATGAATTACGCTCATTCACATTAAAATACACTCACATCTAACGAGACTTAGGTATATTCACCGCCAACTGGATTAATAATATATTATTATATTGTTTTTTTGTTTTTTTTTTATCTTATCCTATTCTTATATCCAATCTTCGGTTTTTTCGGTTCGGTTTGGATATATAAAAATTATTTAAATAATTTAAATATCTTTCCTATATATATTTTTTCGGTTCGGTTTGGATATAGGAAAAATATTTAAATTATTTAAATAATTTTTTTATATATCCAAACTGATCCGAAATTATTGAGGTGTTGGGTTAAAGTAATATATTTATTTCGTTATTAGAATTGGGGCGCAAACAGAACGCATTTTCGTAAAATAAGAAACTTTTATCATATTCTCCATTACGAGTTGGGGACTTTATAAACTGAGGGTTATAAATTTGATAAATATGAAATAATTTATCATATTTCAGTGATAATTATATATAACCGGTAATTTTATATAATCATCGAATTTATTACTTTTACCGTAACATATTTATACATTTAATATAAATTATTGTTATATTTTTAAATTAATTATATTTATAAGAATATATAATAATCTATTTATGTAATTTTTTATTCTTTAATATAATTTCAAAAGTAATTCATCACTAATAATTAAACGGTTTTATTAAAGATAATAATTATTTTATTGATAAATTATAAATAAAAATATCAAAATATTTATTTATTTTTTAAAAATGATGAAAATACAAAAAAATTATCCTTTTATTTATATATATATATATATATATATATATATATATATATATATATATATATATATATATATATATATATATATATAGATAAATTAGATCTTTTATGATCTACTTTAGAGTTAATTTATATAATAATTTAGATAATGTACATTATTTATTAAAAATTATTTTTAGTTGATTTCTATTTTATATCCTTTTTATAATTTATGTTCATCAGGTGAATGAGTAAAAAAAGATGAAGATATAGATTTTGTTGGAAATCGTAAAATCTAAAATATGGTTACTAAATATAACTTACTAGTAGAGAGGAAGTATAATGTCAAGAAGCAGGTTTATCTTTAAACGAGAATATTTTCGGTGAAAAAATAAAATTTGTATTTATGAATGCATTTCTGTTATGGCTGACTTTAAATTCGTTGACAAAGAAGACAAAACAAACAAAACATTCAGTTCTTAAATTATTATCAAATTTTTTTTTTATGAATAATGAGATAGATGATAAATGAGGAAGCAGAGAGGGGAGAAGAAGGAACAGAGGAGAAGTTCATGTTTAAGGAGAAATTTGCTTTCTGACTTTTGTCATGGAATACAATCAATGTTCATCTATTTCATATTTTTTGGACATTTAATTCAAATTCTTTTGATAAAAAAAAAATTGATTGCTTATTGAAAAACCCGTGGTGGAGGCGTTTACGAGGTGAGCAATGGATAGAGATGGTGGGGAGGGAGGGAGGGAGGGGGGATTAATTTTAAGTGTGAGGTGACATCATCAGTCAGGTCGATAGACATTGGTGGCCAAGCCATAAGACAAGATGAAAACGAAAGGCTTATCAAAAGCCGCATGTTTTTCCCCTTTGCGAATATGGCACGTAAATCAACTCGCATAAACACGCTCCGGGGAATCGCAAATAAATACAACCACAGGCGGGTAAAAGGAGGGGGTGGGGGGTAGCTCGTTAAATGAATCCTGGCCGTCATTCCTATTGCATCGGAAAGGGCTCTCATTTCTTTCCTCTGACGCCCAAAGGGCTGACAAATACGAGTTATTCGTTTGTTATTATGGATCTCCGTTTGTTATGATTTCAAATTGTACTATTAGTAATAGGACAGTAATATGTAGATCTTAACCAAAAAAAAAAAGAATTTATGAAATGTACTCTGAAAATTATTATTATATTTATAATAAAAATCATTGTTTTATTATTATAAATTAATCACTTTTTTGTCCACTCAATTTGACAATATCTGAAGTCTCTGTAATAATAACCAGAAAATTTTTAAGAAATAATACATAAAAATTTATACAATCAGGAAATATTTTTAAGTTTTAATTTACATAACATAATAAATTAAAATGTTTTGCCTAGTATGGTTAAATTTATTAATTTCACTTTATATATATTGTTAAAGTAAAGGGGTTTATAAATTCAGTCGTAACACGGACTCGCCAAATATATTATCAAGCAAAAGACTTGAATACCCTACCTGCTTATACTATTTTATAATTATAGAAAGACTGTTAATTCTCGGCCGCCAGCAATTTTCTTCAAAGAAGATTTGCTTAACCTTTTAATTCAACATTATTTACCTACTAATTCGGGATCAATTATTACAAATTTACTGGTTAGATTCAAATATCTCCCAATTATATAAAAGATATCTGAATCGTCGCCAGGTGATCCGTCGATTGCAGACACGAGGTTTTTATTCTTACTTTAAAGAAGCACATAAAAACACTAGTAGTTGTCCAAAGCACAGTTAATCCAACTCATCTGCGTTTCCTAATGAAATGAACAAAAATAATTATATTAAATAAAAACAAATTTAATTCGGTTTTCTGATATATTTATTAAAATTGATTTGTGTATGAAAAACATAATTTTTACACAAATAAAATAAAAAGTTAATTTTAACAATAAACCAATATAACAATAATTTTAACAAAAAACAAATTAATTTATAATAAATCTAAATATTAAAACTAAATTTGAGATCGTTCAATATATACTAAATAAAATCTTAATTGACCGCAAATAAACAATATTCAAATTCGATTTTAGATATAAAACAAAACAAATTCATTAATAATAAATTAAAATACCTAGGTATCAATAATTATACACAAAAGATTTATTAAACCTTAAATGATGATATTAAATGTTACCACCGATCATACTAGTATATCTTATCAGTTCAATGGACCCGTTGCAAATAGACCTAATATGCCTATCATGTTATTTTTAGAACAAAACCTTGTAACCAAAGGCATAAAAACAAGAAGGCAAATAAAAATCTTCAAATTCTCAGTCTCATGGCACGTGACTGCGTTTGCCCACTTCGACTCTAGTGTTTTTCAAAATTTTGAATAATCAATTAGAAGGAGGTTTAACTTCGCCTGAAATATATTTGTTCGTTTAGGTTTCTATGAAAGTTTTTATTATTATGAGAAATTATTTTCGGGTTATTTTTACGTTTAATTGTGAGATTTGGGTCTCGACATTTCAGGGCCACTTCAGCGCCTTTTTGAAGAGAGTTTATTTAAAATAGAATTTTTATATATATTAGATATACCTCGTAGGGTGTTGGTTAACTGTGTTAACCCACATCCTGGTGGTCTGAGGTTCAAGTCTCGGAATATACAAAGGAATTTTTATAGCCTGGGGTCTATGGAATTCAACCTAGCCTCCGGGATCATCTGTATTGGGAATCTATTTGATAAAAAGTAGTGCCTCCGATCAAGAAAATCAAGGTAGAGGTTGGTAGGACCCGTTCTTCGGATCATAGGACACTTAATTGATATAACCGACTTGATAGGGGCTGTCCTTGTGTAGGATGTACAAGTCATAATATATATATAATTTGATAAAGTTAATCAAAGAAATATGTTAAAAAATGTTTAACACAAAATTATTAATATTAGGTATTTTTTGAATTATTACTTTATACTAATAATACTTAAATAAATTTTAGTTTGGTATTTTTTTTATTAACAAATAAATTAAGGAGAATATTGGAGCAATTATTGAATGATGAAAGTCAATTACGAGATTCCTTATCAAAATCGTTGATTGGGTCACCTCACTTGGCGTCCTTGCAGTGAAACGCATGTGAATCATAACCAACACGCACGCATATCTCAAACGACCAACCAACCTCTGTTGCATTCACACACCCCATTCACGCAAAAAGTTGATCAAACTAAAAATAACGCACACCCCTGTTATATTTATCATATATGTAATATATTTAGCTTGAGCTAAATATATCTCTATTTTGAATTAGAGCTAAGAAAATTATAGATTTTAAGAAAAAATAATATAACATAATAATAAATCTATTTTAAGAACACCCATCACCTACAAAAGAAAAATTTTTTTTTCTTTCTATTTCCAAGAAAATATACTATAGACATTTAATAGTTCGAATTTTTATAGTACACGATACATGGAAATTATTATTTATTTATAAATCACTATATATATATATATATATATATATATTATAATTAATAGTACCTGGAACACCGAGCTATCGCTCGACCCTTTAACATATTTATATAATTTATTATTATAAACTTTAATAATTTTCCCGGTACTATTTATTAATCTCTCACAAAAAAAAAAAAAAAATATTCATAATCTTAGCAACATAATACATATGAACAATTATAAAAGAACAAAATAAATTGTTGAATAAATTTGATCTAATAATATTAAATAAATTGTATTATATTAATTAAAATTTTTTTTAGATTAAATTACAAATAATATGAATGATATTTGATTATTATAAATAAAAAGAAAAGATATAACCTCTTTTCTTAATTAAAATATAGACAAGTACAGGTGTCAATATAATTTCAGAATTTATATTATTATTAGTAGTAATCCCCTTGTGTGTGGTAGAAACAGTCTATAAGCTATTGTTACTTTGAAAAAAATAAACTGAAGCCATCTAATTATAACAACAAATATATATTTATAATATATAGGATCAAATATTTTATCAAGTAAACTTGAATATATTTTTCATCTTGAAATGAAAATCAAGTTATTTTAATTAATTTGTTCCATGTTAGGGAAACGAATTTTTTATGCGTTATTTTTAGAAAATCCATTTAACAATTGTAATAAATAATTAAAAAATTGTAAAATTTTTAAATTTTATAATAATAAATTGTATAGGGTCGAGCGATAGCTCAGTGTTCCAGGGGTACTATATACTTATATATAAGATATATTATGTTTTCTAAAGCCACCTTAGTAATGTATTCATTCTAATTAATTTTTTATTTTCTAAATGGGATACAGGAAACATGTGCGATTTATTATTAAACCTCGAATAAACTTTTAATTTCATAAATATCCTTAGGACAATTTTTAAGATCATAAAGGCATATATATGAACTGACTATATAACAAATAAGTATATTAATAGGTTGATTGCATGCTACATTAATACTCAATATTAAATAGAAAAGTTTTTTCCATATATAGGAACTTTATATAAAATATTAGATAAATCATTTTCAGTAGTTAGTCTGTTTTTATTCGTATTTATATATAAAAAAAAGTAATTATTAATAGTATTTTCTTTTAATTTGTAACCATTAATAAAATAATGTAGTTTCCGTTTCGAACATGGATTGAATATATCCCCCTTTTATTATAAAAGGTCATTGGATCAATTAATGAAAACATTTTTTTTTTTATTGAATCGTATTTAAATGTATAAGACTTTCATTGAATATTTAAATGATTATAATGTTTTTGTTTTATATATACATTCAAATACAAGTAAAAAAAAACTTGGCGGGGAAGATTACAAAACATATCAAATTTATTGGATGCAAATGATCTATATAAAATATTTTTTTTTTTTTGAGTTTTTATTTTAACAAATATTAGAATAAAGTTAATATTTTCAAATATAAAAACGAAAATTTATAAATCATTTCTTCTTAATATATAAAAATTAGCTGGAGTGTCTCCACTCGACTATCTCGCAATTTGAATTGGATTAAATAACATAATATATTATATTTACATTAAATTTAATTAATTATAAATTATAAATAATAAATATTAAACCAGCGCATGTTTGGCTTTTTGTTGATGGCACCACGTCACGTGTTGGCGCGAGAGATTTGCAGTGTTAAAAAATGAATTCTGGTAATTTCAGCGAATCAATCAAGCTGAAATTCTATATATAGCAGTTTTATACAATTATTAATCATGTGAAAAATTTGCAAACATATATCTTTATTTTTACGGTCACTTTAGAGGAAAAAAAATCAAAACGTTGTAAGTAATGACCCTCTTCCGGTTGAGCTACATTTCTAAAAAGTTGTTAGAAAACTACGAATTTTGAATAATGCCCATGTACCAAATTTCATCATTCTAGCTCAAACCGTTTTTGCGTAATCTTGGATACATACATACATACACACGCACATATACACACACAGACATTTTTCTCAACCTTAGTGAAAATGATTCAGGAACCTTCAAAACGTATAAAAACATCAAAATCTCAACATCAAAAATTTTCGTGATCGCAATACTATCTCTTACGAGATAGTAAAGATATGTATTTCAAATTAAATAAATTTATTTATTATAAATACTAGATATATGAGAGTAGAAATTATTGAATAGAATTCATAGATTAAAAATATATATAATTATAATATTATCCATCAGATGAGGACAACAAATATAAAAATCTGGAATGTCTCCACTCGATTATCTCGCAAATTTGAATTGGATTAATAATAACATATATTTTATTTAAATTAAATTATAAATTTTATAATTAATAAATTATATTTATTAAACCAGCATGTGTTTGGCGCTTTGTTGATAGTACCCCGTCACGTGCTGGCGCGTGATTTGGAGTGGGGTTAAAAAATTAATTCCGGCACTTTCATCGATTCAATCAAGCTGAAATACTATATATAGCAGTTTTATACAATTTTTAATCATGTGAAAAACTATCAAACATTTATCTTTATTTTTATGGTCAGTTTAGAGGAAAAAAATTATTGTTATTATAATTAACATTTTTTTTTGCATACCTTTTAAATATTTATTTAATTGAGTCTCGCGAAAAATTCCAAATTTTGAAATATGGCTCCGACGATCAAGGAGCTTTGCCACCAACTCTAGTATAATAGGTCGATTTTATTAAATAGTTTGAGGAGAGTTAAATCAGTTTGGAGGATTTAGTATATTTTCGATTATCTATTGCTTCTGTGTAAGCCTCAAAGCATCCACAAATGGAAATGAATGATCATGGGATAAAAATTGGTGTAAATAAAACTAAACAAAATTAAATCAATTAATTAAAAATTATATTATGGTGCAATAATTATATTCACATGACCAATAATATTGTCCAATAAAAGTTTGTCATTATTGTGCTGTGTGGACTGTTTGTTTGTTTTTTCATTATAATCCTATATATATATCGATTTCTTATTTCTTTTCTTTCTGAAATGTTTTCATTTCAAGTTCCTCTCTATCCAATCCCATTCAGCCATTCTATTAGCTAACGAATGCTTGCTATTTTCATTCATCAAAGAAAGATAAGTAAAAACTCATCAATACTGGAAATTCTATGGATAGGAAAATAAGTTCTAGTGTATATATATATATATATATATATATATATATATATAAAATATATCAGAGTTATGCTTTAAAAGTGTCAAAGCATTTTCATTTATTAATTTTAGAATGGCCATTTTTTTTTTCTAAATGGTATAAACATATAAAAATTCTTATTATAACTTACCTCAAGTATTTTCAGAATAATCATAAATTTTAATTGTATTCTCAAACGAAAATACAAAATTAACATCATTAATTTATTATTGGAATCTTAAAAACATTAAATTTACTATTAATCAATGATTTAATATTATTAATATATAAGCTGGTCAAGTATCAAAAATAAAAACGACGTTAATAAAATCAGTTAACTGATAGGTGGCATACTTTCTGAAATTTTTTATTTTTTTAATAGATTTAAAAATAATTTAATTTAATATCATTCGTTATAAATCTATCATGAATATATGGATATAGACATAAACTATATTAACTATATAACTATAAATCTTTTGTTACTATAAATTTATTATTTATGCTTAAACATTATTGTGTTTCATCAACTAAAATTGTTTCGAATCCCGCCTATTTACATGTAACGATTTATAATTCATCTAAACAATTAGAAATTAATCGGTATAAAGATCATCCTAGGCAAGGAAAGCGCCTCTCAAGTCAGTTAGATAAATAAGGTGTCGTATGATCAGTAAAACGGGTTATAACAACCTTTACCTTGATTTTCTTGATCGGAGGCGCTACTTTTTATCAAGTATTCAGGAAGCTGGGTTGACTCCGTCCCATAGACCCCAGCTAGAGAAATTCTCTTGCCAGGCTCGGGACACGGGACCACGAGGATGAGAGTTAACGCCGTTATCCCCCACACTGTGTGGTATTCATTTAACAAAAAGAATTCATCCTTCTCTTCCTTCCCATCATCAAAAATGTAAAATCCTTATTTCTTATTATCCATTTTTGGTTCAGCCTTTCTTACTAAAACCATTATAATGGTTGATAAGTAAAAATAAATTTTAGAATAAATTATATTTATTTTTAAAAAAATTTAACAAAATCTCAAAAATAAAAATAAAATATTAATTGCTTTATAATATCAATCAAAGTTTTAAAACCAGATGATATATCGTATGCAAATTTTCTTTCAATTGTGATATTGATTATTATTTTAGTTCAATAGTTAGGTAAATGTCAGTTATTTTGAAAGGTGTTCTAGTTTGGCTGATTTATCAAATGAAATCAGGAATGGCTACTAGAAAAATAAATAAATTTGTTATTAGAAATAATGTATTTGATTGGCCGATAAACTTTTGATTGACGTACTTATAAATGTTTAAAAATAAAAAAAAATCAAGTCCATCTTGTAAGAGGGCCGTCTGTCTGCCTAGTAGAGCCAATCAATCAATCATCAACCGTTGGGTTGGTACAGGACCGAGGAGGAGGGGGAGAGTCGCTCGGTGCCAGAGATACGCGCTCTTAATAGATGTTGCCCACGAATATTTTCAGACCTGATGCTAATGGCTCCAGAGTCATTCCGATCTATCATTTCTTCTTCTATCTAAGTGAATAAGTGAAGAAAATTTCATGAGTTTTATCTTAATAAAATGCTAATAATCTTCATCCATTTTAATTAGCAATTTATCTTCATTTTAATCGTGATCTTTATATGAAATATTTAATGTAGAAAATCAAAATGTATTTTTTTTACACTTCGCTTTGATAAAATGTTATAATTGTGTTTTAATAAGTTTAGAGTTATTTTTTATTAAATGAGAATATGATTATTAATAATTCTATTAGATATTTAACAAAATTTATGTACTTACTTATTATACTTAGTTACTTGGACGATCTATTCATCGGTGCTTCTGATCCCGATATGCACATCTGTCTTTTGCACTAATTATATTTATATATTACATATATATATATACATTAAATATATACTAGCCGTTTCCGGTATCATATATGGTGCCGGCGGCATAAAACTCTTTTTAAAGGGACAGGCGGCTTCTAGCCGCACGAGATTGATTAAAATTTTGATACAAAACAACATAATGTTTAAATATAAAATTATTAACTTATAAATATTCATATAATAGTCATAATCATTTTTTTAAAATTTTTTTTATTTGACACTTATTTAATTTAACAAAATAAAATTTTAAAAATTTAAAAAAATGAAATTAGTTATAAATTAAATTAATTCTGACAGTTTGTTTGTAATTAACTTCATCATGTTAGAGACATCACATACATACGACGAAAATTATATATATATAGAATATATATAATATTTTAAAAATAATGATAATATTAATATTTAAAAAATTATAAAAAATAAAGTAAATTTTAATTTTTAAAATATTATTACTATCTCGTCAGAGATAGTATTGCGATCACGAAAATTTTCGATGTTGAGATTTTGATGTTTTTATACGTTTTGAAGGTTCCTGAATCATTTTCACTAAGGTTGAGAAAAATGTCTGTGTGTGTGTGTGTGTGTGTATGGGTGTATGTATGTAACCAAGATTACGCAAAAACGGTTTGAGCTAGAATGATGAAATTTGGTACATGGGCATTATTCAAAATTCTTAGTTTTCTATTAACTTTTGAGAAATGTAGCTCAACCGGAAGAGGGTCATTATCTACAACGTTTTGATTTTTTTTTCTTCTAAAAATATATGTTTGATAATTTTTCACATGATTAATAATTGTATAAAACTGCTATATATAGAATCTCAGCTTGATTGAATTGCTGAAAGAACCAGAATTAATTTTTTAACACTGCAAATCTCACGCGCCAACACGCGCTGGTTAAATAAATATTATTTATTCATTTTAATTTATAATTTAATTAATTAAATTTAATTTAAATTAATATATGTTATTTAATCCAATTCAAATTTGCGAGATAGTCGAGTGGAGACACTCCAGATTTTTTTTTATTATATGATTGAAAAGTGTCAATAGTGGGACTACCTTAAAAAGTGTTTTCATTGTTGTTGGTGTATTTATGTTTTTTTCTTATTTTTTTATTTTGTTTGTATTGTTTTCTTTTTATTTTTGTCGACTTTTCTTTGTTTTTCTTTTTATTTTTTGTGTATTTGTTTGTTTATTTTTGTTTTTGTAATTTTGTATAAATTTACCACAAAATGGGTAGATAGAATAATATATGTAATATTGTATGGTAAAGATATCTTGAATAAATAAATAAATTAAAAAAAAAATATTATCTAATTTTTATCCAAGATTTGATAGTTAACTAACTTTAAAGCATTGAAAGAATAAAATCAATTTTTTTTTTTTAAATTTATTGTAGTTGATTAATTAATTTCATAAAAGTTTAAGTGGAAAAAAATAAACAATAAACTGCTGATAATTTAAAAAGGATATGATTCTTCAAATTCATTAAGGGAGGAGTAGATAATACCGGGTGTTCACGTTTGGAAAATCCACCGTGGGATTCTCCAAATAGAGAGAGTGGAGTGGATAGGTAGGGTATATAATAAAGTTCACCATGCCGTGCTCCGATGAGTATCGAAACTTTGTAGTAGAGGTTTATTTCAACAATGAACCATCTGTAACTGCGGTGCAGTGGGCGTTTCGCACACGTTCGTTTTAAAAACTAACGATGTGTGTGTGTGTGGTGTTCTAGATCAAAAAACCATTCAAGAAATAATTGATCGAATTTCACCGGAAATACTAGTGAGAGTTATGGAAAATTTCCAAGAACGAATTCCAATGGGTATCAGGCGCCATTTAAGTGATTTTTAAAATCTAACCTAACCTAACTTTCTCATATTTACAGTAGGAAAATAAAAATATTTTGTTAATATCTTGTTTGTATCCCTTTAATACGAGGATAGGTCAATAAGTTCGAGACTTTTTGAATTTCCTGTCTCTTAAATGAAATGGCAACACTGTCCTGTCAGCAGGCAACTATCAGCTAACGCCTGTTGACATTTGAACCAGATGGGTCTTTTAGTTTTTGTTTGACATCGATTAATAACAGGCTACATCGTGATTTGAGAAGAAAATGAAAAAAGTGAATTTGCGTGAAAATCCGTGAATTGGGATACAAATTGTTCCCTCATCCGCCCTATTCTGCAGATTTAGCCGAATGACTACTTCTTTTATCCAAAAATCTTTGATTCATTCAGTCACGGACTTATTGACCTACCCTCGTATGTGGGAGTTATTCTGCCCTCCTCTGCTCTTAAGATAATTTTTACCGACCGACGATAGTAAGGGAGGTATTGTTTTCACACCAAATTTCACATGTGGAGATTTTTACATATCTCCACGAATCATGCATTTTCTTAACAGAAAAAAGTATTTTTAGCATGATGTCTGTCCGTCCGTCTGTCCGTCTGTCCGTCTGTCCGTCCGTATAGATGTGTACAGCCTGAACGGCTTAACGGATTTTGATGAAATTTGGTATATTTACTTAATGCATCAGTGGGATGAATTGATCAACTTTTGGTGCAAATCCGGAAACCGGAAGTGGTAGTATTAGCGATCGACGATAAGAAGGGAAGGGTTATTTTCGCACCAAATTTCACATAAGGAGATTTTTTTACATATCACCACGAATGTATTGGTTTTATCCTCGGGTATAATCATCTTCATTATGTTTTTCTTAATTTAAAATTATATGACGTCACCCAGCCCTTCATGACGTCACAGCCTCGGGTAACGCCGGCAACGCCGGCTACTTCAGCTATATATTATAAATAAAATAAAATTAAAAATATTTATGTTATATTCATACCTGTTTTTTATTACATTAATAGATATATGAAAATTATTTGAAATTGTTTCTGTAGCTGGAAATTAATTTATTTCAAACCGTCGGTCGGTTCGGACCTGGCCACAGGTCAACTTATTAAAATATATCTTCAGATTAACATTTTTATTCAGTAAGGTTTATTGAATAGTTCAAATTCTAACCTCAATTTCTTTATATTTAATCAAAGTGATGTATCTAAATAGAAGAAAGCCAATTTCATTATACCTTTTCTTTACAAATCGATATATAATATTAAATTTTTTTATTAATAAAAAATTATTTATTTTTTAGATAATAATTTTCATGAAAAAAGGATGAACATAATAAGTATTTGGAGTGTTTCATAGGTAAATATTTGTATGATATTTGATTACATTGAAAAACAAAAATTTATTGATAAAAAAAAAAAAGAAGTTAAATATTTATTTTAGTAATATAATTCTCTGTCAGAGTTGAACATGATAAAACGTATCTTCAATGAAAAACATATGTGAAAGAGCAACAAGTTGCTGTGTTTAATCAATTCTATAAATTGATTGCCACGCTTGTTACTTCATGTTAATTACTCTTCATCGTGTAAACAGAGTATTTAATTATTAGAATAATAAAAAAAAGAAGTCATATGAGTAGTAATTATTCATTAAATTGTATTATGTTAATTACATTCAGATGTCAATTACACCTTTTTTAGTTTTATTATAAAATTAATTTTTTTTAATACATATTTGAAAATAAAATATTAAAATTTCAAATATACACTAACAAATATAAAAGGAATAAATGTATAAAAGATGTTTTTCAATATAAAAGTTACAAAAATTAAAGATTTAACACACTCCTTTTTATTATAACGTTAATTTAATCATTTCATTTATTTATATCTCTGATCAGTATATATTTAAAAAATATATTTATTCACTTAAATTTTAAAAAAAAATTTATTCGCTTAAATCTGATTAATTTGTTTTATTTTTTTTTTTTTTTTTTGGGGGGGGGGGGTTGGGAGGAATGAAAAACCATAACTTACTCAAATTTTACATTTCATCAATAAAAATTTTTGTTAATTGTTTAGTCAATCCGGTGTATGATGGATTTTGATAAAACCTTAACCGTAGATTCCTTTTTACCGACCGACGATAGTAAGGGAGGTATTGTTTTCACACCAAATTTCACATGTGGAGATTTTTACATATCTCCACGAATCATGCATTTTCTAAACAGAAAAAAGTATTTTTAGCATGATGTCTGTCCGTCCGTCTGTCCGTCCGTCTGTCCGTCCGTATAGATGTGTACAGCCTGAACGGCTCAACCGATTTTGATGAAATTTGGTATATGGCCATTCATGACGTCACAGCCTGGTCTTGCATATATATTATATTATAAATAAAATAAAATTAAAAATGTTTATATTTATTATTTATGTATCCATATCTGTTTTTTATTACATTAATAGATATATTAAAATTATTTGAAATTGTTTCTGTAGCTGGAAATTAATTTATTTCAAACCGTCGGTCGGTTCGGACCTGGCCACAGGTCAACTTATTTTATTTGAAACGAACTTTCATTAAGAAGTAAGTGGTCGCTTTTAGTTTACGAGATAAAAATTATTAAAGTTTGCATATAAAACTAGTTTTTAATGAGCAGCCATTTAATAATGTTTTATTAACTTATTCGCTAATTTTCGGTTTTTATAAGTTCGGTTTAAATATAGGAAAATTATTTAATTAATTAATTTTTTAATCTTTCTATCATATATCCAAACCGAAAATTAGTGGAGCCCTCTGGTGGTAAAATAATAAAATATGGTAGCTAAATAGGATATCAATGGATTTATATACAAACTTTAATAATTTTTATCTCGTAAACTAGAAGCGACCGCAATATACTGCTTAAGGAAAGTTTGTTTTGAATCAAAAAAGGAATTTACTGGTAAAGTTTTAACAAAATTCATTATACATCGGTAAGACTAAACAATTAACAAAATTTTAAATCAATTTAATGTATGTTTGTACTCTAATTTTTGCTAACTACCGATCTATCGATTTTTTTTACACTTAATTTTTCCGATGATAATATATTAGTTTATCTTTAAATCCAAAAATTTTCAAACATTTGACCAATTGGGCAGAATTGTGATTTTAAACATTGTCACATGAATATGCCAACTGAAAGCTTTTATTATGATATATATTTAGCTTTAAATTTATTTTTTTATTTAATAATAGTAAGTACATTATACACTAATATTTGTTAAATTAAAGTATAATTATATAATGTTATACATATACTAAAATAAAATTATTTAAATTTTTTATTTATTCTTTTATAATATACACTCATAAAACAATAATAAAACAATATCAAAAATCCTTTAAAAGTGTAAAAGAACATAAAAATAAGAATATGGAAAATTTTATTTTTAGCGACATAAAAAAAAAACCCTTAAAAATGGTTATAATAGATTTAAAAAAATCTGGAGTGTCTCCACTCGACTATCTCGTAAATTTGAATTGGATTAATTAACCTATATTATATTTAAATTAAATTATAAATTAAGTGTAATTGAATTAGATTAATTAATTAAAAATTTAAATTTACAGTATAGTATTGTTATTCAATTAAATTAATTAATTAACATATATTAAATTTAAATTTAAAACTTTTACCTACATTTTTAAGTTAAGATTTAAAAATTTAAAAAATTAATTCGCATATTTGGCTCTTTGTTGATCACACCACGTCACGTGATGGCGCGTGATTACCATTCAACGTGGGTAAGAAATTTTAAAAATTCCGGTACTTTCATCGATTCAATCAAGCTGAAATTCTATATATAGCAGTTTAATACAATTTTTAATTATATGAAAAACTATCAAACATATATCTTTATTTTTACGGTCAGTTTAGAGGAAAAAAATTGAAAACGTGGTAGGTAATGGTCCTCTTCCGAATGAGATACATTTCTCAAAAGTTGATAGAAAACTACGAATTTTGAATAATGTCCGTATACCAAATTTCATCATTCTAGCTCAACCCGTTTTTGCGTAATCTTGTCTACATATATATATATATACGGACATTTTTATCTAACTCTTGCGAGATAGTAAAAATATATTAATATTAATAAAATATATTAAATAAATAAAATTTGTGAACGCGAACACATTTACTATATTCGTATATTATTAGCAATCTTTAAATGTTTTTATCACTAATCATTGTTAACTAAATAGTTCATTAATTTTTAATTATTTTAAATAGACAGGTATATATATATATCTATATATATACGTTAGAATATATAGAAAAAACACTGGTTAACATTTTAAATAAACATATATAAAAACCTTTTTTTGAATGAGCCAAAGAAAATGTGTTCTATAGTATCTTTAAATCTGATTAAAACTGAAATAAACCAAACTGTATTTTCTTTTGTTTTTTATATTTATTTATTATTTATTTATTTATTTTTCTCTACCTAACTTATTTATGATTTTGTTTTGCATATTTATAATTTATTAAACATGTATTGTATTGATATGTAAATGTGCATGTCATATCCCTGAACTTGTCATCAGATAAATAGTGAGTAAGTAAATGGTGTATTAGATTACAAACTGGTTTTCTAAAATTACAATTCGACATTTAACAATTTATGTGATGTGGAAATTATTAATAAATTATTATTTAATTAAAGATACAAACAAACATAAATTCGCAAAATCTCAAAAAAATATTTTCAAGTTCAAATTAAATAATGATATTTTGTTTTATATTAAAAATGTATACTGTGTGTACATTTAAAATAAATAATTAATCATTATTAAAATATATAAAATCTAAAAAAAAAAAAATTTATTAAAATTTTTTACTATCTCTAGCGAGATAGTATCACGAAAATTAATTTTGATGTTTTTATGTGTTTTGAAGGCCCCTGAGTCATTTTCACTAAGGTTGAGAAAAATGTCTGTGTGTGTGTGAGTGTATGTAGACAAGATAAAGCAAAAACGGTTAGAAAATGAAATTTGATACACCGGCATTATTCAAAATTCGTATTTTTCTATTAACTTTTGAGAAATGTAGCTCATTCGGATGAGGACCATTACCTACTACCACATTTTCATTTTTTACCGACCGACGATAGTAAGGGAGGTATTGTTTTCACACCAAATTTCACATGTGGAGATTTTTACATATCTCCACGAATCATGCATTTTCTTAACAGAAAAAAGTATTTTTAGCATGATGTCTTTCCGTCCGTCCGTCTGTCCGTCCGTCTGTCCGTATAGATGTGTACAGCCTGAACGGCTCAACCGATTTTGATGAAATTTGGTATATTTACTTAATGCATCAGTGGGATGAATTGATCAACTTTTGGTGCAAATCCGGAAACCGGAAGTGGTAGTATTAGCGATCGACGATAGGAAGGGAAGGGTTATTTTCACACCAAATTTCACATGAGGAGATTTTTTTACATATCACCACAAATGTATTGGTTTTATCCTCGTGAAAAATCATCTTCATTATGTTTTTCTTAATTTAAAATTATATGACGTCACCCAGCCCTTCATGACGTCACAGCCTCGGGTAACGCCGGGTAACGCCTGCTACTTCAGCTATATATTATAAATAAAATAAAATTAAAAATATTTATGTTCTATCCATATCTTTTTTTTATTACATTAATAGATATATTAAAATTATTTGAAATTGTTTCTGTAGCTGGAAATTAATTTACTTCAAACCGTCGGTCGGTTCGGACCTGGCCACAGGTCAACTTATTTTCCTCTAAACTGACCGTAAAAATAAAGATAAATGTTTGATAGTCTTTCACATGATTAAAAATTGTATAAACTGATATATATATATATATGTAGAATTTCAGCTCGATTGAATCGCTGAAAGTACCGGAATTAATTTTTTTAATTTTTTAACACGTTGACTGTCAATCACGCGCCAGCACGTGACTTAGTATCATCAACAAAGAGCCAAACACGCGCTGGTCTAATAAATATTATTTATTCATTTTAATTTATAATTTAATTAATTAAATATTATTCAAATATAATATATTTTAATTAATCCAATTCAAATTTGCGAGATACTCAAGTGGAACACTCCAGATTAAATTTAAAAAAAAAAAAATTATGTTATTCTAATTTTATTATCATTTCTTTATACTAAATAAAATGAATAGATAATTCTCAGAAATGATTTTTTTTTAAGAGTGAATTTTCAATTTTATATAAATCAGGAAGAAAATAAATTTTCTTATTGATTGAGAATTGAGTCATGTTGATTTGAATTGCATATTGGTTAGAGGTAACCTATAAATTGAAATTGGATTTTCTAACTGGGAGAGAAGAAAAGTAGTTAAAAAAAATTCTCAAAGATCAGTTAATATGAAAAAATGCACAGTATATATATATATATATATATATATATGTCGCAGTGTATATATATATATACGCCCTCAATTCCAAAAGAAACCGACCTTTTTAAAAAAACAAAAAAACAATGTACATTTTGGAACAAATAATTTTTATTAATAAATGTATTCCCCTTCTGCATCGATACACAAATTTGCTCGCTCTAACAAGTTGTCAAACGACTTCTCCATGTCCTTTATTGGAATGGTCTTTAGGACGTCGGTCGTCGCCTTTTCAATGGCTTCAATCGATGCGTGCCACTTTCCTTTCATCGCCAAATGCAGTTTAGGGAACAGATAGAAGTCGCACGGAGCCAGATCTGGTGAATAGGGCGAATGATGCAAAGGAATAACGTGATTTTTTACCAAAAATTCAGTTACAAGTCGCGATCGATATGATGGTGCATTATCGTGCAAAAGAGTCCAACTGCCGTTTTCTCGATATTCTGAGCGAATATGACGAATTCTTGACAGCAAACGCTTCATGACGCCCAAGTAAAACTCTCCAGTGACTGTCTGGCCGAGTGCAACAAATTCTTTGTGGATAATTCCTTTAGAATCGTAAAAATCCGTCATCATCCAGCGACTCTCTACCCGATTTGAATCGCCCGAACCACTCTTAAACTTGCGTAAGGGAGAGACAATCATCACCATATGCATTTTGTAGCATTTCAGTAAAAGTTTTACCAAGTTTAACACAAAAATCAATTGCAGATCTTTGTTTGAAACTCATTTTCCGACCTATGTACAAAACATACTGACATTTGAAACGCAATAACTTTTGTTGTATGCATCCAAATGTCATGAAATTTATACCAGTTGTCAATGAGGGACTAAGCCATCTACAACAGATGGCATTAGTGGTACTATTTTTTTTTAAAGTTCGATTTCTTTTGGAATGGAGGGTGTATATAAGATTGAAGAGAAAGTTTCAATCTGTCTTCAAATCATTTACAAATCATTAATTTCTCTATAGAATTCCCTTCATTCATTTATTGGTTTGTTATATTTGGTTGATAAATTTCAATATGTATATCGCTGAGAATAATTCTTAGAACAATTCAAATGATAAATATTCTATCAATTAATCACTTAACTAAGTAGGCAGTCTATGCGTGTTTTCAGCCGTGAAAACCTTAAACATCAACATGTCCACTACCATCAACCCATTAATCACCTCTTCTGGCTGGCTATTTATAGTTGTAAATACTAGGTCTTGGAAAATATTAAGAGAGCACTCCACTTGAGATTTCCGATATAGATTTTATTTTTAAAAATATATAAACAATAATAGTTTTAATTAAATATTTAATTGAAAATGTTCAACAACAATTTTTTTTTTTTTTTTGGACTAAACCTTAATTTTTATTTAATTCTTTAGTTATTAATATTAAATTAAATATTGCAATAAAGAGATTGCTACAATTTCAATTTTTCTAAATTTTTATTTGAACTTTTGTAAACTAAGCAATTTTTAAGATTAATTTTAAAAATTAATACTACAAATAAAAGCAGCATATGAATTTATTTAATTTAATATTTAAAATGGAAAAAATAAAATTATAATATCACAGTTTTAATAATAGAATATCCAGAGTTCAATTTTTTTAAAGGGTTTAATTATTGATTTTGAGTTTCCAAAAAACTCATTGTGATGATAGGAGAAAAAATCTGGAGTGTCTCCACTCGACTACCTCGCAAATTTGAATTGGATTAATAATAACATATATTTTATTTAAATTAAATTATAAATTTTATAATTAATAAATAATATTTATTAAACCACCACGTGATTGGCTCTTTGTTGGTAGCACCACGTCACGTGCTGGCGCGTGATTAGCAGTCAACGTGTTAAAAAATTTAAAAAATTAATTCTAGTACTTTCAGCGATTCAATCAAGCTGAAATTCTATATATATATATATCAGTGTTTTATACAATTTTAATTCATGTAAAAACTATCAAACATATATCTTTATTTTTACGGTTAGTTTAGAGGATAGAGGAAAAAAATGAAATAGGTAATGACCCTCTTCCGGATGAGCTACATTTCTCAAAAGTTGATAAAAAACTACGAATTTTGAATAATACCCGTTTATCAAATTTTACTATTCTGGCTCAAACCGTTTTTGCGTTATCTTATCTACATACACACATCATAGTGAAAATGACTTAGGGACCTCCAAAACGTATAAAAACATCAAAATCTCGACATCGCAAATTTTCGTGATCGCAATACTATCTCTGGCGAGATAGTAAAAAACGATAACGTTACTTGTAGGCAAGAAACAAGCAAGGTTACTAATTATTATTAAAAATGAATAATTTTTGGAAGAAATATGAGTTTGTTTCCGAATTTCAAGGTTCTTAAATGTTAAAATCATTTCCAAATATTGAGAGAACTCATTGATTCTTCTTTTTTCAGCTACGTTCCATTGTCAACATTCTGCGATTTGATTACCTGACATAAATAAATGTTCTCTCGAATTTATTTATTAATTTATTTATTCATTCTTTTTTTATTCTCGATTTTAAAATAATTTATATTCATTTTTTTTACATTTATATTTACAAATTAAAAAAAAAGTAAATAAAATTAAAGGGATTGAATCAGGTCATTAAGGGCGTAGGCCTCTCCTAAGATTTTCCATGCACGTCTTTTCCTCTTGCTATTCTCATTCAATCTCTTTCGAACTAATTTATTTGAACATCTAGTTAGTGACTTTCCTCAATCTTTACTTCTATCAGTGCCATCTACTCGGTGCAGATCTTTGTCCATTGTTTATTTGCTATCCTTGCCACGAGTTCTATCCATCTTCACTTCATATTTCTAAGAGTAATAAAGATATACATATATACAACTCAAAATACTAACATTGATTCTTGGTCACACAAAGTTCCAGAATCCAACAAAAAAAATTCCTACGAAATAAACTCTTTTGAATATGCCGCCAAAATGGGCGTCAAAATGTCGACACCCAAATCTCTCAATCAAACGTAAAAATAACCCTGAAATAATTTCTTATAATAAAAAAAACTTGCACGCAGTGGCGTAACTAGAGGGGAGCAGGGGGGGGGACATATGTCCCCGGGCGCCAAATTTAGGGGGCGCAAAATTAGGGAAGCCAATTTGGAACAAAAGAAGAATTAATATTTAAAGTTAAAGTGTATTTTGTGTAAGTCAATAAATATTATTTATACGCTTATTAAAATCTGTAAAACCTGTTTCGTTATTCGTCATTAATATTCTTTAAAAAAAATTAAATTATATATATATACACGAAAGGGGGCGCTGATTTCTCAGTTGCCCCCAGGCGCAAGAACCTCACGGTACGCCACTGCTTGCACGGAAACCTAAACGAACAAATATAATATGTACTTTTTTATAAATTCAACCTGAAAACTTTTCTTTTATGACAATTTTCAATCTATAAATGTAAATGAAAATTAATAATAAAATTCAATTTAAAGATTAAAGAAAAGTTATTAAAAACACGCCGTTTTATGTTTAAAGATAAATTTTTTAATCAAATTAATGATCATTTTGACAGTTATGTTATCATCAGAAGTTATACTATAGTTTGTACTATAGTTTGCACTATATAGTTTGTATTATAGTTTGCACTATAGTTTATACTTGTACTATATTTTGTACTTGTACCATAATTTGTACTTGTACTATAGTTTGTACTTGTACTATAGTTTGTACTTATACTATAATATGTACTTGTACCATAATTTGTACTTATACTATAGTTTGTACTTGTACCATAATTTGTACTTGTAGTATAGTACAAACTTCTGATTATGACATAAATAACATTTTTTTAACGACAATACAATTAAATATATATATAATATTCAGTAGAACCTCGATAAGTTAAAGTCGAAGGGAAACACAAAAATATTTTAAGTTATAGAGGTTTTAAGTTATCAAGGGTCTATGTTAGGGATAGGCGGATAGGTTAATAACATTTTTTTTGAAATGCTAAATCATGTCGTTTCTTAAAATTCTCTACTCGGCCATTGCTGGCTTTAAAAGTTTTGATTTTCAGCGAATTAGTGAACTCTTCAGCTTTTTCTTTCAGTATTGGTCCACTAACACTGATGTTTTTCTTTCGACACTGTTTGAACCACGTAAACAAACATTGTTCTAAATTAGGGAATTCAGCAATTTTTCGACTTTTACATCTCATGATTGTTGTTTCTTCAAGATTTCAGCTTCTGAGGGACAATCCAGAGCTTAATTATTTAAGTTATAGAGGTTGCATATTTTAAGTTATTGAGGTTTTAGGCTCTGATGGGAAGGGAACATATTATTTTTTGAAGTTATAGAGGTTTTTAAGTTACCGAGGTTTGAGTTATCGAGGTTCTACTGTATTATATATTATACATCTATAAACCAGGGACAATCAGGGCAGCCCTAACCACAGAGCTAATTGGGCTATAGCCCTAGGGCGCAAGCCTTCTGGGGGCGGCATTTTTTATTGGTTTATATGTTTTTACTAACAATTCTGTGTAATTTCTTATGAAAAGGGGCGCAAAATTTTAGGAGCCCACGAGCGCCGAAAATCTTAGGACGGCCCTGGGGACAATTGTTTATTTGATGAGACAAGACTTAACAATTTATTTCGAGATAACAAAATTGAGGTTTGTTTTTCTTTTTTTTTTAAATTAAATTAGATTCTATATCTATTGAAAATATACATAGATTGGAAAAATATATTATTATCCATTAGTAAGGTAGTAAATAATCAAATCAGAAGAATAAAAAATAGAAATAATAGTTTTAACTTAAGTAATTTGATAAAAAAACTGGATTAATAAATTGATTTTTCTTATTCAATCGTAGTCCATTAGGAGTGTAAATTACATTCCTTTATTGATTCATTAATGTTGGTTGGTTGGTTGGGTGTTTGGACTATATAATTTACTTGTCCGTATGTTTAAGCGCTTACATTTTCATTCATCAATTTTCCGTCCCGTCGAAAGTGATTGCCTCGTTTTCGAAAATGAACATTAGTCGAGTTCAAGTTGGTTAATCACTGTTTTACCAATGAACTTTTCATTACAATACCATGTTCTTTATATATGGTATAACATGTTCCCAATCATTAGACTTTCAGCTAGTTACTATCCTAATATAATTTATCATTATTTTGATAAAAATTAATGTCTCGTAAACCATGATAATAAGGATTTCAAAGCTTGTTAGATAATCCTTTTATTCGAAGATTATTCATCATTAGTTTCTCTTACAACAAAATATTATTCAGATTTTATATTCTCAAGAGAGGAATTTTCTCATTTAATTTTTTAATCTTTTATTAATATTGATTTTCTTTTTGTTTTAAGATGATATTTAAATTTTAATTTGTTCACAGTTAAATTTATTACACGCATTTATTTAGTTTCACATCTTGCAAGGTATATTTGACCCACTTGCTAATCTTCGAATGGGTTGAAATTTTGCATACATATGTAACTTCGATGAAAATGGTCATAGGTGACCTTGGAGGTATTATTAATTAATTCTTAACACTATAACCTGAAATCATAAACCGAGCGAAATTTCTGTCAAGACTTAAAATTAGGAAATAAAAAAAAAAATATAAAAAAAACTTTTTATTTAAATGAACTAAAAAGAAAATAATTTCTCCACACACACACCACTATTTCTTTACAAAAAATAAAATCATGGGCGCCAAACATGCAGGGAAAGGAAAAGAATACAAAGGACATTTCATTGTTTATGCACAAACTTTGCTGGTTTTTTTTTTCATTTTCACTATACTTGATAACTATGCCTATTTGAAGTATGATTTGCGTTTTTCCCTGCATGTTAGGCGCCCATGCTTTCATTTTTTAGATATGATTAATTGTAAGAAAATCGTGGGGTGTGTGAAGAAATTATTTTCTTCTTTTTGGTGCATTTAAATAATTGCGTGTTTTTAAAAAGTTTTTTATATTTTTTTATTTTAGTTATTTTAATGAATTAAAAAAAAAATAATTTTAAGTTTAATTTTATTTAATAGAGGTTAATTTTCAAAATTCTAGAATGATACCAGAGAGATAAAAAGATCGATTGTTGAATAGGTTTAATCTATTCAATCGGATGAATGAAACACAGTTGAAAGAGTGGAATTCCTTAACTTATACACAATGAAACATTTCATTAGATAAAAATAATTTAATTTTAAAAAAAATCGAAAATTAATTTCCTTTATTAATTAAAAAGAACATTATTAACAGAAATTTGATTTTATATCTTTTAATATCTGTCTCTTTACCATTATTGAAGTTCTATAACTATAACTGCAACTCCAAATTAACTATTCTGAGACAACACCATCCACACACACACACACACATATCTCGTTCTTTCCTAATTTCTTCATTGCTTTCTTTACATTATTAGGTTATCGAGTGATTGGTCGTTCACATGATCACTACCCAATTGTTCTACTCATAATAAATTTTTCTCACTCATCTTAACCTTATTGATTTTCTGGTTTTATCTATGATTGAAAATACATAAACGTAATCCAATTTGTATTTCTATGGTATACGCCATTTTTCAATATTCTTAAAGTAGAATCTCGTTCTTCAAAGTCATGGATCACGCCTCAAAGTCATACCTGTTTTTAGATTTTATTTTTGATATTCTTTAATTAAATAATTTGATTATAATTTTCAAATAATAACACATACATAATTCCCAACCATATTATTCGAATAATTTATTTTTTTAGAATATTTTATTTTTCATGTCAAATTGATGGATAATTCTTATCAATTGTTTTTTCTTGCCATTTAGGTGGATCAAAAATTGAGGGCAGTGGCCTCTGAAGCTGGTGGAGCCATGCCCGGGGCCGAGCCCGGAGGGGGCGAAGCCCCGGGGGCGGAAGCCACCCCGGTAGATAATCCAAATCCACCCCCACCAGCCCAACCACCTCCGCCTGCTCCAGCCAACAACGTCTTCAAAGTAAGCACTACGGTGACATTGACTCCTGATAGACCACGAGAGACCTGGGCGAAGAAGGTTGAGTTTCTGTTGGCTGTCATCGGCTTCGCTGTTGACCTCGGAAACGTCTGGCGATTTCCTTACATTTGCTACCAAAACGGAGGCGGTAAGCATACAACAATTATCTAACTATTTCATAGCTATACTATTTTTGGTATTTTATTTTTTAAATTTTTAATTCTTATTTTAAAATTTACAATTTAATTCGCAGGGCACATATTTATTTTATATTTAAATAATTTAATATTGTGATCATTAATTAATTAATTCTTATAAGATATTTTTTTTTTAATTTTAAGCACATTAATTTACGTTATTGCAATATAATTTCTAGACTCTAGACTCTAGACTCTAGCCTAAATTAGCAACTACAAATTTCGACAGTTTCAAGTGGTTCAGCCAGAATCCGATGTAGGTATATCTATTTGTAATGTACCATGGCGCGTTAACTACCTTCCTTAAAACTTGTTCAAAGTTTGACAAGCTTGGTTTGAAAACTGTTACGAATTTTTATAGTTGAAAAGATCGGAACTTTTTTTACCAACCGGCGATAGGAAGGGAAGGTATTATTTTCACACCAAATTTCACATGTGGAGATTTTTAAATATATCCACGAATCATGCATTTTCTTAACAGAGAAAAGTATTTTTAGCATGATGACTGCCCCTCTGTCCATTATGTGTCCATATAGACGAGTACAGCTTGAACGGCTCTACAGATATTGATAAAATTTGATATATTTACTTAATGCATCAGTAGCATGAATTCATCAACTTTTGGTGTATATACGGAAACCGGAAGTGTTAGTTTACAAAGTATTAATTTTATATTCATTGTCGGAAAACATTTCACTTAAAATATATTAGTAATTAATAATTGAGTAATTAAACTAAAAATAAAGATCAAGATAATATAATTTAGATATTTTAATTCAAGTTTTAAAAATATCTTTTTTTGATACTATATATTTATATTATATATATATATATATATATAAATAATTTGTTTTGTAAATTAATTTATTTCAAATCGTCCCTCGGTTCTGTGCCTGGCCACAGCTCATTTTTTCGTAATCAGAAACATTTTATTTCTTAACTTATTTAAATATCAATAAAAAACTTAAATTAAAAAACGATTTCTTTGAGCAAGGTTTTCTTTGCTAGCTGATTAAAATGAATAGTTATAAAAATGCTGAACAAAATACTGACTATTAATATCACTAAAGGATATCTTGGAATTACTTTAACATATCCAAAAATCATAAAAAATAAAGTTACAAAGATATAAATTTATAAATACTATCAAAATTTACATAGAAAAAAATTAGAACATTTGACCACGCAAAATATCTCATTTATAAAGATTTCTGAACATATTTTAAGCAGAAATTCCGTATCATCATCAATAATTCGAATATTTACCTCGTTTGGGTGAATAATTGGATGTTGCAAGAGAATGTTTTTCATGTACTCACATAAAAAAAACAAAGGCAATTTATCGGCGGATTGAGTTGGCGAGTTTCAAACCTTAATGTAGCGATTAAAAATAAATATTGATAAATTTTTAATTGAATTGAATACAATAAACAGTAATTTATATCTTGACTTGTGAAAGTATAAAGATACTTTCACTGACAGCTCTCGTTGAAACATTGGATAAATTTTGATATATAACCTGAAATTAATTTTTAACAATTTTCAATTTATTAAAGATTCGGAAAAAATTGTACAATAAATAACAACATCAATAGGTTAAAGGTAAGTTATTAAAAGAACTAGGTTTTAAGTTTCAATATATTTTTATTAAACTTTAAGAGCATCTAGACAGTTAAGTTATAATACGAGTATAAATTTTAATATAAATTTATAAGTTTCAATATAACTTTTTATAACTTTAAACTTAACTGTCGAAAAATAATCATAAAGATTCATAATATTTATTTATTTATCGTTAACCTATTATTACTATTATTTATTTTTCAATTTTTTCAGTTTCTTTAATAAATTAAAAGTTATTAAAAAATAATTTCAGATTAAATTGATAAATTTAAAGAATATATTTTATTATTAAAAAAATTAAATAAAAAAATGTAGTGTTAAATTTATTTAAAAAAAAAAATTTATAATTTTTATAATTATTATAATAATTGGTACCATGGATCAATGTACCAGCTCACACATCATTGATTGCTCGTAATTTTTTGGCCAAAAATAACACCGTAATCATGCCTCAACCACCGTATTCACCAGATTTGGCTCCCTGCAACTTTTTCCTATTCCCAAAACGGAAGAGACCAATGAAAGGAAAGCCTTTTGCCACAATTGATGAGATAAAACCGAATCGAAGAACGAGCTGATGGCCATACCGAAAAGCGCATTTCAGAAGTGCTTCGACGATTGGAAGAATCGCTGACATAAGTGCATTATATCTGAAGGGAATTGCTTTGAAGAGGACACAATGGATATTGATGAATAAATAAATACTTTTCGAAATAATTCAAAATTTACCTTTTCTTTAGAATTAACCCCGCTTATATATGATTAATTTTCTTTTCCTGTTTTTAATTATAATTTGTTTATTGAATTATTATTATTATTATTATTATTTTATTATTTTATCTTCACTTTATATTCCTTTCTTTAGATTAATAATGAAAGTTCTATAGAATGGATCAAAAGAGTGAATGAATGATTTGGTGGTTTTGTTAAAAGACAATACCACCCACCGTATTCAATTGGCTAAAGCCACTTAATCACTCTTCGATTGATAAAATCCTAATTCTCAAATGACATTCTTAGGGTAAGGAAAGGATGTATCCCTTGAGAAAAGTTTCAATATCGTATTAACAACCGTGCTCGTTCTATATTCTCTACAAGTCCTGGATCCGGGAAATTGGTGCCAAACAAAAGAACCGTGTTGAATGATAGCGCGACGAAGAGACACTGGATTGTGTGGCTCACTCAAACTCTGATTCTTTATCTCTAGTTGGCAACCAATCGTGTTTTTTTTTTTTTTTTTTTTTTTTTGCCACCACTTTTATTCATCCCCAGCCACAAATTAATTCCCAGGAAAAACACAACTTATTTTTTCAGGTGACGAAAGTCGATCATATCATTTGGTTTTTCAATTTGCAATTCAAAAAAATAAATTTAAAGAAGAAAACGTTTGCATAAAGGTGTTGGGATTTTTTTTTTTTATTTATTTATTTATTTTTTTTTTTTTTTATTATTTTTCCAAATGTTTAATTAAATTAAATCTATTCAAAAAACAAACAAACAATTGGCGGTATTTAAATCTTCTAATCTAAATTATATTTTAAATAAAACTGAATTATATCGATTAATAGTACTTATTTTATACCTAATACTAATACAAGTTTATTATTATTGTTAAAGGGATTTTTATTTAAAGGCCACCTTGTTTGTATAAATTATTTATTAAATTAAAATAACTGTACAACGTTTCGACTACTTGTTCTGCAGTCGTTATCAATTACCGTACGCTTGCACCGACTCAAGCGGACACTTGATAAGCACTTGATATAAGCAATCGAAACGTTGTCAGATATTTTCATTTAATAAATAATTTATACAAACACAAGGTGGTCTTTAAATAAAAATTCCTTTAATAATTATGAAAATAACCACAAAAGCTTTAAAAAAAAGTCCGCTTGAGTTCGAGCAAGCGTACGGTACTTGATAACGACTGCAGAATAAGCAGTCGAATCGTTGTACAGTTATTTTAATTTAATAAATAATTTATACAAACACAAGGTCGTCTTTAAATAAAAATTCCTTTAATAATTATGAAAATAACCACAAAAGCTTTAAAAAAAAATGTCCGCTTGAGTTGGAGCACGCGTACGGTACTTGATAACGACTGCAGAATAAGCAGTCGAAACGTTGTACAGTTATTTTAATTTAATAAATAATTTATACAAACAAGGTGGTCTTTAATTAAAAATTCCTTTAATATTTATTATTATTATTTCTCAAAAATACCTTAATAGATTTATTAATCTATTTTTGTAGGTCTTAAATACTTTTATTATTCTTATTGGTAACGCTATTAAAAATTCTTTTATTTTTTATTTACTGGGTTCCTTAGGCGAAATTCCTAGTGACAGCAACCACATTCCATATTCTCTCTCAACTCTTAAATTGTCTTCACATTTGTTTTTGGTTAATCAACCGGTCGCTTCCCTATTGGTTTCCCCATAAACAAGTTTCTCGGGATTTTTTTTTTCATTCCCGTGACGTGAATGGTCACCATTAATGACCCTAACTCTATTTGGAAATGTATAGAGGGCATTTTTTGTTATACAGTCTTCCCCATTATTCAATGATTTTCTCCCTCTACAGCCCATAAATGGTATAAAGTATTTGATTTTCAAATATCTAAATCAATTTTCGTCTCCCAGATGACCACTCACGCCTATATAATACAACCAATAAAATAATGATTTTATATATGTTAATTTTGATAACCCAATTGTTGCTACCATCATTTTTACGATCTCATCAGAGATAGTATTGCCATCACGAAAATTTTCGATGTCGAGATTTTGATGTTTTTTTACGTTTTAAAGGTCACTGAGTCATTTTTACTAAGGTTGAGGAAAATGTCTGTCTGCCTCTGTGTATGTGTGTATGTGTCCGTGTATGTAGACAAGATTAAGCAAATTTGAAATTTGGTACACGGCCATTATTCAATATTCGTAGTTATCTATCAACTTTTGAGAAATGTAGCTTAACCGGAAGTGGACCATTACCTACCACGTTTTCATTTTTTTTCATCTAAAGTTACCGTAAAAATAAAGATATATGTTTGATAGTTTTTCACATGAGATTAAAAATTGTATAAAACTGATATATAGAGAGAATTTCAGCTTGATTGAATCGCTGAAAGTACCGAAATTAATTTTTTTAACACATTGACTGCTAATCACGCACCAGCACGTGGTGTGGTGTCATCGACAAAGTGCCAAACACATGCTGGCGTTGGATTTTTTGTGAAGAATTCTTATGAATAAGTATTTCGATAACCACCCAGAGAACATTGTTGCCTTGAAACGAAGTTACTATCCATTCGATTAAAGCCCAAACTCGAATACTTACTAAAAAATTGGGTATTTCGGATATAGTACTGTCAAGCCAACCGTGGCTTCCAACGTCATTTGAACGATATTAGATATTATTTTATTCTTAAATAAAAATACCCAACCTTTCTTAACAAACTCATAATTTTGAAAAATTTTGACGCCATTTTCATGAGAGTTTATTTAGGTGAGAATTTTTTGAAATTTCCAAACTAAGGCTCAGAATTCCAAAAAAATAAATAAATAATTTATCATAATAATATAGCTATATATATATTCTATTTTTTTAATTGATTTTTTTTAAAATGACAAATATTAATGTTTTAAAATTTCTACTAAAAATTAAATAATATGATATAATATGATAAAAATATTACAATTTCATTAAAATAATGATTTTTATAATAAATTAATTAATAAATTAATTAAATTAATTAAATATTAGAAATTAATTAAAAAATTTATATATTATAATAATTTTGGGAAAGAATTGGTAAAATTAATATTTTTATATTTATTGTCGAATATTTTTGGAAATGAACAGAATAGAGTGATTAAAAATTCTTATTAAACAAAACAAACAAAATTTAACTCTGTTTCTTTAAATAATAAAATTATTTGTAGATATCTATTTACTATAATATGTATGTTAATATACTAAAAATAAAATACCCAATTATTAAAGTATTAGTTTTTCTAAACATTTATAAATGTAATACTACTTGTATAATTATAAATTAGATTTATGAAGAGTGTTATGTCAAGAAATCGAGATGACTATTTATTGAATTGCAAAAAAAAAAAACACTTCAAATATCATCGATATTTACTTTTTCGATCTTTTCTTATTAGCATTTCCATTTCGAAATAATTTTAACTAAATTAAAATGTGGAAGGAAATCGTTATAAGGACGGAAAAGCGATGTGAAATTCAATAGTAATTTGTGGTCTTATTTATTGATGAGATCAAATCACAATTTCAACACATAAACTTTTGAAAATGGTTATTTAAAAATGGCGAATAGAAAAATTTAAAGGAAAATAAATCGGATTTGTTTTTATTCTTATCTATGATACTAGCGAGAATAATCTTTTTCTTTTTCTTTTCTTGTTTTGTGTCATAAACTAACAAATATATTTTATGAAATAATCATCGTTCAAATGAGCACAAATTAACCACAAATATGGTAAATACTTATTTAGGTTCCTTGTACTTTTGTAGATTAGTTCAACTAGCATTTCTAGTAAATAAGAATGTAATTTAAAAGAAATATGATGATGATATTTTTTATTCTCTTAAATATTCGAACATTTAATATTTATTTAATTAAACAACAGAATAAATATCAATAATATAGTATTTTATTTAGGAAACAAAATTTTATATATTTTTATTTTTTTTATATATAATATACAGACTGTTTCAAAAAAATGTTTATTTTATTTTATTATTTATTTATTATTTATGAGCAGTCAAAGAAGGCAGCTAGCCGAGAGTGTAGCATAGCAATTTTCTACACAAGAAGTCGGTGTTCGATTCCAACTAAGAACAAATTTTTCTAATAAAATTCAATTTAATATCAGCTGCCTCCGGCTCCAGGAATTGTCAGTTCCTAGTTCTATACATACGGAAGGCAACGGGAAACCACCGCATTAACATTCCCAAGAAAAATTATCATGGCTAGGCAGCTTCTAAGGCTATCCTAGTCATGATGATAGCCAAACTCCGAAAGGGAGACGGCACCTTAAGAAGAAGAAAGGGTTAGTACATTTTTTGGAAACGGGATTCTTTTTTCAGTAATTCAATCCTCTAAACTTGTCTTTATGTACATAAATAATGTTTTTATAGTCATTCAAAGTGTTAGTACATTTTTTTGAGACACCCTGTATTTGTATCAGAGGCCAGAGGTCAGAGGTTAAATCATTTTTTTATCAAGGTCAGAGGACAAGGGGTTGCCTACCTTTTGTGCAAAAAGATACAATTTACAAAATTTCCAAATTTTTAAAGAACTACTAACATTTTTGTTTGATTATTATAGTATTTAAATAGGATTATGTATTCTATAGATTTGATTTTTAAGTTTTTTTATTCCTGTTTTTAGTATTTATTTTCTTGCAATATAATATTTAGAATTTTCAAAATAAAATAATATAACTATTAATATTTGTACATAGATCTGGAGAGTCAAAAAGGGATCAAAATCGGGAAAGCTACTTGATAGCGCCTCCGATCAAGAAAATCAAGATAAAGGTTGATAGGACCCGTTCTACTAATCAGAGGACACTTAATTGATATAACCGACTTGAAAGACGTTGTCCTTGCGTAGGAGGTACAAAAGTCAGAGGTTTTTTTTCTGGAGAGCCAAATGCGGCCCGCGAGCCGCAGGTATCCGACCCCTGTTTTAGGAGACATAAACTGACATTTGGTGTTATATTCAAAAACATTATGAATATATACTATATAGAAAAATAATATAGATAAATAAATACCTTGTACTAATTTTAATTGTTATTCACAAAATACTAAAATTATATAAATTAAATATTTAAAAGTGGTCATATTTAATTCTCTTCTCTTTAAAAATAATTTATTTTTTTAATTTTAATAAAAAAGCTACAATTTTTAAAAAGTTATTTTTTCATTTAAAATTATTGAAAATATTTAATGGTGACATTTAAAAACAAAATACTAATTTAGTTTTTTAAGAGTGATTAATCAATCTATCCTACTCTTAAGTATTTTAATTAGATAAAGAAGTATTATAATAATACATATTATAAATTTGTATTCTGCTCTGTTACCGATTACTCTCTTACATTTATTTTTTTTTTATCGAACAGAGCTAAAACATTTTATACAATTTTCTTTTTTGTTATGAAAAGCTGTCGGCTATATCTAAGAGGATCTCATAAATTTGTTGATAATTACACTTCTTTGCAAACTATTTAATTTGCTCAACATTATCCGATTATTATTTACATAATTTAAATTTAACACCAAAGAATTAGATTAAATTTGAATTTAAGATTAGTTGAATTAATGTTATGATTCATTGGCAAATAGAATTAAAATAGAAATATGGATGATGATATTTTTGTCAGATAAATTTTATTTGATTCTGAAAATCAGATGAAGTTCTTTTGGGCCTGAGAAAACCAGTTATTTAGTTATTTTATTTATTTATTTAGTAAGATTTCCTTTAAATTGGTCTATCCATAGATCATTGACATTTTCCCATATCATCCTTTGGCCTTGTCTCCATTTTTTCAATTCGTCGTTAATATGTATGTTTATTTTTGTAGATGTCAGTAAATGATCCAAAGTATTTATTATAGTCTATCTCACCGTATTTACATTTATTATATTTTTCTTGTCTATTTATAGTTCCATATCTTAGTCGAATCCAATCTTTTCTTTTCTGAATGTCTGTTGTTTGTCATATAATCTTCTACCTTTACTGTGTCTTTTAAATGTTATAGAGAGGGTTAAAGTCAGATTTTTCGTTGTTTGTCCACATTGTCTGTATTTCATTGTCCCAATTACTTTCAAAATGTTCATCGACTGTGTTTTCAATTGTGTTTCGGTCAGTCCTGTCCATAGTACATTTAATAAATTAAAATAAAAAATCTCTAAAAGAAGTGGTGATATGACAGGGCCCGTGTGGGGGATATGGTTTGTGGTGAATTATACGTAATGCAAAGTTGAATTGTTTAAATATTTAATTAGGTAAGTTTTAAGAATTAAAAAGTACAATAACCTAAATAACATATTTACACATGTCTGAGACTATGAATGTTTCCTTCGTCTTACTAATTTAGCTCTTGAGGTTAAATCTTTTTCTTAGTTAAGAAGATGTAAAATACGCCATATATCTCTCGCACACTTAATTCATCATATCACTAATTCGACACAATTTTAGATAAATGTTTTCAAATAGTATACAATGAGGGGTATGTGAATAAATAAGTCTTAATATTAATTTTAAACAATACCTCCCTTACTATCGTCGGTCGGTAAAAATATACAAAAACGTAGAATAGACTATACTTACAAAAATTTCAAAAGAATATAAATGACGTACCTTTGAAATAAATATGATATAATTTTTCTTGGGTTGATCTTCAAAATGGCGGACAAAACAAATCCTCCTTACACGACGGTTCGCTTATAACTAAAGCAGACACGATTCATCTGGCCATCTGCCATCTCATAATAACTCATTTTCTTTGGCTCAATCAAATAAAGGTTCTTATATATGTTTATTTAAAATGTTAACCAGTGTTTTTTCTATATATTCTAACGTATATATATATAATATATATATACCTGTCTATTTAAAATAATTAAAAATTAATGAACTATTTAGTTAACAATGATTAGTGATAAAAACATTTAAAGATTGCTAATAATAAACGAATATAGTAAATGTGTTCGCGTTCACAAATTTTATTTATTTAATATATTTTATTAATATTAATATATTTTTACTATCTCGCAAGAGTTAGATAAAAATGTCCGTATATTTATATATATATATATATATATGTAGACAAGATTACGCAAAAACGGTTTGAGCTAGAATGATGAAATTTGGTACATGAGCATTATTCAAAATTCGTAGTTTTCTATCAACTTTTGAGAAATGTAGCTCAACCGGAAGAGGGTCATTACCTACAACATTTTGATTTTTTTTCTTCTAAAGTGACCGTAAAAATAAAGATATATATTTGATAATTTTTCACATGATTAATAATTGTATAAAACTGCTATATATAGAATTTCAACTTGATTGAATCGCTGAAAGTACCAGAATTAATTTTTTAACACTGCAAATCTCACACGCCAACACGTGCCATGGTGCCATCAACAAAGAGCCAAACATTGCGCTGGTTTAATAAATATGATTTATTAATTTAATTTAAATTAATATATGTTATTTAATCCAATTCAAATTTTACTAGATAGTCGAGTGATCCAGATTTTTTTACAAACTACCCAAATTTAAAAATATAATATAATGATGTTTAAGCAGAATAATTAGATGCTTCTTTAAAGTAAAAGACTAACCTAAATTACCATTGAAAACAATTATTTATCTGATAGATTATTATATTGTAAGATGAAATTTTCCTGGGAATAGGATTTTTCTTATCCATTGGAATTTTTTGGGGGGTTGTTATCCATGTTGATAATCGCATTATGTGCTCGTGTGTTTGTCAAATGGAAATTCTTGCTGAGTTGCATTGGTGTACAATTTGTGCACGTTGTACTGTATACGCCTCTGGTGAGCACTTCTCGACAGTCTGCTGTTGGATGGTGGCTATTGAACGGCCGTCCTCGAGGACGCTTGATGACAACAGCCACAGGCCACGATTTATTCAATGACCAACTGGCACTCGAGCATTGGCAGCCCATCCACGTGCCCATGGGGAGAGAGGTTGGTCTAACCAGCCGTTGGCAAGAGACATATCCATTATTATATCAAATCTTAAGAGAACATCACCCCTTCTAAAGATTAACTCAAGTCAAAGGTATACACAAACATCCTTGCTCTATTCTACCGCCTGAACATATTTATCTAATATTTACCTAATCTAATATTTAACCAATATGAATAGAAATCTCAATTTTATAACATAAATTAATTTCTTGCAAAACATAAAATATAAAATAATTGAAATAAAACAGATGTAAATTTCAATATTTATATTCATACGAGTAAATTTCAAAAATGTGAATTAATAAATATGGATTAATAATCAATGATATCAAGTTATTTGTTTTTTTATTTTTTTTTTTTTATATTTAATACTAGAATTCAATTAAATCAATATTCAATATAGCTCCTCTCAACTTGAATTTCCTCCACCACTTCTCTTCATAATAGCTTCCCTATTCATGAAGTTCTAATTAAAATTAGATGATAACCAGGGAATAGACAGCAAAATAAACCTAAATAACTTTCTTTTTACTATCTCGCCAGAGATAATATTGCCATCACGAAAATTTTCGATGTTGAGATTTTGATGATTTTATACGTTTTGAAGGTTCCTGAATCATTTTCACTAAGGTTGAGAAAAATGTCTGTGTGTGTGTGTGTATGTAACCAAGATTACGCAAAAACGGTTTGAGCTAGAATAATGAAATTTGGTACATGAGCATTATTCAAAATTCGTAGTTTTCTATCAACTTTTGAGAAATGTGGCTCAACCGGAAGAGGGTCATTACTTACAACGTTTTGATTTTTTTTCCTCTAAAGTGACCGTAAAAATAAAGATATATGTTTGATAATTTTTCACATGATTAATAATTGTATAAAACTGCTATATATAGAATTTCAACTTGATTGAATCGCTGAAAGTACCAGAATTAATTTTTTAACACTGCAAATCTCACACGCCAACACGTGCCATGGTGCCATCAATAAAAAACCAAACATTCGCTGGTTTAATATTTATTATTTATAATTTATAATTAATTAAATTTAATTTAAATATAATATATTATGTTATTTAATCCAATTCAAATTGCGAGATAGTCGAGTGGAGACACTCCAGCTTATTTTACTATCTCGCCAGAGATAGTATTGCGATCACGAAAATTTTCAATGTCGAGATTTTGATGTTTTTATACGTTTTGTAGGTCCCCTAGTCATTTTCACTGGTTGAGGAAAATGTCAATGCCTCTGTGTATGTGTGTATATGGGGGGGGGGGGTATGTATATAGACAAGATTGTGCAAAATGGTTTGAGCTAAAATAATGAAATTTGCTACACGAGCATTATTCAAAATTCGTAGTTTTCTATCAATTTTTGAGAAATGTAGCTCGTTCGGAAGAGGACCATTACCTACGACATTTGTATTTTTTTGCTGGTTTAATAAATATTATTTATTAATTTTAATTTATAATTTATAATTTTAATTAAATTTAATTTAAATATAATATATGTTATTTAATCCAATTCAAATTGCGAGATAGTCGAGTGGAGACACTCCAGCTTATTTTAATTTTTTAGCACGTTGACTGCCAATCACTCGCCAGCAAGTGAAGCGGTGTCATCAACAAAGTGCCAAACAAGTGAATAATTAAAAAATTCTTCAATGAAAAACTTAAATAATACGAAGGTATTACATATTTATGTTTTATTACAATAAATATGTTTGCATCTGAAGGCACTCTAAATGACTGGCAGTCAATGTGTTAAATTTTGACTTAAAAATGAAGGTAAAGATTTTAAATTCAAATTTAATATATGATAATTAATTTAATTTAATAACAATACTATACAGTAAATTTATTAATTTTTTTTTAAATTAATTAATTAATTCAATTCTACTTAATTTATATAATTAATTAAATTTAATTTAAATATAATATATGCTAACTAATTAATTTAATTGAATAACAATACTATACATAAATTTAAATTTTTTAATTAATTAATACAATTTAATTATATTAATATAATTTAATTTAAATATAATATACAAATTTGCGAGATAGTCGATTGGAGACACTCCAGATTTTTTCATATACAATGTAATTTTATTTTATTATCATATTATTTTAATTAAAAAAAATGATATTATCCAAATAATATTTTAAATTATTTTTAGAAATATCGATATTTATTTTTTTTTTATAATAATCATTATAAAAAAAATATACATATTTATTAGTTGTTCAGATCATCAATCAATGGTTGTCTACAACCAGGGCATCTGTCCCTCAGGACTTCTCCTCCACCTCCTCTCTAATGGTTAATAGTATGTAAATAGAATATTTGAAGGTTGCTTAAATGATATTGTGTTTCTTAAAATTGAATTTTTTTCTAAATTGAAGTGAAATATTACAAATAATAACTAAGAGTGGTTTTTATTACATGATGTATTACTTTTTTTAATTTATAAAGAATAATCAAGAAATAAAATATTTAAGCTAATATAAAAGATACAAATTAATTTTTATTATTATTTGCTGTTAGTCCCTGAGAATAAAGCAGAGCTTTAAAGAGAAATGATTAATTAATGAATTTTTCTAGGCCCGAACTCGAGGTTTCGGTATGGTGGACTGTCAAAGTAACAACTTTTGTTTAAAAAAAATGTATTTATTAGCCAGAGAAAAGATACATATTTTTAATACACTTTACTTAACTCATACTGTCTTGATGTTTGTTTGTCCGCGGCATTTTATAATCGATATTTCAACAACTTCCCGTCATTCAATCAACTTGAAATTTTGCATACGCGCTTGCTCCTGCTAAAAATACACGAATCAATTGAAAAATCCACTGAATTATTTATCTGTTAGTGGTAATTAATTAACTAAACTTTCATATGCGGAATATGGAATAGTTCACTATTTCAATCATAGATGGCGATAGTTGTAAAATGTTACACATGTTATTAATAAGAAATATTTAAAATAACGACTACATTTATTTACGTACGACTAAAAAGTATAAAATAAATTTAAGTAAAAAGAAATCTTTTTAAAAAACACACTTTACTTAAAATTGCACTAAAAAATAAAAAATAAAATCACTGTAAAGTGTGTGCGCCCAATAGTGGAAGCAAATGTTTTACGGTGTTATTATAATTTAAGCGCACACACTTTACAGTGATTTTATTTTTTATTTTTTAGTGCAATTTTAAGTAAAGTGTGTTTTTTAAAAAGATTTCTTTTTACTTAAATTTATTATAATATATAAATATAAATCTCCAAACACAACAGGATTAATTGATAATATTAACAAAGAGTTAATAGAAGTAAAAATCAATTTGAATATGAAATTTTCTTATAAAACCTATATCATTTTAATACCTAAATAATTTATTTTATTCAAAAAAGTTGACCTGTGGCCAGGCGCAGAACCGACCGACGATTTGAAATAAATTAATTTCCAGCCATAGAAACAATTTCAAATAATTTAAAGGTATCTATTAATGCAATAAAAAACAGATATGGATATAACATAAATATTTTTAATTTTATTTTATTTATAACTAGCTGATCAGAGCGCCTTCGGCGCTCTTCACATCTAGACGGGGGCTCCGCCCCCTGTACCCCCCCCGAGTGTCCCTATTTTGAGCTATAACCATCTAACTCCTACCCTATCCTATCTCTCTCACGTTCCTTCCTACATTGTCCACCCTGTTCACAATTGGTCTTCCAAACGGACGTTTTCCAATCGAACTCCCACCAATATATTTTCCTCTCCCATGCTAGCCATGTGCCCTGTCGGCCCCAGCCTTCTCTATTTTATGACCTATAATTTAATAATTTTGATCCCTTTGATAATAATTTCCCGATTGCAACCTCGATTTAAATTCTTTGCAAATATTATTCTCTCTGATACTAATTATTTTGTCTTATCACTATTAATTTCAAACCCCATCAATTTTCCTGCCTCGATTAATTTTTTTATGCTACTTTAAATGTTATTAATGTATTAAAAAAAAAATCATTTTAAACAAAATAAAAATAAAATATAAAATTAGCATAACACTAAACTACTATAAAAATAATATTAAAAAATATATTATATATTAAAATCTTACGTGAAAATCCAATTATGAGATCAAATTTTCTTAATTAAAATAATTTACTCACATAATCTTAAAAATTAATAGTATTAAATTATAGCCGTAATGTGAATGTTTTCAAAGTTTAAAAGGCCAATAAGATCAATTGAGATATTGTAAATATCAATAGATATATAAAAAGATTTTTATCTGCACATTGCTCAGAATTTAAATTACCGCCAAATTATCGCCACCAGCGCCTCTATGATCTAGTATGGTAACTAAACTATTTTTAATTAATATTCTTTATAATTTTTTTAAAATTTTTCTAATTAAAAAATCGAAAATCGGGCTTCGAGGTCTGGTGGCCAGCCCCTTTGTGCTTCCGTGTAAAAAATTCCAGGTCCCTGCGTGCGATAGTTTTTGCTGGAGAGCTCGGTCAGACAAACAGACAAACAAACAGACAGACACATTACACTTGCTTTTATTATTATAGATATATAAATAGGAGCTGGCTGTGACGTCATGAAGGGCTAGGTGACGTCATATAATTTTAAATTAAGAAAAAACTAATAAAGATGATTTTCCGGAGGATAAAACCAATACAAAGTGCATGATTCGTGGTGATATTTAAAAAATCTCTTCATGTGAAATTTGGTGTGAAAATAACCCTTCTCTTCCTATCGCCGATCGGTAATACTACCACTTCCGGTTTCCGGAAAAGTTGATCAATTCATCATACTGATGTATTAATTTTATCAAAATCCGTTGAGCCGTTCAAGTTGTACATATCTATATACGGACGGACAGACGGACAGACATCATGCTAAAAATACTGTTTTCTGTTAATAAAATGCATGATTCGTGGAGATATGTAAAAATCTGCACATGTGAAATTTGGTGTGAACACAATACCTCCCTTACTATCGGTCGGTTAAAATTAAATATTTCCATATTTACCCTGTGACTCGTTTAGGCCATAAGAATTAGTCAGTGAATAATACTGTTGATTTGGCTGTACCCTGCTTCAAGCCATTTGTGACTTGGCATTGAATAGAAGACAGAATGTCTTTGTCAAATGTTACAAAAGATCTGCCTTCGATCATATTCCAAATGAATTTAACCAGGTTTTCATCGAACCCTTTTCTTATCATTTTGTAAAAGCTTCAACAGTATCAAGGGCTTTTTCAACGTCAATTGGACAAGCTGCAACTACTTCATTATTATTTAATGACCAGCAAATATCGGAAATGAGTTTCGAAATAGCATTAACTGGTCAAGCTAATCACTAAACTACTGAAGAGTCTAAATAATTATTAATAAAAATAAATTACTCAATAATATTTAAATTTGTATGATAAACTAGATTTTTTTTTTGTTTATTTCTTACTATAAAATATTTAATTCATAATTCTCAATATAATAATATATATTAATAATAATAATAATTATCATCATAATTTTTTATTTGATTCTCTTAATTCATAATTGAACTTTAATTATTAATAATTTTGATTAGAAAATAATAATAATTATCAGTTTATTATTATTATTATTATTCCCTCGGTAAAAATAAAGTTAATCAACCCTTAATGATAAATATAGTAGATTTTAGAATTACTAAAAAAATTACTCATTTCTAGTCTAAATATAATAAGCTGGAGTGTCTCCACTCGACTATCTCGCAATTTGAATTGAATTAAATAACATATATTATATTTAAATTAAATTTAATTAATTATAAAATATAAATTAAAATTAATAAATAATATTTATTAAACTAGCGCATGTTTGGCTCTTTGTTGATGGCCCCACATCACGTGTTGGTGTGTGATTTGCAGTGTTAAAAAATGAATTCCGGTACTTTCAGCGATTCAATCAAGCCTAAATTCTATATATAGCAGTTTTATACAATTTTTAATCATGAGAAAAATTATCAAACATATATCTTTATTTTCACGGTCACTTTAGAGGAAAAAAAATGAAAACGTGGTAGGTAATGACCCTCTTCCGGTTGAGTTACATTTCTCAAAAGTTGATAGAAAACTATGAATTTTGAATAATGCCCATGTACCAAATTTCATCATTCTAGCTCCAAAAGTTTATGCGTAATCTTGTCTACACTCACACACACACACAGTTTTTTCTCAACATAATCACAATAATCTTATTAATTTAATTATTTAAAAATGAGAACTTTTAGAATAAATTATTTTATTTAAATTATATTTAAATTATTATTAGAAATTCAAAAAAAAAAATTAATAATTTCGAGAATTAGTAGAATCGATATATTTGTAATAGGTTCTTTGAACCGAGGTAAATCTCGACTTTACATCAATTCTTACCAAACGTTTTATACTGAAAATCTCTCACTTAATTTATTAAAATCTCCGGACAGAACCAAAATAATCTCTTGTAAAACAATATTCTCAGTTCATAAAGAATAAATCTTTTAAATTACCGAGGTGCGGCTCGGTGAATCTGGTAATAATTATTATGAAATTAATTTATTATGTAAATAATTTCTATGCGTTAAACCCCCTAAGATAAGTGATTAACAAAATTTATTTTGTAGTTGATCTAGAATTAATTCTAGTGTATATGACTCTGTATATATTTTTAAAATATAAATTTTTTATGCCTGTTAAGGCAAAGAAGGTGCCAATTGAAAATATGCTTCAGTTCATAAAATAATCCCCTTCTTTGCGTTAACAAGGGGGGTGTTTTTATTATTGTATAAATATATAATACAAATGCAAATATAGGGTTTAGTCAAGGTCGCCAGTTAATTTTGTTTTATCAAAAGGAAAATTAACAAAACCTTTTAATTCAAACGATACTTACCAATAGACCAGTTAGACTCATATAATTTCTTAAATCATAAGAAATACATAAATCGTCTCTGGGTGATCCGAATTCTGCAGACACGAGGCTTCTAATTCTTATTTAAATAAAACAAGAAATAAAAACGCTGGAAGCTCTCCAACCACAATCAATTTAACCCACCTAAATTTCCTTAAGGTATAAAGAAAGAATTAGTAAATAAAACAATTTTAATCTCGTTTTTCTGATATATTTATATAAAGCAGTGTATATTATAAAAGTTAAAAAGATAAAAAAAAGCAGTATACAATTAGGTTTGCGATGAAAGCAAATAAAGCAAATAATCCTAACTTAAATTAACAAATTAATAAATTAACAATTCAATAAAAGAATAAACAAATGAAGTACAATGGAGATCGCACAATATTTCTCCACTGGACCTCAAATATGTAAAAAAAATTAAATTATGAAATAAGATTTATTAAAACATTAACAAATTAATTAACATAGCAATTTTAATACAACCTGAGCAGCAAGAATTAAAGAAAGGAGAATTTTTACAAACCCAAAAATGGTTTCTGTTCGATCTGAGAGGTTTTCCAATTCAACTTCTCAGCAGGCAGACCAAGCAACAAATAGGCAGATATCCACATGGAAAGCAGTGACCAAAACATTCCAAAGACTCAGAAAACACTAGACTGCACAAAAACATTCAAATTTGGCAACCCTGTGTCACGTGACCCGTCTTGTCTTCTCTGACCTTAGACATTTCAAAATTCAAAAATATCCAATTCGCGGGAAATTCGATCTTGCTCAAACATAACTCCCCCCTTTTTAGAGAAACCCGATTCTCTAAACACTTTCGACAATTCTGAGAGCCACCCCCCAAATGGAATGGAATTCAGACTCTATGCTGCTATCAGTATTGAAACTATTATTAAGAAATTTGCACTAAAATAAACAAATAAAAAACATTCAATTTAATTTATCAGGATTCTTCCTGATCCAAAACAATTTGATTTCCTTTTTACTCTATACCCCTTAGTCTTCGAAATGTTTTCCCTTGAAATTTTTCCATTAAATTCAGTATTCACTGTCCCCTCTCCCTGCTTTAATTTTAAATTTTTATTTAAATTTTTCCCAATTAAAGATCCAAAAATGACCCAACCCAATGATGTGTTTTGTGCAAATAAATTTCCCTCTTTGTTCTTTCTCAGGCCATTTGAAACAATTTTTGAATATAAATCCACCCCAATTAAAACCAATACCTCCTTGGGCTCAAAGAAAGAATCATCTGATAGCGGCAAACCATCAGCAAATTCAAACTGATTCTTTTCCATTTGAAAGGTGGGGATTCTAAATTTTAAATTGTCTATCACATTGAACTTGGCGGTCGTGGAGAAAGAGCCATCTACTGGGGAGAAAAAGTTTAAATTTACTGCCTTATTCGAATTGGCCAATGGCTGATTTTTCAAACCAGCAATTGACATTTTCGATTCAAACGGCACCAACTTTAAACTTTTTAATAACTTACTAGAGATTAATGATACTTCGCTACCCGGGTCAATGAAGGCATTAATCTTCATTTGTTGACCATTAGGCAGCTTACATATCATCAATGCTCTACCCAAAATCGAACAAAAACCACCATTTTTGCAATAATAATTGTTTGTACTGGTGGGACTAGGAGAGGGGGGCGGGGATTCAGATTTATTACCATCTTTAGGAGATTGCTGCCCAGACTGCGTGTTTCCAAAAGTCTGTTTCTTATCGAGGTCCATTGAAGATTTTCTCTTTCCAAAATGCAGGAGACAATTGTGCGACCTCTTACAAATTTTACACTCTCCAAAAGTGCAGTCTTTTGATTTATGTTTCTCTGAAAAACATTTGAAACAGAGATGATTAGATTTCACATAAAAATATCTTTCTAAAGGCGAAAAATTCATAAATTTTGTGCACTTGTTCAAAAAGTGACTGCCTTGATTACATAATTTACAATTCTTTTTAATATTAATAAAGGCATTTGTTACTTTCCTGTCCTTACACTGTTTCAACACTGGCCTATCTTCCCGTGGTGTTTCTCGACCTCTTACAGAATCCGCAAGTTGTGTAAGAAATTCGAGCAAAACATCCAAGGCCGGGATTTCTTCGCTTTTCAAAGGGAAGATGAATCTCGACCTCGCCTCTGGATCCAGTTTAGACAAAACTGCATACACTAGATAGGGATTGGATTCGACCGTATTTATCTTTAAAGAGTTCAACTGTGCAATAATTTCCCTCACCATCGAGATCAATTTATTATAATTTTCACTCGAGGGAAATAAAATTGGCTGCAAGCTGAACACTTTTTCAATGAGGTCGAAGACCAAGTCCCTATACTTGTAAAACGCCTTGTGCAGTATGTCTCTCGCTGGGATGTAGTTCTCGTCGGTCGACGGAAGATGCCGAATCGTGTCCAATGCCTTGGGTCCCAAGTAGCCTTTCAGATACTGCAGCTTCTGCGCTGCACTCAAGGAGGGGTTGGATCCTATTGCCGCGTCGAACTGGTTCGTAAACGGCAAATAATCCACGTACTCTCCAGAAAAAGTTGGTAATTGGATCTTTGGCAAATTAATATTATTTGCCGCTAAACCCGACACCAACTTCTCCTGCTTTATTATTGGCTGCTGTGGGACATTCAGTACACATTTATTAAGTGATAGGATGAGACGATCAGTGTCTTCCAATATGTTTTCACACTGAACATCTACACCCTTTTCAAAAATATTATTTTGCAACAATTCAAGCTGCAAAATTACATCTTTAGTTTCAGCAACTAAAGCTTGAATCCCCGTGCTATTTGTGTTGGTCAACCCCGCGAATAACAATTCTTTAATTCTAGCTGCTCTTGCTAATTTTTTCATCTCAATGCTGATTTGTTTCAATTGAGCTTCCAAATCAGCCATTATTTCAATTATTTATATACAAATATATCAGAATTTAGCCAAAAATCAAACCAAAAGGAAAAGCAAATGAGAAAAAACTAACCTGATCAGAGACACCTCCAGTCCTGTCCACGGCTCGCCAAAAGAAATTATGTTAGGGCAAAGAAGGTGCCAATTGAAAATATGCTTCAGTGCATAAATCAATTCCCTTCTCTGCGTTAACAATGGGTTGGGTTATTTATATTAATAATAATATAATTCAAATATAAGGTTTAGTCAAGGTCGCCAGTTAATTTTGTTTTATCAAAAGGAAAATTAACAAAACCTTTTAATTCAAACGATACTTACCAATAGACCAGTTAGACTCATATAATTTCTTAAATCATAAGAAATACATAAATCGTCTCTGGGTGATCCGAATTCTGCAGACACGAGGCTTCTAATTCTTATTTAAATAAAACAAGAAATAAAAACGCTGGAAGCTCTCCAACCACAATCAATTTAACCCACCTAAATTTCCTTAAGGTATAAAGAAAGAATTAGTAAATAAAACAATTTTAATCTCGTTTTTCTGATATATTTATATAAAGCAGTGTATATTATAAAAGTTAAAAAGATAAAAAAAAGCAGTATACAATTAGGTTTGCGATGAAAGCAAATAAAGCAAATAATCCTAACTTAAATTAACAAATTAATAAATTAACAATTCAATAAAAGAATAAACAAATGAAGTACAATGGAGATCGCACAATATTTCTCCACTGGACCTCAAATATGTAAAAAAAATTAAATTATGAAATAAGATTTATTAAAACATTAACAAATTAATTAACATAGCAATTTTAATACAACCTGAGCAGCAAGAATTAAAGAAAGGAGAATTTTTACAAACCCAAAAATGGTTTCTGTTCGATCTGAGAGGTTTTCCAATTCAACTTCTCAGCAGGCAGACCAAGCAACAAATAGGCAGATATCCACATGGAAAGCAGTGACCAAAACATTCCAAAGACTCAGAAAACACTAGACTGCACAAAAACATTCAAATTTGGCAACCCTGTGTCACGTGACCCGTCTTGTCTTCTCTGACCTTAGACATTTCAAAATTCAAAAATATCCAATTCGCGGGAAATTCGATCTTGCTCAAACATAACTCCCCCCTTTTTAGAGAAACCCGATTCTCTAAACACTTTCGACAATTCTGAGAGCCACCCCCCAAATGGAATGGAATTCAGACTCTATGCTGCTATCAGTATTGAAACTATTATTAAGAAATTTGCACTAAAATAAACAAATAAAAAACATTCAATTTAATTTATCAGGATTCTTCCTGATCCAAAACAATTTGATTTCCTTTTTACTCTATACCCCTTAGTCTTCGAAATGTTTTCCCTTGAAATTTTTCCATTAAATTCAGTATTCACTGTCCCCTCTCCCTGCTTTAATTTTAAATTTTTATTTAAATTTTTCCCAATTAAAGATCCAAAAATGACCCAACCCAATGATGTGTTTTGTGCAAATAAATTTCCCTCTTTGTTCTTTCTCAGGCCATTTGAAACAATTTTTGAATATAAATCCACCCCAATTAAAACCAATACCTCCTTGGGCTCAAAGAAAGAATCATCTGATAGCGGCAAACCATCAGCAAATTCAAACTGATTCTTTTCCATTTGAAAGGTGGGGATTCTAAATTTTAAATTGTCTATCACATTGAACTTGGCGGTCGTGGAGAAAGAGCCATCTACTGGGGAGAAAAAGTTTAAATTTACTGCCTTATTCGAATTGGCCAATGGCTGATTTTTCAAACCAGCAATTGACATTTTCGATTCAAACGGCACCAACTTTAAACTTTTTAATAACTTACTAGAGATTAATGATACTTCGCTACCCGGGTCAATGAAGGCATTAATCTTCATTTGTTGACCATTAGGCAGCTTACATATCATCAATGCTCTACCCAAAATCGAACAAAAACCACCATTTTTGCAATAATAATTGTTTGTACTGGTGGGACTAGGAGAGGGGGGCGGGGATTCAGATTTATTACCATCTTTAGGAGATTGCTGCCCAGACTGCGTGTTTCCAAAAGTCTGTTTCTTATCGAGGTCCATTGAAGATTTTCTCTTTCCAAAATGCAGGAGACAATTGTGCGACCTCTTACAAATTTTACACTCTCCAAAAGTGCAGTCTTTTGATTTATGTTTCTCTGAAAAACATTTGAAACAGAGATGATTAGATTTCACATAAAAATATCTTTCTAAAGGCGAAAAATTCATAAATTTTGTGCACTTGTTCAAAAAGTGACTGCCTTGATTACATAATTTACAATTCTTTTTAATATTAATAAAGGCATTTGTTACTTTCCTGTCCTTACACTGTTTCAACACTGGCCTATCTTCCCGTGGTGTTTCTCGACCTCTTACAGAATCCGCAAGTTGTGTAAGAAATTCGAGCAAAACATCCAAGGCCGGGATTTCTTCGCTTTTCAAAGGGAAGATGAATCTCGACCTCGCCTCTGGATCCAGTTTAGACAAAACTGCATACACTAGATAGGGATTGGATTCGACCGTATTTATCTTTAAAGAGTTCAACTGTGCAATAATTTCCCTCACCATCGAGATCAATTTATTATAATTTTCACTCGAGGGAAATAAAATTGGCTGCAAGCTGAACACTTTTTCAATGAGGTCGAAGACCAAGTCCCTATACTTGTAAAACGCCTTGTGCAGTATGTCTCTCGCTGGGATGTAGTTCTCGTCGGTCGACGGAAGATGCCGAATCGTGTCCAATGCCTTGGGTCCCAAGTAGCCTTTCAGATACTGCAGCTTCTGCGCTGCACTCAAGGAGGGGTTGGATCCTATTGCCGCGTCGAACTGGTTCGTAAACGGCAAATAATCCACGTACTCTCCAGAAAAAGTTGGTAATTGGATCTTTGGCAAATTAATATTATTTGCCGCTAAACCCGACACCAACTTCTCCTGCTTTATTATTGGCTGCTGTGGGACATTCAGTACACATTTATTAAGTGATAGGATGAGACGATCAGTGTCTTCCAATATGTTTTCACACTGAACATCTACACCCTTTTCAAAAATATTATTTTGCAACAATTCAAGCTGCAAAATTACATCTTTAGTTTCAGCAACTAAAGCTTGAATCCCCGTGCTATTTGTGTTGGTCAACCCCGCGAATAACAATTCTTTAATTCTAGCTGCTCTTGCTAATTTTTTCATCTCAATGCTGATTTGTTTCAATTGAGCTTCCAAATCAGCCATTATTTCAATTATTTATATACAAATATATCAGAATTTAGCCAAAAATCAAACCAAAAGGAAAAGCAAATGAGAAAAAACTAACCTGATCAGAGACACCTCCAGTCCTGTCCACGGCTCGCCAAAAGAAATTATGTTAGGGCAAAGAAGGTGCCAATTGAAAATATGCTTCAGTGCATAAATCAATTCCCTTCTCTGCGTTAACAATGGGTTGGGTTATTTATATTAATAATAATATAATTCAAATATAAGGTTTAGTCAAGGTCGCCAGTTAATTTTGTTTTATCAAAAGGAAAATTAACAAAACCTTTTAATTCAAACGATACTTACCAATAGACCAGTTAGACTCATATAATTTCTTAAATCATAAGAAATACATGAATCGTCTCTGGGTGATCCGAATTCTGCAGACACGAGGCTTCTAATTCTTATTTAAATAAAACAAGAAATAAAAACGCTGGAAGCTCTCCAACCACAATCAATTTAACCCACCTAAATTTCCTTAAGGTATAAAGAAAGAATTAGTAAATAAAACAATTTTAATCTCGTTTTTCTGATATATTTATATAAAGCAGTGTATATTATAAAAGTTAAAAAGATAAAAAAAGCAGTATACAATTAGGTTTGTGATGAAAGCAAATAAAGCAAATAATCCTAACTTAAATTAACAAATTAATAAATTAACAATTCAATAAAAGAATAAACAAATGAAGTACAATGGAGATCGCACAATATTTCTCCACTGGACCTCAAATATGTAAAAAAAATTAAATTATGAAATAAGATTTATTAAAACATTAACAAATTAATTAACATAGCAATTTTAATACAACCTGAGCAGCAAGAATTAAAGAAAGGAGAATTTTTACAAACCCAAAAATGGTTTCTGTTCGATCTGAGAGGTTTTCCAATTCAACTTCTCAGCAGGCAGACCAAGCAACAAATAGGCAGATATCCACATGGAAAGCAGTGACCAAAACATTCCAAAGACTCAGAAAACACTAGACTGCACAAAAACATTCAAATTTGGCAACCCTGTGTCACGTGACCCGTCTTGTCTTCTCTGACCTTAGACATTTCAAAATTCAAAAATATCCAATTCGCGGGAAATTCGATCTTGCTCAAACAATGCCCTATTATATTAACGAAAGTTTTTTCCAAAAAAAAACAAACAAACTAAAATTCAATTAAAAAAAATTTTTTTTCTTTTTAACGACCAACGATAGGAACCAAATTTCACATGTAGAGATTTTTACATATCTGCATTTTGTTATAGAAAAAAAGTATTTTAGCATGATATCTGTCCGTCCATCTGTCCGTTATGTGTCCTTATAGACGTGTATAGTTTAAACGGCTCAACGAACTTTGATAAAATTTAGTATATATACTTAATGCATCAGTAGCATGAAACCGAATGTGCTAGTTTACAAAGAATTAATGTTATATTCATTGTCGGAAATATTTTACTTGAGTAATTAAACTAAAAATAAAAAATCAAGATAATATAATTTAGTCATTTTAATCTAAGATTTAAAAATATTTTTTTTATACTTTATATATATATAGTATATACCAATAATGTTGTTTGGAAATTAATTTATTTCAAATTGTCGGTCGGTTCTGTAGCCTGGCCAAATCTCATTTAAAAAAAAATAATAAAAATATTGATATTTATGTATATATTCAAATTATATTTAAATGTAGAAAATTATTTAAACAAACATTCATTTTGAAGGTGGGGTAGTACGATAAAAGGCAAGGATGTACGCATTATATTATAAAACTTTTTGTTCTCAAGCTAAAGTAGGTATAGTGCGCAACTATAATATTTTTTTAGTGAAAATAAAAGATATTAATTATATATTTTTCTTTCATTTATTGCAAATTCATAAATGACTGATATAATCACGAAATGTGTAGACAGATGTAAACATCCTCTTTTAATCAAGTTAAAAGGTTAAGGATTGATTGACAATTAAGCTCTTATCATTTATCACTTTACATCAATGTTGTTGTTTTTTTGTTTTTTGTTTTTAATGTTCTGAAATAAACTCCCTGAATTAATAGAATATAAAAAATAACTTCAAATACATTATTTAGCATTAGAGCTTTTTCATTATCTTAATAATAGAAATCTTATCTTATTATACTAGCAAAAATTGTATATATATTTGTATTTTTGAAATATTAAACCGCTCATAGATAAATTTTATAAAGAAAAAGCGATCTGTATAGTTTTCAACTTCGGGGAATCTGATAATTTTTTCATAATTGAAAATAGGAATTTTAATAATAAAAAAAAATTGGGGCTGGACAACGACGGACAGTGCTTCCTTAAATACAAAATATTATAAATAAAATAAAATTAAAAATATTTATTTTAATAATATTTTGTAATCAAATTACGAAATAGAATTATGTTATATCCACAGACCATATTTTTCTGTCTTTCAGTGGATTAATACGTACGTTTTTAAGAGCTGTATGTTTTATGACTATTTTATCTTAATTTATATTTATTTAAATTATTTGAAATTGTTTCATATATTTTGACGTTTATTTATTTTAAATTAAATAATCTTAATCTTAAATATTCATAGTTCATAAGGAATAATTATTTTAAAGTACCAAGCGGCGGTTCAGTGAACCAGGTACTATTTATTAATATACACCCTCCATTCCAAAAGAAACCGAACTTTTTATAAAAACAAAAAACCAATGTACATTTTGGAACAAATAATTTTTATTAATCAATGTATTCCCCTTCTGCATTGATACACAAATTTGCTCGCTCCAACAAGTTGTCAAACGACTTCTCCATGTCCTTTATTGAAATGGTCTTTAGGACGTCGGTCGTCGCCTTCTCAATGGCTTCAATCGATGCGTGCCACTTTCCTTTCATCGCTAAATGCAGTTTAGGAAACAGATAGAGGTCGCACGGAGCCAGGCCTGGTGAATAGGGAGGATGATGTAAAAGAATATCGCAATTTTTGACCAAAAATTCAGTTACAAGTCGCGAACGATGTGATGGTGCATTATCGTGCAAAAGAGTCCACCTTCTTAAGGTTCAAAACTTCGGTCAAAATGCGGTATGCGGTTGTTTGAGGAATGCCTAATTCCATTTCAATAACTTTCACCGACGATTTTTTGTTATTTTTGTTGAATTCAAGCACTTTTTTGATATTTTCTTCCGATAATCCGGTTCTGGGACGGCCTGATCTTTCGTTATCATCCAGCGTCTCTCTACTCGATTTGAATCGCCCGAACCACTCGTAAACTTGCGTACGGGATAGACAATCATCACCATATTCATTTTGTAGCATTTGGTACGTTTCAGTAAAAGTTTTACCAAGTTTAACACAAAAATCAATTGCAGCTCTTTGTTTGAAACTCTTTTTTCGACCGATGTACAAAACACGCTGACATTTGAAACGCAATAACTTTTGTTGTATGCATCCAAATGTCATGAAATTTATACCAGTTGTCAATGAGAGACTAAGTCATATACGGGTAAAATATTACAACAGATGGCATTAGTGGTACTATTTTTTTTTTTTAAAGTTCGGTTTCTTTTGGAATGGAGAGTGTATTATATCAAATAAATAAGGTTTGAATAACATTTTGATAGTGATCACGTTATACTCAAAATTTAAGTTTTGGGCTATCTATTAATTTATTTGTTAAAATTCATTCAATCTAAATTCAATTTAGAATATACCTAAATATAAAAAAATTCAGTAGACTCTTTAATTAATCCATTGGATAAATTTAATAAAGATAACCGACATAAATATGAATTTTATTGTGATTTTATTCGTACAATCGTAAGAAAATAAATAAATTTTATCGGAGAACATAAGAGATAATTTATAATATATAGGTATATAACTGTAAAGACCTTTAACAAGATGAACAAAGATAAGGTGAATAGCTTATTAATTTGAATCAGTATAGCAAATTTATTTTGCTTTCCAAACCATTACATTTGATAAGCCTTCTTAGTTAGCTGCTTGATATATTCTAAATTACACAATCAAATCCTTATTACCAATAGTACAATAGGAAGAGCAAAGAATAGAATAATAAAATTAAAAATTATAGGATAAAGAAAAATGATATTAAATTTTTTTAATTAAAAAAAAATGAATAGCATTTACTTGAAAAAATTACAGAGGTAGAGAAATGTATAGAATTAAATAATAATAATAATAATAATAAAGGTACATTTCCGCATTAATTTTATTGTTAATTAGTTTAGATATTTTTATGAGTATTTCTTTTATATAATAAAATGTCGATTTAAATACTCTATATTATTCAAAATAAAAAAATAGTCATTTTTTGCTGTAAAAATTATAAATACATTTTTGTTTTATCTGGTAATCTAGAAGTCACTTAAACGAATCAAGTGGTAAATCATATAGTAAATATTGTATTTTTGGTTTAAAAATAAGTAGTATAACATTTTTTCGTTTATTTAATGTTTATTTAATGTAATATTGAAATGATTTTATTAAAAATTAGGAATACATATCTCAAATGAGATTTACAATTATTGTGTGTATTTGGAACTTCAACATGAAATATTTTTTTAACAATTTTCAATTTATAAATTGAACTGAAAATTAATAATAAGGTTAGTATATTAATTGTAGTTTATTAAAAACACAATGGTATTATTATCATTATTATTATTATTATTAAATAAATAAATATTAAATAAATCATAAAAAACAAAAGACTTAATATAAGATTACTATATGATTGTGAAATTTTCCAATTTGACTATTATTTAAATATAAAATAAATAAAAATATTAATCAAATTCTAAATATTTTCTATTATTAATACATTAAAATTGCTAATTTCATAAAAATTATGAAGCGAAGATTAATTTTTTATCTCATTTTGTTTTGTCGAACTGACATTTGCTTAGTTTTATTTACATATATACAATAATAGAAAATATTTAGAATTTGAGTAATATTATTATTTATTTTATATTTAAATAATAGTCAAATTGGAAAATTTCACAATCATATAGTAATCTTATATTAAGTCTTTTGTTTTTTATGATTTATTTAATATTTATTTATTTAATAATAATAATAATAATAATAATAATAATACCATTGTGTTTTTAATAAACTACAATTAACATACTAACCTTATTATTAATTTTCAGTTCAATTTATAAATTGAAAATTGTTAAAAAAAAAATTTCATGTTGAAGTTCCAAATACACACAATAATTGTAAATTTCATTTTAGATATGTATTCCTAATTTTTACCGACCGACGATAGTAAGGGAGGTATTGTTTTCACACCAAATTTCACATGTGGAGATTTTTACATATCTCCACGAATCATGCATTTTCTTAACAGAAAAAAGTATTTTTAGCATGATGTCTGTCCGTCTGTCCGTCTGTCCGTCTGTCCGTCTGTCCGTCCGTCCGTCTGTCCGTCCGTCCGTAAAGATGTGTACAGCCTGAACGGCTTAACGAATTTTGATGAAATTTGGTATATTTACTTAATGCATCAGTAGGATGAATTGATCAACTTTTGGTGCAAATCCGGAAACCGGAAGTGATAGAATTAGCGATCGACGTTAGGAAGGGAAGGGTTATTTTCATACCAAATTTCACATGAGGAGATTTTTTTATATATCACCACGAATCATGCACTTTGTATTGGTTTTATCCTCGAGAAAAATCTTATTTATTAGTTTTCTCTTGATTTAAAAATATATGACGTCATCCAGCCATTCATGACGTCACAGCCTGGTCTTGCATATATATTATAAATAAAATAAAATTAAAAATGTTTATATTTATTATTTATGTATCCATATCTGTTTTTTATTACATTAATAGATATATTAAAATTATTTGAAATTGTTTCTGTAGCTGGAAATTAATTTACTTCAAACCGTCGGTCGGTTCGGACCTAGCCACAGGTCAACTTATTAATAAGATCATTTAATATTACATAATGTAATATAAAATAAAATAAGAAACTCCAAAAAAATTTCTAAGACTCAGTAAACGAGATTCCTTAGTTAGTTCAGTTAGTTCAGTTTTTTTTTAAAAAATGAATTATTTGGTCTTTTTAGAGAAAACCTTGAAGAAATCTTGCTCGTTTATTATAGCCATTTCAATTTGAATAATCTATTTTTCATTAATTTTCCATTTCTTTTTGACTTTGTTTCAGGTGCATTCTTAATTCCTTACTGTATTATGCTTATTTTTGGTGGACTTCCTCTCTTTTATTTGGAACTTGCTTTGGGTCAATTTCATCGATGTGGCTGTATATCCATCTGGAAGAGAATTTGTCCAGCATTAAAAGGTCTGTAGATTATTTTTTAATTAGTAAATAATTCTTAACTTTAAAAATAAATATAAAAATAAAATTCTAATCAGAGATTAATATTATTTTTATATATCATAGATATTAATCGATCGATTTAGAAAGTTTTAGAAAAAGATTTATAAGTTGTTAGTCATTTATTGTTAGTAAATATTTGAAAAATATTACTTAAGCGTTTTTTTTTGTTGCTGGATTTAACTTCCTTAAACAAACCTCTTCTAAAATCATTTTTAATTTCTGAATTTAGTTTATATTTTACCTCTAAAAGAATTTGGTAACGCGATTAATTACTCATTTATTATCTTAGAAAATTTCAAACCTGACATGATAAATTAAAACTGTACGAAAGAGAGTGAGAGAGAGGGGAAGGGAGTGGGGATAAATTCGAACTTTATTGTTAAATAAAATATTAAAAACAATTTCTTGTGCTTTAATGATAAGAATTCCAACTTAAAAAATTAAAATGACAATCTTAATTAAGAAAATCTTCCAATAACCAACAATTTATTAAGAATGAAATTTCTTAATCGATTTCTAATTATCAAAAAACAGATTCTTTTATAGAAAGAATTAATTAATAATATTTTTGGAAAAAAGATTAAAATTCTAATGAAATGTAACTAAATTACTTATTTATATTTATCTAGCTCTGTAGTTGTACGGAACTCGAAAGTTCTTGGCAGCAGCAACCACATTCCTCCAAATATCCCTATCCTAAACCATTCCCATCCAACTGCTATTTTCTCCCAACTCACTTACATCCTGTCCTTCATTATCTTCTCCTTGGTCTTCCAATCAGCCTCCTGACAAATAGACTTTTCGTTAATCTTTCCTCTCAAATTCTTGCTACGTTTGCTGCCCATTGCAATCTTCTCGATTTTATGACCCTAACTTTGTCTCGAGACGCATAGAAGTTATGCAATTCCTCGTAATACAGTCTCTAGTCCTCTATTTTTGGCCAATAAATTCTGCGAAGAATTCTATTATCAGATACTCTAAATCTACTCTCGTCTCTCAAAGTCATAGACCACGACTTACACTCATATCATACAACCATCCGGCAAAATAATTGTTTTATATATTATAATTTTGATTCACCTTGATAATAATTTTGATGAGATAAGCCTCTTTACTGCATAATAACAAACGTTATCCGATTGCTACCTCAATTTAAATTTTTCTCGAATATTATTATCTGTCGTGATTACAGAACCTAAGTATTTAAAATTTTTCATTATTTTCAAATTCTGTTTTATATATTAAGACTTTGCTACTAATTATTTTATCTTACCACTATTAATTTAGATCCCCAACTCTTTTCCTGCTTCTATCAATTTTTCTACGCTATCTTTAATTTCATTCGCCTAATCTCTTATTATATTTAAATCGTCTGCGTAACCTAATACTTGGATTTTATTTGTTTAATTCGATTCGATGTTCCATATTCTTCTATTCTTCTAAATTATCTATGAATAAAACTAAAATCTTAATCTTTTATCAAATTTGTGATGATAAGGAATTGTTAAACTTCCAATTATATAAGTATAATAAAGATCTATTATATAAGTAAAAATGGAATAGAGAGACAATTTATTATAAGTATATTGGTTCAATTCTCTTTTTATTCGTTTTTTTATCGACTCAAAGTAGTCGGTTCATTTCATTGCACTTTACTTTGACTATCTAAGCGATAAGTTCAAAAAAATACGTTTTCTCTTTATTTTTTAAATAATAAATACTTTTGAATTGAATAATAATTTTCTTAAATCTAATTTTGTAGCTTTTGTTGTTGTTATTTCTAGATAGATAATAATATAGTATATTATATAATAATGATATTTTTATTTAATCATTATAATATAATTAGTTATTTCATAATCAATTTAAAATAATTTTCTTTTTTTCTTTAAAGGATATTCATTGAAAATGAATGAGACAATTAATCAAACATTAAATTTAATTTCTTCTGAAATAATAAATAAATCTAATAGAATAATTTTATTAAAACAATAAGTTTTAGATTGAATGAAGTGATTGAAATGATTTTCTATTCTATAATATATTAGAAATAATAATAAAATTTATTTTTTAAAGGTCTTGAATATGTATCGTTAAAATAATTTAAAATAATCTGTTCATAACATCTTAACACATAAATATTCTTATTTGAGGATTGTTCAAAAGAAAAGGTGAATTATTTCGAAAAGTATTTGTTTATTTTTTAATATCCATTTTGTTTCCTCTAGAGTAATACCTCTCAGATATAATGCGCTTCTTCCAATCGTCAAAACATTTCTGAAATGCGCTTTTCGGTATGGCCATCAGCTCATTCTTCGATTCCGACTTTATCTTATCAATTATGGCAAAACGCTTTCCTTTCATTTATTTCTTCAGTTGTGGGAATAGGAAAAAGTCGCGGGGAGCCAAATCTGGTGAATACGGTGGTTGAGACACGATTACGGTGTTGTTTTTGGCTTAAAAATCACGAACAAGAAATGATGTGTTAGTTAGTGCATTATCGTGATGAGGAATCCATGATTTCCCACAATTCCGATCATTTAAGCCGTATTGCTTCACTTCCTTGTAGTATTCCTTATTAACAGTACGACATGTTGGCAAGAATTCATGATGCATCACGCGATTGTAATCGAAGAAAGGAGTGAGCCAAACCTTCGTTTTTGATCAAACTTGGCGTGCTTTTTTAAAGCGCTTGTACCACTTACCAACCTTTTCTAGATTCACGGAATGCCACATTCAACATTTTATTGGAGCACTTGATTCCATTTTTAACGCAATATTTAATACAGATTCTTTAAAAAATGGAAGAAAACACAAAAACGTGAATAACTATTTTAGTTGTCAAAAACAAACTACTAATATAAAATGGCTGACACCAACATTTGAGTACCAACAGAACAAAAAAAATTTCGATAATCAAATGTGCTCAGCCCGCGAAAATTCAAAATTCACCTTTTTTTGAACAATCCTCGTAATACCTATATATATATATATATATTGTATTGTATTATTATATATATATATATATTATAATGTTTTTGTGGACCAACTTTTCTGTGAATAAATTGATTAAAAAAATTCAAATTTAATATTAAATATCATAATTATAGATGCTTTTTAATGATAATGGTATCAAATTTTTTTTTTTTTTGCAATATTTTTGTTAAGTAAAAATAATGTCAAACAATTTAATCATTTGAGTACATTAAAGATGATGGTTATAATTTTTTTTTTTATGTATCTCCAAATACTTTTATTTATTTTATCATTCAATCAATCGTATTCAATCGAACATAAAGTGCCTTTAATTTCATCACATTTCAATTGATTTTTGTTTTAACTTGACAAACGCGAAAGATATTATCTTTATTGCTTTTAATGGCAACGAAATGTTCTTTTTCGACTTTGGTTTGATTTGATTGAGATTATATAACACAAAAATTACATTTCAAGAAACAATTAAAATTAAATAATTGATTTATTCCATTTTATATGAATTTAAATAAGAATACAAATTTTAAATGAAACTTTTTTTATAAAGGGTAGAAAAAAATATGTACATATATACAAACAAAAAATCATTGTCTAACCTTTCTCGTTCTCAATAATTTTTCAATTTCAACATTTTCTTTTATTTCTATATATATATATATATATAATATATATATTAAAATAAAAATTATGTAATCTATACAGATTTAAATTAGAGAATTTAAGAATAATATTACTTGTTTTAAAGACTATTTTTCAAATTTTCAATAGGATGTGCTCATAACATATTATTATATCTTATCTTATTATGCTAGCTAAAATTGTATATATATATAGCCATTGGTTCTCAAAAACCGCTTTAACGATTTTTTTCAAATTTACACTAGATATAGTATCTATAAAGAAAAATTGAGTTTTATTGATCACATCTCTTGAAAAATTCATTTTCATTATTAATTTCTTAATTGAAAATTATATATGGAAAACGTCAAAATTGGCATCCATTTTTTAACTGAAATTGTATTAATATTTTTTTTTATTTAAAATATTTTAAAATTTATTATTTAATTTCGAAATAAAATTAAAAATATTTATTTTTAATAAAATATATATAGATATTTATTAATCTCTCTCAAAAAAAAAACAAAAACAAAAACAAAAAAACATACGTCTTGCTAAGAAAATGTCGTTTTCATCATCTAAGTATTATTAGTCTAATGGGTAGAGCGACTGTCTGACAATTCAACTTCGCAGGAACGAAACCGGCGGGAAATAGTTTTTTTTTTTTTTTTAATCTATTATTTTTTAATAAATTACTATTTTATATTTATTTATTCATTGTTCTTTTATTTTATTTTATTAATTAAGTTTTAGATAGTTTTATAATTTTTAATATTTCTTCACTAAAATATCATTTAATATTTATTAATATTATTTATTTATTATTATTGAGTACCCGAAGTTCCATTCATTTTAATCAGATTGATGCAATGATGCAACATTTAATAATAGTAATATTGTAATAAATTTCTATCTTGAAAATTGTTACATATTATTTAGGATATTTTAAAAACAATTTCTTTCTTTAATATATATATATATATATATATATATATATATATATATATATATATTCTTAAAATTGAATTTGTTTAAATTTTAACACATATATTCAATAATATAAATATATATAAAATAATATTAAATTGTATATAATATGTGTGTGTAACGGGCGGACCATTTATTTTATTTGTAATTATATTTAAACCTGGTGAACTCATCCACTGGAATTGGGTCCCAGGAGGTGCTGCTCAGATGGAGCCCGCCCAAACTAAAAGGGATTCCCCTAAAGATCTTAGCAGCCCTTGGCTCGCTATGATAGACAGTCGTTGGAGTCGTTGTGAAACCATTGAGCTGATGAGATAGGGCATGGTACTCAATCCTTAAATTTATGTTTATATGTTCCATGTTCTGAAATATTTGGTAAATTTATCTTTATTTTTGTTTTCTTTCTTTCTATTAAACCCGTTAACAATATACAAATATTTTGTGAAAGTTTATTTTTATCAACCCTTATTATCTTGGCGCCCAAATTAAAGTTATATCCTTTATCAAATCATTATTATTTATTATTACAATTGTATATAAAAGAATATTTGAATTTGTTTAAATTTTAACACATTTATTCAATCAAGCCACCGCTTCTTATATCTTATTATTTATATTATAATTATTAAATAAAATTAAAAATATTTGTTATACCGATATCTGTTTTCATTGTATGAACACATATATCCATACATTAAACTTTTTGTTTATATTTTTTTATTTTTAATTTTTAATAAATTTTCTTTTTTGATATGAGATTTTATTAAAAAATTGTATATCAATATTTTTTAAAGGGTCGAGCAATAGCTCGGTGTCTCAGGTATTAATATTACCAGCCAAATTCAATAATAATGAATCATTTTTTTTAACTTAAGTACCGAGCCGAGGCTCGGGGTCCCGGTACTCTTATCTTATACTAGCAAAAATTGTACGATATATATACGATGTATAAACGAGGTTTTTTCAAAAGAAAAAGTAAATTATGAATTATTTCGAAAAGTATTTATTTAATCATCAATATCCATTTTGTCCCCTTCAAAGTAATTCCCCTCAGATATAATGCACTTATCCCAACGCTTCTTCCAATCGTTCAAGCACTTCTGAAATGCGCTTTTCGGTATGGCCTTCAGTCGAAATCGAGCTGAATGGTTCTTTGGTTTCGACTTTACCTCTCATCAATTGTGGCAAAATGGTTTCCTTTCATTGATCTCTTCAGTTGTGGGAATATGAATAAGTCGCAGGGAACCAAACCTGGTGAATACGGTATTGTTTTTGGCCAAAAAAATAACGTACAAGCAATAATAAGTTGATTGGCGCATTATCGTGATGCTGAATCAAATATTTCTACAATTCCGATCGTTTGAGCCGTATTGCTTCAAGCAAACGTTGTATAACTTCATTGTAATACAGATTCTTTGATCCATTTTTTTAAAGTAAAAAATCGAAGAACACACAAAACGTGACTAACTTATTCTGTTGGCAAAAACAAACTACTAATCCAAATTGGGTGATAATGTCAACATATGAGAAATATATGTGTACCAAAATAACAAAAAAAAAAAATATCGAATGTACACAGCTCGGGAAATTCAAAATTCATCTCGTATATAATTTTATTTTTGATATATTCAACCGCTTTAAGGATTTTTTTTTGAAATTCACACCATAGTTAATTTTTATAAAGAAAAATCATATTTGTTAGTTTTTTCTTAATTTAAATTAGGAATTTTAATAATCAAAAAAATTGCGCCGGCCAATGTTGCCTAAATACAAAATATTATTAATAAAATAAAGATAAAAATATTTATTTTAATAATATTTTGTAATCAAACTACGAATTATGTTATATATCCACAGGCCATACTTTTCTCTCTTTTAGTGCATTAATACGTACGTTTAAGTGCTGTATGTTTTATGACTTATTTTTTTTAATTTATGTTCTTTTAAATTATTTGAATTTATTTAATAAATTCTATCTTTTATTTTTTTAAATTAAATAATCATAATCTTAAATATTCATAGTTGATAAGGAATAAGTTTTTATAGTACTTGCTTGTTGAACAAGTTTCTTACTATATAAGTAAATGATAAAAATTATAAATTGAAATAAATATTGATAATGATTATTGTGCTGGTAATAATTCTATTTTTTATCGTTAGTAATACAAAATAATAACAATTACCTATAATAATATTTAAAAAATATATAATATTATATAATTATAAATATTTTTACCGACCGACGATAGTAAGGGAGGTATTGTTTTCACACCAAATTTCACATGTGGAGATTTTTACATATCTCCACAAGTCATGCATTTTCTTAACAGAAAAAAGTATTTTTACCATGATGTCTGTCCGTCCGTCCGTCTGTCCTTCCGTCCGTCCGTCTGTCCGTATAGATGTGTACAGCCTGAACGGCTGAACCGATTTTGATGAAATTTGGTATATTTACTTAATGCATCAGTGGAATGAATTGATCAACTTTTGGTGCAAATCCGGAAACCGGAAGTGGTAGTATTAGCGATCGAAGATAGGAAGGGAAGGGTTATTTTCACACCAAATTCCACATTTTTTATATATCACCACGAATCATGCACTTTGTATTGGTTTTATCCTCGGGAAAATCATATTTATTAGTATTTTCTTGATTTAAAATTATATGACGTCATCCAGCCATTCATGACGTCACAGCCTGGTCTTACATATATATTATAAATAAAATAAAATTAAAAATGTTTATATTTATTATTGATGTATGCCTATCTGTTTTTTATTACATTAATAGATATATTAAAATTATTTGAAATTGTTTCTGTAGCTGGAAATTAATTTACTTCAAACCGTCGGTCGGTTCGGACCTGGCCACAGGTCAACTTATTTTTTAAAATACCGAGCGGCGGCTCAGTGAACCAGGTATATATTATATATTATATTTACATATGTATTATATAAAAATAAAATGTTATTCATTTTTACTATCTCGTAAGAGAAAGTATTGCGATCACGAAAATTTTCGATGTTGAGATTTTGATGTTTTTATACGTTTTGAAGGTTCCTGAATCATTTTCACTAAGGTTGAGAAAAATGTCTGTGTGTGTGTGTATATGTAACCAAGATTATGCAAAAACTGTTTGAGCTAGAATGATGAAATTTGGTACATGAGCATTATTCAAAATTCATAGTTTTCTATCAACTTTTGAGAAATGTAGCTCAACCGGAAGAGGGTCATTACTTACAACGTTTTGATTTTTTTTTCTTCTAAAGTGACCGTAAAATTAAAGATATATGTTTGATAATTTTTCACATGATTAATAATTGTATAAAACTGCTATATCTAGAAATTCAGCTTGATTTATTTGCTGAAAGTACCAGAATTAATTCTTTATCACTGCAAATCTCACGCTCCAACTCGTGAGGTGGTGCCATCAACAAAGAGTCAAACATGCGCTGGTTTAATAAATATTATTTATTAATTTTAATTTATAATTTAATTTAAATTAATATATGCCATTTAATCCAATACAAATTTGCTAGATAGACTAGTGATCCAGATTTTTTTAAAAACTATCCCAATTTAAAAATATAATATAATGATGTTTAAGCAGAATAATTAAATGCTTCTTCAAAGTAAAAAACTAACCTAAATTACCATTGAAAACAATTATTCATCTGATAGATTATATTGTAAGATGAAATTTTCGAGTGCGAGATAGTCGAGTGGAGACACTCCAGCTTTTTTAAATTTAAATAATATGAATCAGGAAATATTTTATTTTTATTTTCCTAAAATTTAAAATTAATAAAAAATAATTAATTAAAATCATATTTATAAACATTTTAGTTCGTGGTTCATAAATCTTAAATTCTTCGAAGTATACATTAGAATTCTAATGATACAAATAGTTGCCAATGACTGATGTGAGTAACTGCGCTCCTCATAACCCCCCCCCCCCGTACTCCCACCCTTACAACAGCCGTTGCCACTCACCCACTCACTAGAGGTTGACTCGGGTCTGATTTATCACTCTCCTTCAGAAATACTCACTGTTTGCACACCGACTTAAAGGCGAGAAATTTTCTCTCTCTCTCTTACTCCAAACCTCAAACCACCTATGCCCCCTGTTTCCCCCTCCCCCTCTCTCTCTCATAGTCTGTTGACTCGTCTCTCTTCTCATAACTTCAAGTGCCAATCTTAGAATGTAGTTCAGCTGGCTACTGTATGTTCTCATCAAAGAGGGAAATAAAAAGGGATGCCAGATGATAGAAACTTTTCAGAAATCATTCCACACACAAATCAGAGCTGGCCAATCAAGTTGGAATTAAAAGTATTTATAGAGAATGGGGGGAGGAGCGCTACCATTCAAAATGTTCGAGGAACGAAACATTCATTCCACCAATGAAAATATGAATTTTCAATTCTCAGATCAATAAGAATTAGAAGAAAAAAAATAAACATGTAAATTTAAATATTATTTATTAAAGCTTTTGTGATTATTATGATAATTATTAAGGGAATTTTTATTAAAAGACCACATTGTTTGTATAAAATTATTTACTAAATTAAAATAACTGTACAACGTTTCGACTGCTTATTCTGCAGTCGTTTTCAAGTAACTGTACGCTTGCTCCGATTCAAGCGGACTGACTCATGATGAGACACGTTAGCCCTTATATAGGCAGTGATATTAGCGCTAATTTGGAAAATTGGAAAATTATTATAAAGAAAAAAATTATTTTTAAAATATAAAAAATAATTTGTGGACACAGAAAGACAGAAAGATAATATAAACTTAATAAAATAAATTTTAGTTATATATATATATATATAAATTTTAGACTTCCAAACCGTATTTGTACATAGAAAATATCAATCAATTTTTTTACATCAAACCCCATAAATAATCTAGTATAAAACATTTTATAAGAATTTGTTAAAAACTCCTCGCTGTTGTTCATTTAATACCTTTTTAAATAAGAGAAATATTATTTAAAGTTTCTTCATTTATAATTGTTCATGTGTATTATTATTATTATGTTGCTAACTTCATGGATAATTTTTTTTTTTTTGTGAGACATTAATAAATATATTTCGTAATTTGATTCTAAACTATTATTAAAATAAATATAGTTAATTTTATTTCGAAATTAAATAAAAAATTTTAAAATATTTTAAATATAAAAAAATATTAAACGAATGTTAATTAAAAAAGAATGACAGAAGGCAATTTTCAATATGGATGACGTAGTTGCTGACGTCATTTAAATTTACTATTTTAAAATAAGAAAATATAATAAAGTTTGTTTTTCCAGAGGCTGAAACCAATACAGATTTATTTTTCTTTATAAATAGTATCTATAGTGTGAATTTAAAAAAAAATCCCTAGAATATATATATATATATATATATATATATATATACAATTTTTGCAGGTATAATAAGATAAGATTTACATTTGATTAGAATGATATTGAATTGAATCTTACGTCTCATTTAGGAAATCTAAGTAGGTTAATTAAAATATTTTCCATTATAAATTTAAAATTAAAACAATTAAAAAAACTCACCCTTTAATATAGCGTTTTAATTAATATTTCAAAATTGTATATAAAGGGTTCTTTAAAAATACAAATAAAGGGAATTATCTGTTTTTAAAGTAGCTGACAAATTTCTCGGATATCGAAATAATTTTTTTGTAAAAGTAATAAACATACCGAAGACAGGCCATTTGGGGAATGAAGAAAACAAAATCTATAATTAAGGAATTTGGCATTGTCAAAAATATGAAGAAGAAATTAATTCAAAAGATAAAGAGGAATACTTGGAAAAGGGAAGCTGTAAGTCAAATTGATTGTAGAAATTAAGAGGTGATCCAGAAATATTTTTTAAAAAAAGATTATTTAACATTTAAGAACATGGAATTTTTTTAAAACAGAACAGAACAGAAATTGGTTGCTTATTCACAAAATTGTATATCAAGTAAAAGAGAAATTCGTTTTTTTTAGTATGGTAAACTAATCACAAATCAAATCAAATAAAAAAGATTTTTATTTAATATTTAATATGATATTGAAATCACATTATTATTCAAATTTTATTTTAAAAAGAATTAAGAGATCATTTTTAAGAGGAAAACCAGGCATAAATTGATATTTTTATTTTATATGATTATTTAAAAAAATTTAAGAAACGCTAGAATATTATATTGCTTGTAATTTTATATGAATTTTGTATTTTATCGAATTATTATAAAAAACTTCTGACTTTTGTACGTCCTACGCAAGGATAACGCCTATCAAGTCAGTTATATCAATGAGGTGTCCTATGATCAGTAGAACGGGTCCTATCAACCTTTACCTTGATTTTCTTGATCGGAGGCGCTACTTTTTATCAAGTAGCTTCTTAATGTTGATCCCAGAGGATGGATTGACTCCGTCCCATAGACTCTAGTTAGAGAAATTCCCTTGCCAGGCCCGGGACTTGAATCCAGGACCACGAGAATATGAATTAGCTACATTACCTCCCACCCTGTGGCGCCTTTCTAATTATTAGATTAAATAAAAAATATTTAAATCATTGTTTTTGAAGAAAGGAAAATGAAAATACAAATTGACATGACTGCTAAAATCCGCTAGACATGTTGGAATAATTATCAACAGAACAAATATTGTTTGTAGGGCTAAAGATGACTTATATTTCAAAACAGAACTACATACAGACAATTATATTTACAATATCTACTTTTGAGTTACTTCATAAAACACAAAATTGTCTTTATTTTATCTATTTAAAAAAAAAATTATTAAATTTTTGAAATATTTATAATTAATCTGTACAAACAAGATCGCTGGTATGGTCTCTGTAGTTATAATCAGTACGGCTTACGTGCAAGATTATATATATCTAAATCAAACATTTAAAATTGTTTATTTTTCTGAATTGAAAATATGTCAAAGGATCAATTTATTCGTATTTTTTTTCTCCAAATATTTCTTAAGTTTGAGTTGAGGAAATGATATTTTAAAGGAAATCCTTAATCTTGTACTCTGCGCCCTCTCATCCCTCAAAATGCTTCCGTTGAGGAGGTGTAATTCAAGGGAATGAGGCTTGGGCGTCAATTTGAAGCGAGTAATCCAAATTAACCCGGTTGAATAGGATGTAAATAAGTCTGACACGCCTTGAAATACTACAATCAGCAACAAGGTTGAAAGCAACATAATCTAATCGTCTAGAAAGGAGGAAAACGTCGACGACGCCGCCGGGCAATGAGTCGAAATTAATCTTGTTACGTTCATGAAGAAGATGGGGTCAGAGGTGTGTGTGCGGGGAGGGGGGGGGGTGAGAAACAAACACTCCCCAATAAATATCTTACTATGATATGCCCATTGAACGAAAGGCCACACAGAGACTACCAACCGAGGCTAAATCAATTAATCCCTGCTTAATTAACTCATTTAATAGCGTCTTTTCACTGAAACATTACCCTGATGGCTTTGCTTTCAAACATTTAAATCAAGCTTTATAAATTAACAGGAAATTTGTATCTCTTCAAATGTCCCTCATTTAAAAGATCCCTTCGGCCTTTACCTTTACCTTTATTTATTTATTTCAATCCGATACGAATAATATTTAAACTCTCAAATAGAAAGGAATCTTTTCACACAATAACTGTTATTATATTTTATAGTAGCTCGATTATATATATATATACTTTTTTATTTAATTTGTATTATCGTTAAAAAAGAATATTTATTAACAGTAACACAGAACAAAAAAGTATGCATTTACTTAAATCGTATTAAGGTGAAGTAGGGTAAGTGTGGACTAGTTTTGTGTAAGTTGACTGTTAATGTAAATATCTTTAATTGGTGTATATATAGTACCTTAATATTTATTTATATCAATAAATACTTTTCTATTACTTTTTTTAATTGATTATGTTAACAACATTGATTACTATTATATAAGATGCATACTACCCAAAATGAGGTAAGAGTGTTCTTTGGGGTTAAAATTATGAGGACAGATCAATAAGTCCGTGACTTTTTGAATTTCTTGTATCTTAAATGAAATGGCAACACTGCTTCTGTCAGCAGGAAACTATCAGCTGTCATCTGTTGAAATATCAATCAGTTGGGTCTTTTAGTTTTTGTTTGACATTCATTAATAACAGACTATCTCGTAAGAAGAAGATTTAAAAATTAAACTGTCGATTTATATCAAAATGACTTATACTTACCTAAAGTAATGACACAGGGTAAACAATTATATTAAGCACTATTGCTCATTTAGCTATGCCACAAATTTGCTTGTTACTTCACATGGGATAGTTTAGAACTGACTGATATATTTGAAGAAAATATGTTAACTATCTATGTTGAATAGTTCACATTAACTTGTAGTATATTACTTCATACAAAATGGAGAAATTTTGCTCAAATGAGAATAAAAATACCTGTTTATCTACTTTCACAATTTACGCACTTACCCCATTTTATTTGAATAATCAATTTTTGAGTTTTTTTTTTTTTTTGAGTTAATGGATTAAACAAAAAAAAAAAAAAAAAAATAGTGAAAATCGGAGGGAAAAAAATAACCCATCCCTTACCCCAGATTTTCAATTACCATATTATCAATTAATCCTTCTCCTCTCTTTTTAAGAAATCTTTAAATTCAATTCTATTGTCTGAAAATTCTAGATAGATAAATAATGGATTTACAAAATGCGGGGATTTAGCTAAAATAATTTAATAACAAAATCAATCAATTAAATTGTTATATATATATATATATATATATATAGATATCTTATCTTATTATACTAGCAAATATTGTATATATATATATATATATATATATATATGTTTATATTTTTAAAATATTACACCACTCGAAGGATTTTTTTTTTGAAATTCACACCATACATAATATTTATAAAGAAAAAGCGATCTGTATAGGTTTCAACTTCTGGGAAAATCATCTTTGTTAATTTTTTCTTAATTGAAAATACGAATTTTAATAATAAAAAAATGGGGCTGGACAACGACGGACAGCGCTTCCTTAAATACAAAATATTATATATAAAATAAAATTAAAAATATTTATTTTAATAATATTTTCTAATCAAATTACGAAATATATATTATGTTATATCCATAGGTCATATTTTTCTGTCTTTCAGTGGATTAATACGTACGTTTAAGGGCTGTATGTTTTATGACTATTTTAACTTAATTTATATTCTTTTAAATTATTTGAAATTGTTTCATATATTTTGTCGTTTATTTATTTTAAATTAAATAATCTTAATCTTAAAAAATATATATATATATTATATAATTATAAATAATTATAATTTTTAAAATTTAGTCTTATATAAAATTTACTTATAAAGAAAAAATTAAGAAAAAAGAAATTGAAAAAAAAATGATTTAACAAATTTTATTATAATAGAATTAATTATATACAATTTCAATGGGAACGAAGTCCACCCACCGTACTTGATCAAAATTGGAAAGTTACTTGAAAAAAGATGTGGTTTTCAATTAAGAAAAGTTTAATAGGATCCATTGTATTTATCGTATTACACCTTTACCCCTCTAAGTCGGCAACCAACTTGATAGACACACTCTTTTTGTTTTTTTTTATTAGCTTGAGATATATTTTTGATGCCCACAATTATATATATAATATAATACTATATATTGAAAAGTTCTCTAATTTGAAATCTAAATATAAAAATATTACTTAAATTAATATTATATATATACTAACATACAATGAATATAGTAATTATTATAACAGTATTTTCCAGAACAGTGTTATATTAATGTTTGTTTAATGGTTTATTTATTTATTTATTTATTTATTTTCAAATAAATATCTAGTCTATCCCTTTTTTAGTCAAACTCAAAGCTCCACCCTTTTCAGGTCAGTGAGATTATCGGATTGATTGATTTATTGAAAACTTAATATTTTAATTCCTCTAATTGATAGAAAAACTTGAATTTCATTTTACATCATTTAATTAACAATACAAATATATCAGTGTAACACTGTAGATACTGATTATAGTCAAGTAGATGTCAAAGCGTAACTTAACATCCATTATCTTACTCGTTCTCTCTCTCTCTCTCTCTCTCTCTCTCTCTCTATTTCCCTTTCTCTTCCCCACCCATTCACTTAGTCTTTGGTCTTTAATATGGCTACATTCCATTTGAGTCTTACACCACTGAAGTCTTTTTTACCGACCGACGATAGTAAGGGAGGTATTGTTTTCACACCAAATTTCACATTTGGAGATTTTTACATATCTCCACGAATCATGCATTTTCTTAACAGAAAAAAGTATTTTTAGCATGATGTCTGTCCTTCCGTATAGATGTGTACAGCCTGAACGGCTCAACGGATTTTGATGAAATTTGGTATATTTACTTAATGCATCAGTGGGATGAATTGATCAACTTTTGGTGCAAATCCGGAAACCGGAAGTGGTAGTATTAGCGATCGACGATAGGAAGGGAAGGGTTATTTTCACACCAAATTTCACATGAGGAGATTTTTTTATATATCACCACGAACCTTGCACTTTGTATTGGTTTTATCCTCGAGAAAAATCATCTTTATAGGTTTTTCTTAATTTAAAATTATATGACGCATCCAGCCATTCATGACGTCACAGCCTGGTCTTACATATATATTATAAATAAAATAAAATTAAAAATGTTTATATTTATTATTTATGTATCCATATCTGTTTTTTATTACATTAATAGATATATTAAAATTATTTGAAATTGTTTCTGTAGCTGGAAATTAATATATTTCAAACCGTCGGTCGGTTCGGACCTTGCCACAGGTCAACTTATTTTTTTTTTGTTTATGATAAGAAAAATACACATTAAATATACTTCAAAGCATATCTTTAAAAAACGCCATTTTATTATTTTGTTTTATTCAAACTTGATACTATTAATCCGATAATTGAGTGAATTTTTTTTTAATTTAATTAATCTTTATTTAAAAGTTCATTTACCTTTAAATAAATTCAATCTTTAACAATCTAATTTGTTAGAATTTTTTTAAATAAACCCTTTTATTTAATTATATGATCTATTTTATTTGAACATTTTAATCAACCCTAAGTCCCTGAATATTTATACTATCAATTTATACTATACTTATACTATTACATTTTTTATCTATTAAATTAATTAATTAATTAATTTGATATTTTTGTTATATGTGCCCTTTAACGTTAGTGAAATTGAAAATTATTAATCTCATTAATCTCATTCTTATAGTTCTCTCTATATTCTGACTATTATGTCATTTTTCGGTAATTATTTACAAAACGGGAATCTCCAGGGATTTAAATAAAACTTTACCTGTGGATTCCTTGTTTAATTTCAAAAAAACGTTTCTTATAAAATTTTTCCCGGTCTTTTCTAGTTTACGAGATAAAAATTATTAAAATTTGACATTCAGTTTGGCAGCTATATTAATAAATAATTGTTTTATGCATTTGCTCTCATTAATTCACTAATTTTCGGGTTGTTTCAATTCGGTTTGGATATTGATAAATTATTTAATTAATTAATTTTTTAATTTTCATATATTCAAAGCGAACTGAAAAAAAAACAGGAAAATTAGTGGAGCCCTCTGCTGGCAAAATGAATCAAACATGGTAGGTAAATAGAATGTAAATGGATTTATTTGCGAATTTTAATAATTTTTATCTTGTTAACTAGAAGAGACCGGGAAAAAAATTTTTTAAGAAAAGTTTCTTAGGAATTAAACAAGGAATCCACATGTAAAATTTCATCCAAAACCCGTTTTGTAAATAATTACCCATATTTCTTCATGATCCACTTATATTTACTTAATATTTTGTAAATTATTTTTTTATTTATTTTTTTATGTTTAATTCATTATAATATATGCATTGGTAATGGATTGGCGGATTGAAGGTGTTGAGAGATTTGCTAATTTGTAATTTTCACCATTAATCATCAAAACTATTAGTGATAATACAATATATAATTAAATACCTACTTAATTAAAACATTGTATTGTTAATTTACTCTTTTCATCTATTAATCCTTTTATCAATGTTTTGAATATTTAAAATTTATTACTTGTGATATATATTCTGAAATGGTTTAGAAAATTCGTAATTCGTAAGTGGAGGTTAGCTGAGTGAAAATCATATGAAGTGGACGGGACATTTCTTAGCCATCTGTTCTAACAAAATCCGATATGAGCAAAGAGAGTCAGGACTTTGTGCACGGGGCGAATAAATCGGCAGACAGGCACTCCCTTGAAGAAATGGGAACAAGTCAGTCAGTGACAGTTCCAAGGGTATCAGGGGGTTGGTCAAGCGGCACCAACCCGCAGCCTCGTCTCCGCCACCAGTTGCGCCGACAAACGTTTGGATTATTTGCCAGAGAGCGAGGCCATTTCTTTTGTTATCCATCCTTATCTTACTCGATGGCTCCTGAACACCCATGTCTCTGGCATTTATCTAATTGGAACCTCTTTTCATTGGATGATCAAAAAAAAAAAAAAAGAAATATAATCGAATAAAATAATCAAAATTGTTCAAAAGAGAACAAAGGGATTTAGGTTACACAAATCACCTCGTTGAGATCTTATTTTAAATAAGCTGGAGTGTCTCCACTCGACTATCTCGCAATTTGAATTGGATTAAATAACATATATTATATTTAAATTAAAATTAATGGATAATATTTATTAAACCAGCGGATGTTTGGCTTTTTGTTGATGGCACCACGTCACGTGTTGGCGCGTGAGATTTGCAGTGTTAAAAAATTAATTCTGGTAATTTCAGCGAATCAATCAAGCTGAAATTCTATATATAGCAGTTTTATACAATTATTAATCATGTGAAAAATTATCAAACATTTATCTTTATTTTTACGGTCACTTTAGAGGAAAAAAAATCAAAACGTTGTAAGTAATGACCCTCTTCCGGTTGAGCTACATTTCTCAAAAGTTGATAGAAAACTACGAATTTTGAATAATGCTCATGTACCAAATTTCATCATTCTAGCTCAAACCGTTTTTGCGTAATCTTGGTTACATACATACACATATACACACACAGACATTTTTCTCAACCTTAGTGAAAATGATTCAGGAAACTTCAAAACGTATAAAAACATCAAAATCTCAACATCGAAAATTTTCGTGATCGCAATACTATCTCTTACGAGATAGTAAAAATCTATAAAGAATGTTTAATAAACTAATCGATCCATGATCAAATTGAACATATGCAAAAGAAAAAAGAAAAAAACTTTTGAAAGCTTATTTTTAAACAATTTCCTTGCAGTATCAGTTTCTTATACCATCATAATTTATATATTAGTTATTCGAGGTTTGTTCAAAAGAAAAGGTGAATTATTTTGAAAAGTATTTATTTATTCATTAATATCCATTTTGTCCCCTCTAAAATAATTCCCCCCAGATATGCACCTTCTTCCAATCGTTGAAGCACTTCTGAAATGCGCTTTTCGGTATGGCCATCAGCTCGTTCTTCGATTCCGACATTATCTCATCCATTGTGGCAATTAGTCTCTTCAGTTTTGGAAATAGGAAAAAGTCACAGGGAACAAAAACTGATTGATACGGTGGTTGAGGCATGATTACGGTGTTGATTTTGGCCAAAAAATAACGAACAAGCAATAATGTGTGAGCTGGTGCATTATCGTGATTCAAAATGATTTGTTTTTCCAAAATTTCGATCGTTTGAGCCGTATTAATAAACGCAAACGTTGCATAACTTACTAGTAATATTACTTTTTTTTTTAAGTAAAAAATCGAAGAACACACAAAACGTGACTATCTTTTTCATTTAGCAAAAACAAACTACTAATCCAAGATGGCTGATAATGTCAACACATATGAGAAACATATGAATACCAACATAACAAAAAAAATAAATAATAATAATCGAATTTACACAGTCCGTCAAAATTTAAAATTCACTTTTTCTTTTGAACAGACCTCCAATTTTGGTCGCATAACAATAATAATCTGACAGAGAAGAATTGTATTTTCATCACGAACTCCTTTCAGTTTTAAAATGCATGTACCTATTATGAATTTTGAGTTCACTGATTCAAATCTATAAACAAAATTTCTGTTATTTGGTAAAATTCATTGTAATCAATATGTATTTTATTCGCTGATAAGGTGAACAAACTATTTTTAAACTAGTCGGGTCCTTCAATTTAGGCAAGAATACGCTTTAGAGAATAGTATTTTAAATTAAAATTTAAAAAATAAATAAATAAAAATACACTCAATTTAATGTGAGTTGCCCTACTCTTGTCAATGAATATTTCAATTAATTTTCAAAAGATTATATTATTATTTTGTTATTATCGCATCCTTCTAGTTCACTGAATTTTAAAGTTTAATGAACAATTGTCTGAGAAATAGGATAAACTATTCGTCTTTTTTTTAAATGATATCAATAAAAAAAAAAATTATTTAATGCCGTTGCGATTTGTATCTTATCTCTGTTATTAATGTCAAAAATAGGGGTTGAAATTCCATTAATGTGCAATATATAACAAGGATAACATATTTTTAATCAATCTCAATAATCAATGATAAATTAATTTTCAAGATAAATATTATCATCCATTCTGAGATTAATTGATTTGGGATTTTTGTTATTCAGATGACCCCAGTTGTGGGTCAAGAGTAAATGATAATACCTACCCTAATTTTATACCTAATCTCTCTGTCATTTTTTATTTTAACACTCTACGAGAACAAATTAAATTTTATATTTTTTTTTTATTTTTATGGAATATATTTGTTTATTTGCTACATGGTGGGGGGCAACAACGTTGGCTCACATTCTTGGGTTCAAGCTCCAGGTCTTGAAAGGGAATTTCTCTAGATAGGGTTTCTGAGATGGAGTCAAGAATCACAAAATTGGGAAGATACTTGATAAAAAAGTAGCGCCTCCGACCAAGATAATCAAGATAAAGGTTGATAGTATGTCTTCTTCTGATCATAGGATATCTAATTTATATTACCGACTTGATAAACGCTGTCCTTGGGTAGGAGGTACAAAAGTCTTTGTTATATATTTTTTTTTATTTAAAATTTGATTTTTAAAGTGATTAATAATAAAAACTTTAGAAAATGAATGATTTTGTTTTAAAATTAGCTTATTTTATTAGCACTGGTCATGCAACATTATTTTAGAATATATAATATTTTATAAAGATAAAATTTTTATTATATTATAATATATATAATATACTATAATTTCTTTAGTAAATTTTAATTCATTTGTAGAGAGTCCTTTTAGTTCACGTACGTGAAATTGAGCTAGGAAACAAAAAGAGGGTACAAATGGCTCGAAATTAAATACCCCTATCTTTATAATACATTGATAATATAATATTATCTCAGGCTAAAGTAAATCTCCGTAAATGTACAAATGTGAGTAAATATTAACTTAAATTCTTCTTCATTTACTGACAGATGAACTGAATCTTTTCTACGTTACCTACCTTACTGGAAGTTTTTAATATAAAGACTCTAGACTCTAAGTTATTACCCACTCTACTCGAGTGGTAAAATAATAACTTTTATCTCCTCGTATGGACATTTCATTTCAACCAATTTCGAAAATTTTATAATTATCTTCATTTATGTCCAATGGATATGTTGGAGTTGATTAAAGGTAGAAATTGCAATTTAACAATTTTTTTTTATCATAAAATGCATCAACATTTTTATTTTTATATCTGGATACCAAAATTATGAGAATATATTTTCTTTTACGATTATTAATCTTGGTTGAAATTTGATTGAAAATTTATCATACTGTTTTTTAATAGAATAAAACATACTTATTAGTGTAGATACATATATGACACATATATATATATAAATATATATATATATATATATTGCATTTAAAATAAAAATGTTTCTCAAATAATCATATTAACAGATTGAAAAAATGAAACAATTATCGTTTGATAAGTCAGATTAAAATATTAAATATTTTGTTATATTTATAAATTGTTAATCAAAAATATATATGATAAAACCGAAGGATATGAAGCGGTTAGGTATATAGCGCGTTTTCTATATCTCGAAAAACAGTTGGTGTAGGAAAAAAATTGGGGGACGATAGTAGCCACCTACAGGACCAGATGAATTTAGTTATATGCAAACAGTCGTGTAAGGAGGATTTGTTTTGTCCGAACAACACAAGCATAAAATTATATCATATAATATTTATTTATTTCAAAGACTCGTTATCTGTTTTTTTTTTAAAAAACATTGGTTTATTTTATCTTTTATCTAATTTTTTTAAATAAATTGAGAATAATTCAATTTCTATTCTTGTTCATATTTAAACTATACAATATTGTAAAAAAGCATACTATTATGCTTTGTATTGTAAAACGCTTAATTAATTTTAATCTAAATTTAATTAATCATTTTGTAAGTAAAAATTTCCAAATAATAGATAATCAAATCACTAAAGACTAAAGTATCAATAATTTATTTGAATTTTTATTAAATATATGAATTCAAATGTTGAATCATGACATAAGATTTATCAACTTCAAAAAATTTAATATAAATTATTTGATTCATAATCAAACAGGACTGGAACAAGAAAAAAATTAAATTTAAATTTTTCTTTAAAGTGAATTTAATTTAATTAAATATTTTTGTAAGTATAGTGTATTCTATGTTTTTGGACATTTTTAAAAATTAATATTAAGTCTTATTTATTCATATCTCTGTCATTGTGTCAGGAGTGATATAATGCATTGTGTTTGCGAGGGATATGGTCATCATAGATCGTAACAGAGAAAAATTTAACCTCCAACTAAATAAGTAAGATAAGGAAAATATTCGTAGTCTCAGACATGTGTAAATATGTTATTTAAGTTACATATGTGCCCTTTTAATTCTTAAAACTTAATTAAATATTTAAACATTTTAACTTTATTTTTTACATGTAATTTTAGAGATATTGCCGAAAAGTTTGCTTATTTATACTTGTAAATTTTAGTAGTTATTATTTTGAGAATAAAATTTTTAATTAATGCTATAAGTTTATATTACAACAATCATGTCATAATTTTGTATTAGCGTTTGAGATTTAGCAAAAACTCTCGGCTTTACCTTATATTGATTACAAGTATCTGATGATAGCGTAACTGTCGAAATTAAAGTTTAATAAAATTTATATTGAAACTTATTACCTAGTGCAGTGATTCTCAACCTTTTTTTTTAAAGCTTTTAAAAGTCTAAAAATTTGGCATCATACAAAGAAAAAGATAAGTGTTAGGCTACTTTCCCACACTTTTTTTTTTAGAATCGAATTGAAAAAATTTAGAAACGTGTAAGAGCCTCTTTACATTTGTAATAATTTGGCGGCACACTTTTGAAAATCTCGCGGCACAGTGGTTGAGAATCACTGACCTAGTGTGTTTAATAGCTTACGTTTAACCAATTGATTTCATTATTTATTTTTTTCAGTTGCTATTATAAATTAAAATTCTTAAAAAAAATTTTAGGTTAAATTTACTATCAGAAATATGAATTTATTAGACAACAGTTTTAGGGATAAAATTGTATATCACGAAAAACATTAATTTAATTAATTAATATATAAATAAAGGATCATAATATATTATAAAAATAAAAATTAAATTAAAAAAAAAACTAAATAATTGGTTTTACCTTATATATATTTATTTATAATATGCATCAAAACAGTCATTTAAGATAAAAACAAAGTTTTTACGATATTTTCCTTTAATTTGTTTTTGTCATTTTTCTTTTTAATTTTATTTTAATTTATACATTCTTTCTTCTTTTTATTTTCTATATTTTTTAAGATAATAATAATATTATTTATTTATTTATATATTTACTATTTTTTCTCTATTCTAAAACATAGAGTTATTTTTAAAGTTAGAGAATCAGAGATAATGTTATAATGTAAAAAACACTAATAAGAAGAGGAAGAGGTAGAATAATAAAAAAAGATTTAAATTACTAATTTTGAATTAAATAATAATTAAAATAATTAATAAACTTAAAAAATAAAATATAATTTTAATTAATGAATGGGAAAAATGAAATTAATTTTTTTTCATTTCAAATTTTGAGAGGACCCTATGATATGGTTTCAATTTCATTCATTCAAAAAATTTATAATTGAAATTAAAAATGTATATTAAGAAATAAATACCTTAAGTTCAAAATATATTTAAAAAAATGAAATATTTCTAAATTTTTATAATATGAACTAATATTAGAACTAATATTATTTTTTTTTTCTTCCTTCATACCATATTATATCCGTCTTTCTGAACAATTAAGAAAAGTTTTGGATAAAGTAGTTTTGGTTTTAATAAAATTTAAATAGAGAATACATTATATATATATATATATATATATATATATATATATATATATATCATTTATATATATATATATATATCGAAGAAACAATTTAGAAGAGAAATTCGGATTTGTTTGAAAAGGCCTGAGGCAGTTCTCGCCAAGCGATTTCAAGTTTATTGTAAGTTTAATTAATTTTTTGATCATTTCCTTTAATAATAATTGTTGTCGATTGTGTCGAACGTAGATGTCAATGTCCGTTGGCCGATTCGATGTCGGTGTCAAGTTTCCCGAAATGTTTAGTGCTCACGTGCCTTATTGGCGCCCTCACTGCTCCACCTGATTTCTAATAGGCTTAGTTGGAGCCGGCAAAGAAGTTGCCGACGTCGCAACCCGAGGAAAAAAAAACCCACCCTCCGTTGCGTTGTCATTGCCGCCGGCCATCGAATCGCGCTTTTTTTTTCTCTCTCTCTCTCTCTTCATGAAGTTGAGAAAGTTAGCCTTTGCTCTTTGAGGAGTCATCAAATAAATTGAATGCTATGTGATTTTTCTCTCCCCACAATATATATATTTATTTTCACTTATTCTCATCTCGACTATAACTCATATGTATATACAAATAAATAAATAGAACAAAAAAATAAAAAAAATAATAAGATCAATCTACTCTACTAAAAGATAAACGACCTTTGAATAATGATATCTTAAAAATTGAAGAATACGAGAGCTGGTCAATAGGTCCGTGACTTTTGGAATGAAACACGGATTTTTGAATAAAAAATTATTTTATTTTTCAACGTAGTCTCCTTTAAGTTCTATACACTTCGTCCAACGTTTCTCCAATTTTTTATCACTTGCAAAAAAATAAGATTTGTTAAGGACATCAAAATAGGTATTTGTTTGTTGGTTGGAGTGAAATCTCTCTTTCTCCACCAAGCAAATTCTTCAGGTTTGGAAAACAAGAAATAGTCACTCGGGGGTAAATTCTTATCCCAATTTAGGATTTGCATGCAAATTCACTTTTTTCCATTTTCTTCTCCAGCCGGCTATTAATGGATGTTAAACAAAAACTAAAAGACCCAGCTTGTTGAAATTTTGACAGGTGTCAGCTGATAATTGCCTGTTGAGAAGAGCAGTGTTGCCATTTCATTTAAAATTCAGAAATAAAATAATGTCTTTGAAAAATCATTTCTAATAAAAATAAAATACATTTCACAATATATAAGCTTTATTAAATTAATTAGATGTCTATTAATACATACAGGCTCAATGCTTGTATAGGGGTTCACATATCTGATTGCTACCTCATGTCAGATCTCCCTTACAAGGAATATTCTCAGAGTAAGAGGAAAATCAGTCTAGCTGAACAAATTTGGGGAATTACTTGAAATAAAAAGTAGCAATCTACGATCAAGAAAATCAAGGTAAAAATTGAGAACTGCTATTACTGATCATATAACACATTCAATTTAATTATTATGTATTATTATTATTTATGTTTTTACTAACTCTTCTCTTTCATTATGTGGCAAATTTCGAATCTGTCACTCTTTTGGTCTTTTTTGTTTAAAAATTAATTATGTATAAATACTTAATCAATAAGTATTTTAATGACTTTTATATAATTTTAATATTATAAAAGATGGCAATTAATTATGTTACATTCAGCAGTGTTGCCATTTTATTTAAAAGACGGGAAATTCAAAAAGTCACGGACTTCTTGACCTGCCCTTGTATATATTAATTAATTAACTTTTCTAATATTGATAAATCATAAATATTATTTTTTAATAATTAAGACAGAAAGAAGGAGAGGCAAAAATATACTTGGAACATAAGAAATCCAAATCAAACTTAATTGGATAACAACTAGTAGTCAATAGGTTCAGCAACAGGTAGCAGAATCGAGTCCGAGGTAGACATTCTATTTTTCAATTCAAAACAAAGATTAAACACAAAAGAAATTAGACAATTAAAAAGTAGGTATTAATACTAATACTTTTTTTTATTTTTTTCTCCATTTTTTTAATTATATTAATTAATAACAGATGTCATTTAATACTAAAATCAAAATTCGATTCTAAGTCGCTTTGGAAAAGTTCATGTAAATAGGTATAAATATCATTATAATTATGATTATTATATCTTTTTAAAAACAATTTCAACTTCTTTGATTAATATACAATTTTAAAATGATAATTAAAGTATGTTTAAATAATAATAATATATTATATTAAAAAAATATTTACGCAAGGATAGCGCCTTTCAAGTTGGTTATATAAATGAGGTGTTCTATGATCAGTAGAACGGTTCCTATCAACCTTTACCTTGATTTTCTTGATCTGAGGCGCTACATTTTTATTAAGTAGCTTCCCAATTTTGAAAGAAATTCCAACAAGAAAAATTCACTTGTCATTGACACTTGAAACAGGGACCACGAGTATGTGGATTAAAATTAATTATAATATAATTTTAACTCATAAAATAAAATAAAATAATAAAATGATATTTGATTTATTATTATTAATAATTGTTTGAAACAAAATTAATTTTATTTTTATGGGATTCCATTGGTTCTCTGCAGGTATGCACTGAATGATTTGCTTTTATACAAATCCTTATTACGGATTTAAAAACAAAAAAAAAAAAATTCTAGAAATTTTTAATATATATTATCTATATATATTTATATTTATATACCAGTGACTAACTGACTCACTCATCATGAAATCACATAAATCAGAAAACGGATTGTAATGATATGTGGGTCTTCTAAAAAAGATTTTTAAAAATTCGGTCTGGATTGCGACCATATCCTGTACAAAATTTGGTAATTTTAGTTCAGTACCGTGTCTGGTAGTCATCTTTACTTATTAAATTAATCTAAAATTGGAATTCTTTAGATTTATTTAAGTAATTATCAACGCCAATCTTAACTTTTTCTAATTTTAGAAGTCATTCATCCTTTCAACTAGTATTTAAATATAATCAATATACAAAAGGATATATATATATAATAACTGTGAATATTCATAATAATCGGCTCAGAGATCTAATTCTTGGACACGCAAAATTCTTATATGAGAAAAGTATAAAAAATTAAAAAAATATTTTCTATCCAATATATAGAATAAATCTTTAATTAATATTAAATATATATGTCGTAGGCAAATGCAATTTTCCTAAAAAGTAATTTGCCTAGACAAAAACCTTTGATGGGCAAATAGTTTTACAAGTAAATTTCATTTTAATTTGACTAGGAAAATAGCTCAGAAAATGTCCGACATTTATTGGACCGATGACAGATGAACAAAACACACAATCACTGTATTCGACTGCATCATAAGAATATATATACCCAAATATTATTTATTTTCCAAAAATCTTTTAATCAATTAATACAATTTAATAAGAAAACGAATATTTTTAAAAAAGATATAAACAAAATAATTGGGAAAAAATATTACTTATTACTCCAATTCTTTGGTAACAATTTCTTATTCTCGGACTTTTTGGTTATATTGTTAAATATATATATTTTGTTAATAATAAACTATCCTTCAAATTAAATGAATTCAACATTAATCTTAATTACTTACGTTAGCACAACACATTGAGCCATTTCACCAACATATTTATTTAAAACCAACTAGCAAAATATACTTGTTTATTGAGATTGCACTTACTCAACAAAGATTTAGCCAAATGGCATTTATCTAGTCAAATACTATTTTCTTAGACAAATTGAAATGAGATAATAGTTGAAGCAATTAATGGCATTTGCCTAGATAAAGGCTATTTTCCTAGTCAAATTGAAATGAAATAATAGTTGAAGCTATTTTGCAGGGCAAATGATATTTTCCTAAAGTTACCATCTGCCTAGGACATAGATTATTTATAATTATTATTTAGGATACCAAGCAATTGCTCAGTGTCTGGATCAGATATTTAATAATAATAATAATAATAATACTTCATTATTTCTTTGATGAATTACGTTTAAATATATATATATATATATATAATTATTTTTTATTTAATTGTGATTATGAATCTTTTTTCAAATCTCTACTCTTTTATTTCCACTTCTACAAACTCATCTACCATTTATCATTTAATCCATATTTATTAATTTCACCATTCATGGGAAATTATATCTAAAAACATCCATGTTATTTTTTGATTTAAATCTATTTATCCGATGATGTTAAATATTCGTAAATAATATTATTCTCTGATAATATGATTATCCCTTGAAAATCCTATTATTTCGTTTGGACTCTTCGCTCACATCTTCGCAATTATGTGTATATGTTATATATATTTATAAAATATAAATAAAATAAATAAATAAATATGATAAAAATATATTTTCATTGCAAAAATAAATGATTTTGATTGGATGGATCTTTATTGATCGATTATAATTATGTTATTATTAATGAAAAATAAAAAAAAAAGAATTCAATATGACATTTAAAAAAAAATTGATATATGTCACATTAAAGGAAACAAATCCTTAATAATAAAAACAAATTGAGAGAAAAAGAAAGAGGGAAGAATTGAAAAAAAAAAAAAACAAATATATTTTAAACCATGTCCTTTTCAATAATATAAAAGGGTGAGAAGTTAAGTAATAGGGTAACAGATGTCACTAGTAAGGGAGGAGTCAGCTGTAATTCTAACGAAAATAACGCCCATTTACATTTATAGAAAAGTTTATTTTAAAATCGAGTGAAATATCTTTTTTTATACATATCTTGTTAATTTATAAAGTTATTAAATATTCTTTGCTATTTACTATGAAATTAGTGTCTTATATTTAAGACCGAGATATTATTATTAGGAACAGGAAAATGTGTTTCTGATTGATAGTTAGGGGCGGCAAATATCGAAACCTAATATAAATAGAAATCTTATTATTTTATTCTTTTAATTAACCTGAATATACTGTTTTTTCGATCTATTTAAAAATAATAATAATTCGAATAATTTCAAATCAATTTTAAATCAAATTCTCCCTTATAAATAATAAGTGGAAAACCGTGCCATTTAACAAATTTATACAATTTATTATTATAAACTTTAAAAATTATACAATTTTTTACTTAGGTATCTATTACAATTGCTAAATGGGTTTTCTAAAAATAACCCATCAAAAATGTGTGTCCTAAAATGGTGCAAATTAATTAAAATAACTTGATTTTCATTTCAATAAGAAAAATATATTAAAATTTACTTGATAAAATATTTGATCCTATATATTATAAATATATATTTGTTGTTATAATTAGATGACTTCAGTTTTATATTTTTCAAAGTAGTAATAGCTTATAAACTGTTTCGACCAAAAATTACTACTGATAATAATATAAATTATGAAAATATATTGACACACCTGTACTTTATATTTATATGTCTATATTTTAATTAAGAAAGGAGGATTAAGAAAGAAGGTTATATTTTTTCTATTTATTTATAATAACCAAATATCATTTATATTATTTATAATTTATTCTAAAAATCATTTTAATTAATATAATATAATTTATTTCATATTATTAGATCAAATTTATTCAACAATTTATTTGAAATTCCTTCCCTTATAATTGTTCATTTGTGTTGTTATTATGTTGCAAATTTCATAGATAATTTTTTTTTTTTTTTTTTTGTGGGGGAATGATAAATATATTTCGTAATTTTATTCTAAAATATTATTAAAATAAATATTTTTAATTTTATTTTGAAATTAGATAACAAATTTTAAAATATAAAAAAATATTAATACAATATCAATTAAAAAAGAATGGCGGGGGATGCAAATTTCAATATGCATGATGTACTGATGACGTCATTTAAATTTACTATTTTAAATTAAGAAAATATTAATAATGTTGATTTTTCCTGACGATGAAACCAATACAGATCGATTTATCTTTATAAATATTATCTAAAGGTGTGAATTTCAAAAAAATCCTTAAAGCGGTTTAATATCTCAAAAATATACAAATATTCGATATACAAATATATATATATATTTTTTGCTAGTAAATTAAGATAAGAGAGAGAGAGAAAAGAAGAACGTATTAGTATTAGTACTATTATATTTATTTAAATGAAAATCATGTATTAAGAATTAATAAAGATTTTGAAAGATATTCGACAATTTAATAAAAAAAAAGTCGAATTGGCAGTCGTGGGACTGGCCGACAGAAGTGAAAACTTGTGCGTAAGAAATTTGAAAGCAGACGGAATGCGCACCAGCTTCACGATAAAAATGAAATTTATATACGTATATATATATATATATAAAATTCATAATTATTTTTTTCAGCAAACTGATTATTATTACAAAAATATTAAAAATACGATGGGTATGAATATATATATATATGTCTGTCTGTCTGTCTGTGTGTGTGTGTCTGTCAAATACTCAAAAACTACCCGTCCGATTGCGATGAATCTTTCAGGGATTGTTGTGGGCGTCCCAGGGAAGGTTTTAGTGTAGTTAAATCCAAAATTAATTTAAATAGTAATATTTTGGTAAAAGTCTATTTATGGTTACCATGGTTACATTGAAAAATTTACAATAAATAAATAAAAATAATTGGAAATCTTTTCAAATTATTATTTTGATAAATTTTATTAATATTTTTAATTTTTTTTAAACTGCCAAAAATAACATACCCATAATAATAGTTGTAATAAAAATAAAAATATAAATCACAATGTAAGTAAAATATTGAATCGTTTTATTTATATTGTTTCAATTATTGTTTGAATATTTATTAAATTTATATATAGATTAATTTACATGTTTAAATGTATATTTAATAAATTTATTTATTGATTCTTAATATTAATAATTCCAATTACTTTCTTGAAAATTTTTTTTATTTAAAAGCATATTCAGCATATCTCGCAAATTTGAATTGGATTAAATAACATATATTAATTTGAATTAAATTAAATTAATTCAATTATAAATTAAAATTAATAAATAATATTTATTAAACCAGCGAAAGTTTGGCTCTCTTTTGATGGCACCACGTCACGTGTTGGCGCGTGAGATTTCCAGTGTTAAAAAATTAATTCTGGTACTTTCAGCAATTCAATTTTCGATGTTGAGATTTTGATGTTTTTGATGTTATAAATAATATTTATTAAATTATAATTTAATTAATTTAATTTAATTTAAATTAATAAATATTATTTAATCAAATTCAAATTTGCGAGATAGTCGAGTGGATAGTGGAGTGTTTGGCTCTTTGTTGATGGCACCACGTCACGTGTTGGCGCGTGAGATTTCCAGTGTAAAAAAATTAATTCTGGTACTTTCAGCGATTCTATCAGGCTGAAATTCTATATATAGCAGTTTTATACAATTATTAATCATGTGAAAAATTATTAAACATATATCTTTATTTTTACGGTCACACACACACACATATTTAAAAATTAATTTATTAAAATATATATTATATAATATATTATATATAGTATATAATTTAATATATATATATATATATTCTGAAATTAATTTTAAATTATATAAATATATTAGAAATTAATTTAATATAATTTAACACATAATAATATATTAAAATATTTTATTTTATATATACATAATTTAGTAATACTGATTATTAATGTAAATATAAATAATAATATTTAATATGGCAAATATGTAAAATTTCGTAAAGAATGTATCAGAAGTTTAGTGTCTAACATTCTGGCGTATTGCGCATGCGTATATCGGTCGGTCGGTGGGTCGTCCGGTCGGGTCTGGTCGGTGTCGTTTTGGAATCTCACGCGAAATCTATATTTTTTCCCCATCCCGCAAAAGTGCTCAACGCCGCTAAAGAAGTTTTCACTTCAATAATTTAAAGTTACAACTTGTTGAGAAATGAACATTTCCTTTAAAACTGTTTAAAACCCCAGAGTGGACGCTGACAATTTGGGTTTTTCCCTCCCCTGGTTTTCCCCAATAACGAAGTTAGAGAAAATTCCTTTATATGGCCTCCCCTTCCGAGCCCCTAAGCGGGGTTATTTTAAAGGAACAATCGAAAAATGATTTTAAATGAATGAATGGATGAAAATTCAAATTATATATATATAGTTTTTTATATATGTTTATTTATTCACAAAAAATTAATTGACATAATTATCAATTTAATAAAATAAAATAGTATTATTAATAGTATTAAATTATAGCCGTAATGTGAATGTTTTCAAAGTTTAAAAGGCCAATAAGATCAATTGAGATATTGTAAATATCATTAGATATATAAAAAGATTTTTATCTGCACATTGCTCAGAATTTAAATTACCAACATATATCTTTATTTTTACGATCACACACACACACACATATTTAAAAATTAATTTATTAAAATATATATTATATAATATATTATATATAGTATATAATTTAATATATATATATATATATATATATATTCTGAAATTAATTTTAAATTATATAAATATATTAGAAATTAATTTAATATAATTTAACACATAATAATATATTAAAATATTTTATTTTATATATACATAATTTAGTGATACTGATTATTAATGTAAATATAAATAATAATATTTAATATGGCAAATATGTAAAATTTCGTAAAGAATGTATCAGAAGTTTAGTGTCTAACATTCTGGCGTATTGCGCATGCGTATATCGGTCGACCGGTCGGGTCGGTGTCGTTTTGGAATCTCACGCGAAATCTATATTTTTTCCCCATCCGCAAAAGTGCTCAACGCCGCTAAAGAAGTTTTCACTTCAAAAATTAATTCTGGTACTTTCAGCAATTCAATTTTCGATGTTGAGATTTTGATGTTTTTGATGTTATAAATAATATTTATTAAATTATAATTTAATTAATTTAATTTAATTTAAATTAATAAATATTATTTAATCAAATTCAAATTTGCAAGATAGTCGAGTGGATAGTGGAGTGTTTGGCTCTTTGTTGATGGCACCACGTCACGTGTTGGCGCGTGAGATTTCCAGTGTAAAAAAATTAATTCTGGTACTTTCAGCGATTCTATCAGGCTGAAATTCTATATATAGCAGTTTTATACAATTATTAATCATGTGAAAAATTATCAAACATATATCTTTATTTTTACGGTCACACACACACACACACACATATTTAAAAATTAATTTATTAAAATATATATTATATAATATATTATATATAGTATATAATTTAATATATATATATATATATATATTCTGAAATTAATTTTAAATTATATAAATATATTAGAAATTAATTTAATATAATTTAACACATAATAATATATTAAAATATTTTATTTTATATATACATAATTTAGTAATACTGATTATTAATGTAAATATAAATAATAATATTTAATATGGCAAATATGTAAAATTTCGTAAAGAATGTATCAGAAGTTTAGTGTCTAACATTCTGGCGTATTGCGCATGCGTATATCGGTCGGTCAGTCGGGTCGGTGTTCAGTCGGGTCGGTGTCGTTTTGGAATCTCACGCGAAATCTATATTTTTTCCCCATCCGCAAAAGTGCTCAACGCCGCTAAAGAAGTTTTCACTTCAAAAATTGGTTTTTTAAAGTCTCAGACACTTTTCAGCTGTCTACTCATGAATATTTATTTATTTTCTTTGGAGATCAGGGTGGTAACATTTAGTAATTTTTTTTTAACATAAATTTATTTTTTTATAAACTTCTCTTTTATTTATGCTCTTGGGATTTGGCTTTAATCGTGACCAGTTGAATTTAAAATAAACCCTCCTACAAAACTTTTATTGATGGATTTTTTTTTATCTTGATGAATTTCCAAATTAAGACTATATGTTTTACTATTTATAAAACAACAGTTAATAATAATACGAGTAAATAGTATTTTATGAATTAAATAATTATATTTAATATATAAATATATGGAAAATTTTATTATAATTTTAATGATATAGAAGGGGAATTGGAAATTTAAGAAAATTTTGTAGAGAGTAGGCAAAGATTGTGTTTAGTGATGAGAAAATATATACGGCATGGGGGCACTGTTGTCGGACATTCAACCGATTTAGAAATATCATTACTATTGCCCGACATCAGCGCCCCCATGGCGATTACATTTTTCCGACACTACATTATACTCAACTGATATTGATGGATTTTGATAGATTGCAACCTGATAGAATGTCTATGTGACAGAAATTAATCATGATAAATAAAAATAATAAATAATAAAATTGTCGTAATTGAATAATTATTATATTACCTTTTCAAATTTTACTATAAAAATGAGTGAAGAAATAGATTAGATTAAATAATATTAATAGATAGATAATTATAATTTTTTTCTTATTTTCTATTTTTTTTTAGGTATTGGCTATGCAATTTGCCTGATTGACATTTATATGGGAATGTATTATAACACTATCATCGGCTGGGCTGTCTATTACCTTTTCGCATCCTTTCAATCGGAACTCCCCTGGACCAATTGCGGTCACGAATGGAATACCCCATTTTGCACCCCAGTAGACTCACCTCTGAGAACAAATACCAGTACAAGTCCTGCTATGGAATTTTTCGAGTAAGTATATTAACACTTATTTATTAAAAATAATAATTAGATTTATTAGATAAATAAAAATAAGAACTTCATAAATTTAATTTCAAGTTCAATCAAAAAATATAAATAAAATTGCTTAAATAATATGTTAATCTAAAAAAAAAAAAATAATTAAATAAAAAAAGATTTGATAAGCACTAAACATTTTGTTATTTTAAAACAATATAATAGGAGAAAATACGGTTTATATTTACATCCGGTATTTTGGTAGGCAATTCACAAAATGTTGACAATGGAACGTTGCTTAGGTAATGAATTTTCTCAATATCTGGACCTAATTTTAAAATTTTTAATACTCGATTAAACAACAGTTTATAGAGATTATAAAATTTAGAGAGAATGTGTTAAAATACAAATTTTCTCCAGGAACAAATCACTTTTCAAAATCATATTCTATACAATCGGTAACCATGCTGGTTTCTTGTCTACCAGTGACGTCACGATTTATTCTTCCATAGAACAAGAATTTTCAACCTAAGGGTGCGAACACACTAAAGAAAGGGCGAGCGAGAATATCTAAAAGAAAATATTATTTAAAAAAAAATGATTAACTGATTTAAAGGAAAGCACACATACACATATACATAAAATATAATATAAAATTGAGTTATTCTATTGGGATTAGGAAACAATTTCAAAGCATTAAGCTTCAGAGAAAAACTACATTTAGAAGAGCATAGAAGAAATTTGATTCAATAAATTAAAAATAAGATATATATATATATATATATATATATCAATAAAAGAATATTTTTTAAGGGCAATCAAATTATTATTAACAATTTCTTATTCACAAGCGCCTTTATTTTATTTAATTTTGATAATAAATAAACGATCTTCTATGAATTAAAGGAGCGATGCTCAACCTGTGGGGCGCATCCTCCCAGGAGGGCGCCAGATCTAAGAGAAAATATTATTTAAAAAAATGATTGAATGGAAAGCACGCCTCATACACATTAAAAAACTCTTGTTTTGACAGTTAATAAAAAAATAATTTAAAAACAGAATCCAAAATACTCAATATATTGTTGTATACATTTTATTTGGTAAGTGGGTCGAGTGATGAAAATTATGATTGAAAACTAAGCCTCAAATACTGAAATGTTGAGAAACGTTGTAATTGAATACAACGGAAACTTTCAATAACGTTTTATGTATCTAGATAAATTTAGATGTCTGTAAATGATGAAGGTTGATCCTCTTCCGGTCTCTCTATTAATAAAATGTTTAAATATCAAATATATCATTTTAAAAAACATATTTGAATATTATTTTTTTAATCAAAGTAAATTATTTAGGAAATTATAGTCTAAACATATTAGTTGTTGAATGATAAACTGTAAATGATCATTTTTGCTTTTTAAAATATCTAAAGATTTATAATAATTGTTTCTAGAGAAAAATCTTACTTTTTATGGTATTTTTTTTAAATAAAAGTACTCAGATATCTTTTTTTTTATTTAATGTTACTGCAAGTGACAGATAGATTGCCTGGCTTTACTTCCATTGAAAGTAAATGTGTTTTAAGTGCACAAATTGTTAACTAAATGTAGAATAAAGATGACATGAAAAGAATTATCTTTCATTATTATTTTTTTGATTCTATTGCTTAATACGGTAAATTCATCATAAAATATTAATACATATTTGATTCGTTTGATCTTGTTGATATAATTTATAATCATTTCAGCATAAACATTTCATTAAGCAATAACATACAAATTCTATATTTATTTAAAAAATCAAAAAAAAAAATGAAAAATCCTTCATTTATGTATTTTTAAACTAATATTAAGTCGAAGGGATGATTTCGTTTGTTTCTAATTGAATTTATTGAACGAGTTGACCGGAAGTTTTACTTCTATTCAAAAAGGGCTCGTTTGGAATTTAATTAAATCTATTGATTTATTTAGTTTACTCACAAGCATATACTTTTATATTTTTTATTTTATTTTATAATAGATCCTTTTTAAAAATTAGAATCAAGAAAAATATAATTTACTATTGGAAATCAAAGATAAATATATATATATATATATATATATAGAAGTAATAATAATATATATATAGAAGTAATAAAAGAACAATAATTTAATCAAACATCCATTTTGGTGAAGTGGTTTTATGTGGATGTTTAAAAAATAAATAAATTTTGAGGATTTTTATTGAATTTATTTTATGAAATAACAATTCAGTTTACCATAAATCCAAAAAACAAAAAAAATATTTTGAATATTATATATAATTTTGTAAAAAAATATTTATTTAAACATTTCAAAAAATATTTTTCATTTCCGTATAATTTAATGTTGATTGTAAATATTCCACTAATATCAGTAGCTTTCTTTCACCACTTTTTTTTTGTTTATAATTACAAGACGATTTATTATCAATTAATTTTCTATTTTACAAATTAGCTAAATTAAGTATGATAATGTAAATTTTTTTAATATAATTTAATTAATAATATTTATCTTAAAATGAAAAAATACTATAAACAGATTTTATTCATATATTTTATTCAGATATATTTCAGAAGGAAGCACAATCTGTGTCGTTAATTATATGCGCCAGACAAAATTGATATTTTGGCGCCCTACAAAGAAATTTAGAAATAAGTTTAAAACAATTGGCGCCCAGCATGTACATAATTTAGTTACTTCAAGTAATATTATTATTAAAAGTTGTATATTATCATTAATTAATTACAATCAATTTTAATATTTAATCATAATTACAGATAAAGACACATAAAAATAATCACAAATATAAATAGCCACATAATTTATGTTTTAGCAAACAAGTAACTAATTAAGAATAAACGAGACTTTTATTAAATCTTTAAATAAAAAACAAGTTACTCTTAAAAAAATCTTCTATGAAATCGTTATTAAATATTTAAAATAAAGACAATCTTATACATTTTGTTGCAACTAGTTTTAGAATTTGTTTATTTGAAAATTATTTTAATAGTTTATTTTCAAATTCGAAAAAATACTTAATTTGCTAACTTCTTTCTTACAAATATTTCTTATTTAAACATGCGGATTTTTAATATATAACATTTAATTTATCATGTTTACTTATAAAGTAATGGAGTAAATATGGGATATCATTTTTCTGACTCCAATATCAGATATTAAAATTTAATTCCTGTAACATAGACTTAGACATGTTTACTAGGGTTTTTTAGTAAAGTTCCTTCTAAATTAATTTTATTTTGCATTAAATTAAAATTTTTAATTTTTTATTTTTTTGAAAATCAATATTTGAGAAATTGGGGTGCAAATATGGTCTACTGTTAATAATCGATTTTAAATACCTAAAAAAAAAAGGAAAATACTAAATAGAATAACATTTATGAATTTTATTTGTTTAATTATAAAACAAGTATTCCTATCACTTAAAATGATTGGGTAGTAAACCCGTCTTTGTTGTGGTTAATGTAGTTTCATATTTCTTAGTCAATGATCGTTTTCGTTTAACATTATTATAAACCAGTGATTCCTAAAGTGGGCACTACCGCCCCCTCGTGGGTGCTGCAGCGATCCAGGGGGGGGGGTGACCACTGTTGCATTTAGGGAAACTTACTTGTATATTACTTTTCTATTCTGAGTTCATACATAATTTCAATTTTTCTAATTTACACCTTTATTTATAAATATTTGGCGAATAGGTATGTTTAATTGTTATTAAAATTAAAAAAAAGTTAATTTCAAGGGGCGTTGAGTAAATTTGTTTTTCTGGAAAGTGGGCGCTTGGCCAAATAGGTTTGGAAACCACTGTTATAAACGATCCATTTTTCGTCTCCCTTGATCGAGAATGGATCAATTGCATATCCTTTCAGTAAGGATTCGCAAACAGGGATTCTGTCAAATATTTTGTAAAAAATCATGTGACACCCAAACATCAGACTAACTGATTCCTGTAATTGTCTCACAGCTGTTGACTGATTAATTTATTTTAATTTTAATTTTATGACGATTAGTTTTAAATGGTGTAAATATCTACTATCCTAAATTTGCACAACAGTAGCTAGCCCATATTTACACTATCACGTCATTTTGAAACTCTTGGTTATATTATCTCACTGGTTCCTAAATATATTCCAAAAATCACCAGCCTCAAAATGAGCTAAAATGTTTAGAGCACTGCGGATATTACCTCGAATGATCACCACAAAAATAGAGTATCAAGGAAGCATAAAAATCGGATTGCCCATATTTACAACTTCTCCTTTACTACAAAATAACTGACATTATATCAAAGTTCATTCAAATAACTTGTTAAAAATAACAAAAAAAAAATTAGTTTTCAAATTTTGATTAAAAAAAAAAATATCTTTGAAAAAAAACATTTCATATACGTACTATCTTTAACTTGATATTATTCCATAATCAATGAATATTGAAATACGTGAAATGCTACCGGAATATGCCAAAAGGCAACATCTAGTCATTTTGCTTCATGATAATGCCCCCTCACACACAGCAAAACAGGTGACGGATACAATTCAGGCGTTCCATTAGGAAGTACTAGTGCATGCGGCTTATTCACCAGACTTGGCTCCATCTGATTATCATCTATTCGTATCATAGAGAAATGCATTCGCCGAACAACACTTCGATTCGTATGAAAATGTACGAAAATGGCTCGACAAATGGTTCGTTTCAAATGTTTAGACCACTGCGGATATTACCTCGAATGATCACTACAAAAATAGAGTATCAAGGAAGCATAAAAATCGGATTGCCCTTATTTACAACTTCTCCTTTACTACAAAATAACTGACATTATACTTGTTAAAAATAACAAAAAAAAAAATTAGTTTTCAAATTTTGATTAAAAAAAAATATCTTTGAAAAAAAACATTTCATATACGTACTATCTTTAACTTGATATTATTCCATAATCAATGAATATTCATTTAATAATACACTTTCTTTGATAAATGAAATGATTTACATATAAAAAGATGAGTTACTCTTTAGTATATGCAAAATTTAAGAAGTTTTAAAAATCTTGGTTAAAATAATTTTATATTTAGGTACCTACATATATGTATGTAAAATATGACAAAAAAATATAATTCTTTTAGATAAATAAGTATATCATTTATATTTAAAATTCCCTAATAAGATCAATTATCTTATTAAGATCAAGATCTTCAAGTATCATTAAACTAATGGCATTTTTTTGTTTCTTAGAATAAAATGATCGATTACTGTGTAATTGGAGAGATCAGGGTCACACGATCCATTGAATTGAAACAACTTCTAATAAAACAAATAGTTGATGAATTCCTTTTTCTATTTATTTATTGAAATTAAATCTTTTAATAAATAGGAAAAAATCGTAAATAGATACTTTTATACTATATCGAGAAAAGTCATGATGGTATTTTTACTAATGTAATGGGTTCCGTGTTCAGAAGAGACATTCGGCCGTTTCGAGCTATTAGCTTCTATTTATAGTGACCATAAGTTAAATTAAAGTAATCATGGAAAAAAAGGTTTTTGAGATTTTATCATTTTATGTTTTGAGTATATATATATATATATACAGGATCACATATCAAGACAAAACTGCGCCCAGGATGAAAAACAGAAAGAGCCACCCCGCCCCATCTTCCCAATTTTTATTAGATTTGCTTAAATTGCTAACTAAAAAAAATTATTGAGGTAAATACAATGAATAAAAAATAAAAATCTAAATAAAAATACAAAACATTAAACGATCATTGATATTATTAAAAATAATAAAACAAATCAAGGAGCAGCCCTGGTAGTATTTTTTAAGGTAGGGCGTCGAACTGTCTATTTACTTGGTTCAATATTAAATAATTTGTTAGGTCCACTGACGTGCAACATATAAAATTATTTATACATATTTTAATTATTTTAATGCATACTAAAATTATTTAATTTATTAAATTATTTGTTAATCCGATTCTTCACTTTCTATTTCTTCTATAAAGAATTTGGCGCCCACTAAAATATGGCGCCCGCCTCGGTTGGAACCCTCTTAACTCGACTCTGTATATATATATATATATATAGGTGTTAGTCTCGATATCATCAACTCTTTCTCTTTTGGATTTTTTATAAATGATAATGAAAATAAAGTACATATTAAATCTAGATAATAAATTTAATTTCAATTGGATTCGATATTTTAAGAAAACAATTCTGTTGTCAGATATAAAGCCAAATATTATCTGGAATTCGTTTAATTTGAATTTGGAATTGTTGAAAATGAATTTTATTGGTAAAAGCGCTTGATGAGTTTTTCCATTGGTGTATATACACTAAATTGCCAACGGAAAGACTAAAGAGGCAAAACATCTGAAAATTGATCCGATTACATAATCATATAACATTTAGAAATTTAACTTAAAAAAATCAATGATTTTCTTGTATTATTTTGATTAATTAAATATATGTCAACATGAATATAAAACGAATTAAAAAAATATATAAAATTAAAAATTAAAAATAGAAATGTAACATCAGAAATAATCAGTTTTTAACTCAAGAATAATTTTATATTTTTATATCTATAAATCAAAAAGAGATCGTCTCTCTCTCTCTATTCACATTAAATTTTATTTATTTATTATAAATAGAAATGTTATATTTATATATAATATTTATATTTTAATTAATATAAAAACATTTTTTTTAGAATTTATTGAGAAATTAAAATGAATAAAAATTAGCTGGAGTGTCTCCACTCGACTATCTCGCAAATTTGAATTGGATTAAATAACATAATATATTATATTTAAATTAAATTTAATGAATTATAAATTATAAATTAAAATTAATAAATAATATTTATTAAACCAGCGCATGTTTGGCTGTTTGTTGATGGCACCACGTCACGTATTGGCGCGTGAGATTTGCAGTGTTAAAAAATTAATTCTGGTACTTTCAGCGATTCAATCAAGCTGAAATTCTATATATAGCAGTTTTATACAATTTTTAATCATGTAAAGAATTATCAAACATATATCTTTATTTTTACTTTAGAGGGAAAAAAATCAAAACGTGTAGGTTGAGGTTGAGCTAGATTTCTCAAAAGTTGATAAAAAACTACGAATTTTGAATAATGCTCATGTACCAAATTGCGTGATTCTAGCTCAAACCGTTTTTGCGTAATCTTGTCTACATACATATACATACACACACACACGCACAGACATTTTTCTCAACCTTAGTGATGATTCAGGAACATTCAAAACGTATAAAAACATCAAAATCTCAACATCAAAAATTTTCGTGATCGTAATACTATCTCTGGCGAGATAGTAAAAAGAGTATTCAATAATGATTTAAAATATATATATTTATACATAGGTGTAGAAGTATGAAACCTGAATCTCCCTATCGATGGTGCTCACTTTCAGTTTAAAGACCGTAAGACTGCTTCTGTAGCGCCATCTTCTCCCTCTAACAGCTATCGAAGTTTGTCAACACACAATAACCTAAGATTCATACACCTATATATTTTTCTATAACCTCAAACATATCGAGTTATGTGCCTACGAACTATGGTTTGCGGAAAGAATTGGTTTTCTGCTATGCATAGAATGCATGTTGAAGCATACAGTACACTTGGCAAAATTCAATGCTTTGAGTGGTTTAAAAAATTTAAAAGTGGTGATTTTGAATTAAGAAACGAGGAGCGTATAATATGCATTATAAGTTGCTAAAACTTGGCGAAACCGTTAACACTGATCGCTACCAACAACAAATGATCGATTTGAATCGAGAAATACGTGAAATGCTACCGGAATATGCCAAAAGGCAACATCTAGTCATTTTTCTTAATGATAATGCCCCCTCACACACAGCAAAACAGGTCACGGATACGATTCAGGCGTTCCATTAGCAAGTACTAGCGCATGCGGCTTATTCTCCAGACTTGGCTCCATCTGATTATCATCTATTCGTATCATAGAGACATGCATTCGCCGAACAACACCTCGATTCGTATGAAAATGTACGAAAATGGCTCGACAAATGGTTCGTTTCAAAGGAAGAATTGTTTATTTGGCGTGGCATAACCTACCCAAGAGGTGAAAAAAAAGTTTAAATTCAAATGGAGACTATTTTGAATAAAATATTTTTTATATAATTTTCAAATAACAGAAATGCAATTTTTACAAAAAAAATTCCGGTTTCATACTTCTTGGTATATATAATAATTAAAAACTTCATTAGAATAATTTTTAAGTTTCATTAATTTTATTATAAGGGAATAGGGTTGGACTATGAATAACTATTAAAGTAAGGTTGGAATATAAGATCTCCAGAAAGCGATATTTAAGGAATAAAAAAATTCAATTGTTTTTAATTCTGAATTTGAGTGAAGGAGTGTTCTTTGAGAATGATAAAAACTTTATTATGAAAAGATAACAAAGATTTATAAAGAAAATTAAATTTAAAATTATGAATAAATTTAATTTCTTACTTTTTAATTTCTTATTTTTTTTTCGTTCTTTCCAGTTGATAAATTGTAGAATTTTCAACGAGAAAAACTCCTGACTTATTTTTTTGTATTTCTTTTATGACACTACACATGATTCAATCTTATTTGTAAGTTTTCTGTTTAAGAGAGAATAGAATCTCGGTTTAAATTAATAATTGAATTTTCCACCGTAAACAAAACTTCCCCCACTTGTTTATCTCACTTTCTCTCTCTGTATAGTTTTAATTATTCTCCTTTTAACACTCTTATCTTTTTAATCAACATTAATGATAATTTAATAATTTATATATTCATTTGTGTTGTGAATAACTCAATATTATATAATAAAACAATACAATATAATTACCCATTTATATATATATATATATATATATATATATATTAACTATAGAAGGGTATGTGTTATAAATGTACATATATAAGAGTAACATTTCTACTTGTGACATCAAAAAATTATCCAAGAGATTGAGAAAATTTATAAATAATTTATTACACACTTTTATTTAATTTCACATCGTGTCCTGTCATCAAATCTCGCAAGGTGAATTTTATTAAATGATGATTTATTTGATTTGGCTAAAATTGGAAACATATATTGAATGTCGATGACACTGCAATAACCAAAAAGAAATATTTTGAATTTTTCTAAAATACCGATTTTTAAAATTTTTGAATTAAAAAAATAATACAAATAAAAAATTTATATTAAACTAATTAAATTCCAATTATAATTCCATTTTAATAAAATTAAAACTATTTAAGTATTTCAAATGATGAATAATATTATATAAATAATTAATTTTTCACAATGATAAATATTTTAATATAACTTATTAATTATAAATTTATAATAAGAAATAATATTATTATTATTAATTATCAATAAATTATTGTAATTAATTATTAACACTATAACCTGAAATCATAAACTGGGCGAAATTTCTGTCAAGACTAAAAATTAGGAAATAAAAAAAATATAAAAAAAACTTCAGAAAGACGCTTTTATTTAAATGTATTAAAAAGAAGAAAATAACTACGATTTCTTTACAATTATTCATATCTAAATAAGTTGACCTGTGGCCAGGTCCGAACCGACCGACGGTTTGAAGTAAATTAATTTCCAGCTACAGAAACAATTTCAAATAATTTTAATATATCTATTAATCTAATAAAAAACAGATAGGCATATAACAAATATTTTTAATTTTATTTTATTTTTAATATATAGCTGAAGTAGCCGGCGTTGCCCGTGATCATAATGAGACTGTGGCGTCATGAAGGGCTGGGTGACGTCACATAATTTTAAATTAAGAAAAACATAATGAAGATGATTTTTCTCGAGTATAAAACCAATGCAAAGTGAATGATTCGTGATGATATGTAAAAAATCTCCTCATGTGAAATTTGGTGTGAAAATAACCCTTTCCTTCCTATCGTCGATCGCTAATACTACCACTTCCGGTTTCCGGATTGGCACCAAAAGTTGATCAATTCATCCCACTGATGCATTAAGTAAATATACCTAATTTTATCAAAATCGGTTGAGCCGTTCAGGCTGTACACATCTATACGGACGGACAGACGGACGGGCGGACGGACGGACAGACATCATGCTAAAAATACTTTTTTCTGTTAAGAAAATACTTGATTCGTGGAGATATGTAAAAATCTCCACATGTGAAATCTGGTGTGAAAACAATACCTCCCTTACTATCGTCGGTCGGTAAAAAAATGAAAGCGTGGGCGCCAAACATGCAGGGAAAACGCAAATTCTACTTGAAATAGACATAGTTATCAAGTATAGTGGAAAAAGAAAAAAAACAGAAAGATGTATATACAATGAAATGTCCTTCGAATTCTTTTCTTTTCCCTACATGTTTGGCGCCCACGCTTTCATTTTTTAGATATGATTAATTGTAAGGAAATCGTGGTGTATGTGGAGAAATTATTTTCTCCTTTTTCGTGTATTTAAAAAAAAGTTTTTTTTTATATTTTTTAAATTTTTTTAATCATTTTATATGATATGTAGTTTAATATAAATTGCAATAAAAAGATGAAAAATAAATTAAATAATTTAAATTTTTTTATATTATTTAAAATAAAAAATGATTAATTAACTAAATTCTTTCCTCTGAGTTCCATGATAAATTGAATAAATATTTTTTATTATGGATTTAAAATATATAAATAATATAAAGTTTATAGAATTTTAAGGGTTCTTGTTTAAATGAATTTCAATGTAATCAGAATAGAGTCTAATATGATTGTTGTTGGATAGGCGCAACGTCCTGGAGCAGCATAAATCGTTGGGGTTGGATCGCATGGGTCCTATCAAAGGGTCGTTAGCCCTCTGCGTCCTAAGTGTTTTCGTCCTGGTCTATTTTAGCTTGTGGAAAGGCGTTCGCAGCACTGGAAAAGTAAGTATCTATTTATATAGCTTTTCGAACATAAAAATATATTAGAAAATCTCAATGCTTATAAAAATTTAATGATATAAATACATATACTCTTACATTTCAAAATAAATAAGTATTTATGCATATTTATTATTATTATTATTATTTATTTATTTATTTGCTTGTAAAAAATACACATTTTGCATAATAAATAAACATTTTACATAATTACATAAAAAATAAAAAAATAAACACATTCATATCATAAACCAGTGATTTTCAACCACTGTGCCGCGAGATTATGAGGCTCTTAAACATTTCCGACATTTTATCTAAATTTTTTTCAATTTGGTTCTAAAAAAAAGGTAAACCGTTTTTCAATATGGTAAACTTTTATACTTATCTTTTTCTTTGTGTGCCGCCAAATTTTTAAACCGTTAAAAGTGTGCCACGGTAACAAAAAAGGTTGAGAATCACTGTCATAAACATTAAATATCTAACCATGGTATATTCATTTTTGAAATAAATATTATGTATTATCCATATAAATGAAGTTCACAATATTTTTTTCTTTTAAAAAATATTTATTGCTAAAAGCTTCAGTCACATTTTTACAGATGGTAAGAATTTTTGCTTTTCAATTTACAAGATCTATATTTGTTTTTGGGCGGAATAAAATGTATACTTATTACTCTTGGAAATTAAAACACAAGTTCTTTTATTATTATTCAACAATCTTATACGCGGGCCTAGACTTGTTTTTCAGGTACCACAGTGAAATAAATTTTCAATTTTTTTCACCATATTTATTGAGTTATGTATTATGTTTATATATATTATAATTAAATTATTATTAGTTAAATTCCTAAAAAATGTCTTCTTATTCTAAAATGATAGAATAATTTTTATGAATATAAGAGAGAATAGGTAAGAAATAAAATTTTGATTATGAATGTACAATCAATTATGGATGCAGAACTTAGCTAATAAATCTTTTATTTTGTGTTAAATAAATGAGAAGAGACGTGTCGTAGGGTGTTGGTTAACTGTGTTAACCCACCTTCTCGTAATCTTGGGTTCAAGTCCAGAGCTTAGCAAGGGCCTATGGAACGGAGTCAACCCAGCATCAAAATTGGGAAGCCACTTGATAAAAAAGTAGCGCCTTCGACCAAGAAAATCAAGGTAAAGGTTAATAGTGCCCGTTCTACTGATCATAGGACACCTAATTTATATAACCACTTGATAAGCGGTATCCTTGCGTAGGATGTACAAAGTAGATTATCTTTATAAGAGACTCTTTGATAATATAACACTCACAAGTATATAAATGGTTTCTAATGAGAGATATACATATGTAAGAATATGTTCAAAATATTCAATATAGAATATATATTCATAAGTGGCATAGCGCAGCGAGGGTGGCCCACTCCGGGTTACCCTTTTTGAGGGTAGTAAAATATCAAAATAAATAACTTTCGAGTTCTGTAGAGTCACAGAGATAGATAAGTATTTAGTAACACAGAGAGGAATAGTATTAACACAAAAAGTCTTAACATACAAAATATAGAATTTGAAAATGTTGAAAAATTTAAATACTTAGGTTCTGTAATAACGAAAGATAATAATATTCGAGAAGAATTTAAAGCGAGGTTACAATTCGGGAAACGCCTGTTATCATGCCGTACGCTTATCGCGTCAAAATTATTATCAAAGGGGATAAAAATTAAAATATATAAAACCATTATTTTACCGGTTGTATTATATGGGTGTGAGGCATGGTCTATGACCTTAGGTCACGAGAGAAGATTTAGAGTATTTATAGAATAGGATTCTTCCCAAAGAAAGATGAGGATACCGGAGAATGGCGGTGACTGCATAACGAAGAATTGCATTAGAATGGGAGAGGAAAGAATGGCGAAAAAAATATTGGTGAGTAGTCCAAGTGGGAAACGCCCACTTGGAAGACCAAGGACGCGGTGGGTGGATAATGTAGGAAGGGACGTGAGAGAAATGGGAGAGGATAGGGATTGGAGAGTTGTGGCTCAAGATAGGGACACTTAGAAAAGTCTGGTTGCTGCGTCCAAGAACTTTCGAGTTCCGTAGAGCCACAGAGATAGAGATAGATAGATAGATAGAAATAAATTAAGGATCCTTCATGGAAGAAAAAAGAAAAAAATACCTGAGCTAGCTAGAGTGGCGTTTTCTTTTTTCAGTCACTATACATCAAAAATTATGTGTTTATAAAACAATTATGTTTAAATATTTTATGTACTATATATACTCAGCATTTTTGTCTATATAAACATGTAAATAAATAAATAAAAATTGTATTTTAAAATATAAGCTAGTGGTTCACAACCTTTTTGGACCAAACGCCCACTTCGTGAGGCCGCCTTCATAATTCACCCCCCTATAAATTTTATTACCTTTTTTTTAGAACCATATTGAAAAAAAAGCGGAAAAAGTCTGTTCGCAAAATCATCTTACCTTTTTTTTAGAGTTTAAAGTGATTTCGCCCCCTAAAAATACTTTCGCCCCCAAAAAAAAATAACTTATCGTCCCCAAAATCGTATAGTCAAATAATCGTCACCTTTAAGATGCCGATCGCCCAGGTTAAGAATCACTAATATAAGCTATATTTATAGATATTTTTATGTCAAGTAATCATTCCAATAAATCCAAGTATATAATTAAATAAATATTCCTGATTTCTTCTAGTATAATAAATTAATAATTAATAATCAAAAATTGTATTAATTTTTTTAATAGTTACATATTCATATATTTTAAATAGACAGTATATATAAAATGAATCTATATTTATCTATTTTTCTCTCTGTGACTCTACTAAATATAAAAAAGTTCTCGGGCTCAACAACCACATTCCTCCAACTGTTCTTATCCTGTTTTCCTTCCTACCTCCTATTCTAAATGTCTAAGTTAAATTTTTTTGTGCTAAATGAAATTCCGGCAAATACTTTCAAAATAAAAACATGATTACATTTACATTTACAATTACATTTGCAATTACAATACATAAAATCTTAGAAAAGAATTTAATTTTAAAAGTTATATTATTTAAAGGGGTAAAAATAAAGTATCAAATATATTTAAAATATTTCTTAATATAGTAGTATAACTAATATTATAATATATAACTTATATACTTTGTTACATTAAATTATATTTTAGTAGTTGAGTTATAAAAATAAAAAAAAAATAAGCTGGATGGTGGACGACTATCTCGCAATTTGAATTGGATTAAATAACATAATATATTATATTTAAATTAAATTTAATTAATTATAAATTATAAATAATAAATATTAAACCAGCGCATGTTTGACTTTGTTGATGGCACCACGTCACGTGCTGGCGTGGGATTTGCAGTGTTAAAAAATTAATTCTGGTACTTTCAGAGATTCAATCGTGCTGAAATTCTATATATAGCAGTTTTATACAATTTTTAATCATGTGAAAAACTATCAAACATATATCTTTATTTTTACGGTCACTTTAGAGGAAAAAAAATCAAAACGTGGAAAGTAATGACCCTCTTCCGGATGAGCTACATTTCTTAAAAGTTGATATATAACTACGAATTTTGATTAATGCCCGTGCGCCAAATTTCATTATTCTAACTAAAACCGTTCTTCCGTAATCTTGTCTACATACACACATACTCACATACACCCACACACAGATATTTTTCTCAACCTTAGTGAAAATGACTCAGGGACCTTCAAAACGTATAAAAACATCAAAATCTAGACATCGAAAATTTTCGTGATCGCAATACTATCTCAGGCGAGATAGTAATAAAAATAAAATATTTAAAATTTTAATTTCCATTTGTGCAATTTGAAATTTTTTCATTTCTGTTTAATATATAATTATTTAATAAATTAAGATATACTAAGAAACCAATGATTGATTTTTGATTTTTTTTTTAATATTTATATTAATAATAATTAGCGATTTCGAAAAATTATTATTCTAATTATTTTATATATTCTTCTTTCTAACCGAATTTTGATATTAAATCTCTTCCAATCCTATTTATATCTTTATTTTTATTTCATGATATCCTTTATAATTATTTCTTTTATTTTTTTCGACAAATATTGCCATGATTAACATTCTAATTAACAAAATCAATAATTCCCTTAAAGCTGGCTTTACACAAAATACCTATGCAATATTCCAACCATTTTCCCTCATGTTTTCCTTTTTATCTCCTCACTTCTATTTAAAAGCTTTGATGATCAATGAATTTCAAATTCGGATTGTAGATTTATAGTAAGATATAGAAACTTTTTAATGATGAACTGCAATGTTTTATTAATCTATGGCAATGTCTGTTGAGGAATGAAAAAAAAAGTCGTCAGGTGCAAAATCCAGCTGTCGTCAAATCTTTTCGAAATGTTTTCTTCGATTTTCCTTGTCTCATTCCATTTTCGTTAAATCAAGCGAAAGCATCATCCTCCTTTCTTGCAACAAAAACTTTCTCTACAACTTTTGGCCAACGAGTGCTTTGCATTGATACTTGAAATACATTCCATTGATCACCTCCTTGAATAACACGTTTCACGTTGGAAGAATATACACTCCAGTGTCTGCATCTCTAAAGATATTCTGCCTGGATTGTTCTTGCAAGTAACTTTTAGGGAAAACAATTCAAAAAATATCTGTATTATCAACTTTCTATTTGAACACTCTTAATGGCTTTAAGATCGAAAAACAGTTTTTAGGTACTTTGTTAAATAGTCCGATTAAATTAAATTTTCATCATGTTTCATTATTTTAAAAAAAAAAAAACTTAACCATTATTTGCTTAACTTATAGAAAATTTAATCTAAATAAATTTTTTAATAATTTTCAATTAATTAAAGAAAATGGACAAATTGAAAAAATAAATAAAAAAATAAAATCAATGAGCTAAAGGTAAGTTATTATAAAAACACTTGGTTTTAAGTTTCAATATATAAATATTATGAAACTTTATAATTATTTCGACAGTTACGTCAGTCTTGTATTATACTGAAAATATAAATATTACAGTAATTTTGTTTTTTATGCAATTTTTTGTATTAAAAAAATCATCATACCCTCACATTTAAAATTCTAAATTTATAACAATATCATTTTTCCGTTCTAGAAAATTTTTATATTATTATCATCTTTTTTTTATATTTAAAGAAAAATTTGGGTAATTTTGTAAATTTTTATTAACTCAATAATTCAAATTCAAAATTTCTAATTTTTCTATTTAATTTTCATGTAATAAAAATCACAATTAAATTATAATTTTAATGAATTAAAATATTAATGTTTCTTATATTATTATTATATTTTATTAGAACATTAATTAGGTAATAAATAAATTCAATAAAATATATATATATAATAAATAATATATAGAAATATATATCATATAAAGAAGGCGGAAAATAACTCAATATTGAAATTGACGAATAAATTTTCTAATCTACAATTGAATTAATTTCAAATAAATAACTCTGAAAATATTACTATCGAGTATATATAATTTTATTTAAAAGGGAGAGGTGGGAAATCAAATATATTATTTAATAATCTCATTAAACGAATTATATATTTTGAATGTGACTTGTTTTATACGGATGGATCAAAGGACCCCATAAATAATTTGGTTGGTATATTTTCTAAATATAATATCTATGAGAAACCAAAAAGAAACAATTTGTACAACTGAAAATTTGTCTATATATAAATATTTAATATTTATTAAAGAAAATAATATTCAAAACGCTCTAACAGATTGTAAGAGTACTATAACTATTTTAAAATTTAAAGATAAAATAATATGACAAATAAAAAATATTATTCAAGATATCAAAGATAATGATATAGCAAGTTAATCTTTATTTTGATTCCGTCTCATGAAACTATCAGTTGATAATACTCAAGTAGCTTTAATAGGAAAATTAATATTAAAAATTCTCTGATTATATATCTTGATATGATATAAATCTAAATTCACCACTATTTAACAGAATTAAAATATCTATCCATCTATCTCTGTGGTTCTACGCCATTCGAAAGTTCTCGCAGCAAACACATTTCTCCAAATGTCCCTATCCTGAGCCACTCCTATCCAATTCCTACTTTCTCCCATCTCTCTTAAGTACCTTTCTACATTGTCTGCCAAGAATATGTATTTTCTCTATTCTTTCATTGATCTATAAATTCAGCAAAGAATTCTATTTTCCAGTACTCTAAATCTACTCTCGTCCACCAAGGTCTTAGACCACGACACAAACCCATATAATACAAACGGCAAAATCATTGTTTCTTAAAACAGAATCAAAATATAAAATATAAAATTACTAAAAAAAAACTGGTTAGATGAATACAATCAATAAACATTTTGAAAATTGTTCATAATTCATTAAAAAATATATTTGTATAGAATTGGAGTTTTGAAATCTCTCTTAATGTCATTCTGAACAAGAGGTGGAGTAAAAGCAAACCATATCTTGTTAGAGAGTGTGGACATTTCTGAATCAATTTCTTATATAAATAACTACTGGATGTTAATGTAAAATTTCCAATAAAAAAGATGAATATTTGCTCATTCTATGTGTGAACACAATAGGAGTAAAAATAAATATATAATTTACTGACCAAACTAAGAAAGATGGTATAAAAAAACTAAACAAATATATAAGTTATACTCAAATTCACTATTTAGGATCTTTTTGCTCATTATATATAGGATCTGGAAAACCGAGCTTTCGCTCGACCCTTTAACAAATTTATACAATTTATTATTACAAATAAACTTCTAATTGTTTTACAATTTTTTAATTATTTATTACAATTGTTAAATGGGTTTTCTAAAAATAACCTATCAAAAATTTGTTTCCTAAAATGGTACAAATTAATTAAAATAACTTGATTTTCATTTCAAGATGAAAAATATATTCAAATTTACTTAATAAAATATTTGATCCTATATATATATATATATATATATATATATATGCTGGAAAATGAGTAGTTTCTTAAAGTTATATTGCAAAAATTGTTTCATTTATTAATTAGGAAATATGAGATAAATAAATAAATAAATAAATATTTGAATTTCAATAATTTGATTCGATTAAATTTTAAAAATTTCTAGAAATTATCATCAGATGCAATCATTAATTTTAATGTATCAAACACGGATATTAATATTTCCATTTAATTAGACATGTAAGGATTTTAAACAAACAAATTCTTCATTAAATTATATATGTAGATTAACTAATTATTTTACTACCTTCGAAAATCTCACTAATTAGTATGAAATTTAATGAATTTTCTTTTTAACTTTTAGAATTAATAATTATATTTTAATTTTTTTTAAACTGAATATTAATTACTTTTTGCTTTTTTGACATTTTAGTTAAATATATATAAGTTAAATATAAATATACATATTATAACAGAGGTTCCCAAACTTTTCTGGTTTGCTGCTCCCTAAATAATCAGATTTTTTCCGAGGATCCCTTACATCCGATTTTTATATAAATTTTTACTCTCTTAAAAAATTGGAAAACTTTCCTTCCCTCTATCGGAAATGTTTCAGAGCATCGCAAAATTATCTGACCCTTTTTTTAGAACAATATTGAAAAAAATTTAAAAATAATCGAAAATGTTCAAAAGTTTCCCCACAAAAACATCTTACCTTTTTTTTAGAACCAAAAATTTCAAGTATCCCCAGGGAGCCGCGGGTCCAGAGCCTTCCTAAGAATTTCAGCGCCCGTGGGCTTCTAAAATTTTGCGCCCCTTTTCATAAGAAATTTTCTAATAAATTCACGTAAAATAAAGACACTTTTCAATAAAATTTGAAACAGTGTCATTTGTGTTGAAAATGTTATATTTTTCAACAATTTCAAACTCCTCAATTATCGCTGCTGTTGGGATTCTTATTAAAATTATTTATTCACTGCTTATACGGATATAATGAATAAAAAAAATAGATATGTATTTTGAATGTGCATGATTAAAATCTTTGAAGTGATGTCACTCCGGGTTGGAGGTTACTATAAAACTACTATTTAACAATAAGAAAATATATATAAACCAATAAAAAATGCCGCCCCCAGAAGGATTGCGCCCTAGGGCTATAGCCCAATTAGCCCTGTGGTTAGGGCGGCCCTGCGCGGGTCACAATTTGGGGGAATCAGTGTATTATAAAATACCTGTAATAATATATAAAATAAAAAAAGTGTATTTATAAGAAAATAAAATTATATTATAATGTATATTGTAGAATAAAATAGTTTGTTGTAAAATACACACAATTTTAACTTCATTTACAAAATTAAATTAAATTCACTAAAATGTAACATTTTTCAATTTTTTTATTTTTTATTTTCATTGTTTTAAGTATTATTGCAAAAGTAATTGACCAATTTCACCCTCCCTTCCTTTTCTAGTAATTATTCTACAAGTGGAATTTCAAACTTGGATTTGCATAACAAATGAAATGCTGATAAAAATTAAAACCCTCTTAATTTACATACATACATTGACTTTAAAAGCAATCTTGTTTAATTTTAAATTGATTTTAGTAGTTTTTTTTACTTTTTTTGGTTTTTACTTCAAATAAAATATATATATATATATATATATAACTTTAAATTTTCATAAGATGTATACTAATCCTACCACTTAACTTATAAAAAAAATAAATATTTTATCAATTCATTAATGAAAATATCAATTGTATTACGATAATACATTTAATACGTTCTTCAATAAATAAACCTCAATTTTTATATATAAAAAAAAATCATTACATATAAGATAAATCAATAATTTATTTTGATGTCATCTATTCTCGCTTTTCATAATTATTTAATCATTACATAATGAATTTAATAGTGCAATTACAATACATTTATAATTAAATATTTTACATCGATTTCTTTATTATATCAATAAAATATCTTATTTTTAGTTAATATTTAATAAGTCTATCTTTGATAAACAATGTTCAAAGGAATTAAATTGAATCTTAATAGTGAATTGGTCAATTTTCCAACTTATAGAATATCATGAAAAAAAAATATCTGTGTAACTCCATTTGTAACTACAACTTGATCGTTAAATTTATATCGAAATAAAAATCAATATATTTTTATATTAATTTTATAAATTTCAACTATTTTTTTAAATTTTTAGACCCCAGCACATAGTAATATATTTTTAATGTATCACCAACTGTCTAATAAAAATAGATTAAAAACTATTATATAATTAAATATTTTTATTTAATTTAGATAAGAATTATATTTAATCTATTTAATGTTGAAAAAATACCTGAAATTTTTATACATCCTACAAAGAGACAGCATCTATCAAGTCGGGATAAAGATGTTCTATGATCAGTAGAACTCAGCCTTTGTCTTGATTTTCTTGATCGGAGGCGCTACTATTTATCAAGTAGAAATACCTTGCCAGAGGACCACGAGGATATGAATCAACGTGACTATTGTATTTTATGTAAAAAATAAATCTTAAAAAAATAGTATAAATATTAATACAGTGACATATTATTACTTTAGAGTGTTTAGAGTAGCTATATTGCACTGTCACACCAAATACAAATGTAAAATTAATAAAAATATCTTCATAGGTATATATAATATATTAATAATAATAATAATAATAATAGATTTAGTTTCATATTCGAAAATAAAAAAAAAAATATTTCAGTAAAAACTGATTGATTTTTTAGGCTGTTTGGATCACTGCCCTTGCTCCATACGTTGTCCTTTTCATCCTTCTTGCTCGTGGTGTGACTCTTCCAGGTGCTCAGATGGGCATCCATTATTATCTTACCCCACAATGGCATAAACTTGGAACTGCAAAGGTATATTATATTAATTTTATTTTAGTTATATATCATTTAATTTAATTTTATTATTCTAATGTTGATTTGATTAAATTTTTAATAGGTTTGGATTGATGCAGCTTCTCAAATATTTTTCTCATTGGGTCCTGGTTTTGGGACGCTTCTAGCACTTTCCAGTTACAACAAGTTTAACAATAACTGTTATCGGTAAATTATTAGTATTTGGTTGTCAATATAAATATGTAGGGTGACCAAACGTCGCGGTTTTTCGGGATTATCCCGTTTTTAGGTGCTCATCAAACATTTGGGACATTTCCGACTTTTTTTTCTAAATTTTTCCAATTTGGTTCTAAAAAAAACAATACATCCCTTACTATCGTCGGTCGGTAAAAAGGTAAACCGTTTATCCCGGTTTGGTGTTTTCGAAATATGGTCACCCTATAAGTATGTATTATCTAACATCAAGGAAAATAAAATTAATCAAAAATTATTTTTTTGACTTTCAGTGATGCTATTGTAACTTCAAGTATTAATTGTTTGACAAGTTTTTTGGCTGGATTTGTAATCTTCTCTGTCCTTGGATATATGGCTCATGTGCAGAACAAAAAAGTTGAAGAAGTTGGACTTGAAGGTACCTACAACTTTAAACCATTGTTTTTCTCTCTTAAAATTATTATAATATTAAAGAAATAGATTTGGGCATGAATTTTAATCGTTTTCCAAAATCATTAAATAACTGACTGGATCTTTTCAAACGAAATAGAATTCTTTTCACGAAGAATCACATTTTTGTTTGAAAATTCAGTAAAACCTGTTGATTATCTTTAAACTAAAACCATTTAATATTATCATATTCAAAATATCTTGTTTTGATTTTGGTATACATAAAAAAATGATTAAAATTAATTTCCATAGGCAACACTATTTATATTTTTCATATTTAAACATTTTTTTATGAAATATTAATATTATAAATATATTTCCTTAATATTTGCCTTTTTAATATATTTTAAACAACCGGATTTTAATTTTTCTCCAATCAATTTTTCTAAAACGATTTAACTCTTGTGAAATTCTGAAATTTAATTATGAATGAAAAAATTTTAAAGAAACATACTGATCTACTATACTATTGTAGATAATAAACAGCATGAAATAATCAATTAATAATAAATATTTTGTTATTAAATGTTTAAATTAATTATAAATAATCTTAAATAAAAAGTAAAGATATCAATATTGGCATTAAGTCTGCAAGCTTAAATGCTTAAACTAATGCTAATCTATTAATGGCAGAGATTGAGTGATTCTATTGGAATTAGGAACCGATTTCAAAGCATTAAGTATTAGAGAAATCATCTGGAAAAACTACTTATAGAAGAGCATAGAGAAATATGATTCAATATAGAAAAGAAAATTATATCTAAGTCATTTAATAGATCAAATATTTGCTGAGTATACCAATAAAAGATTATTACTTTTTTTAAGGATAATCAAAATTATTATTAATAATTTCTTGTTCAGAAACGATTTCATTTTATTTAATTTAGATAATAAATAAACGATGAATTAAAGGAGCGATACTCAACCTGTGGGGCGCATCCTCCCAGGAGGGCGCGAGAATATCCAAGAAAACATATTTTTTTTCAAAAAATGATATATTATTTAGTAGGGGAAGGGGATGCCATTGTAGGGGAAGGGGAAGGGGATGCCAGTGAAAATTATAATTGAAAACTGTGCCTCAAATAATGACATGTTGAGAAACGCTTAATTAAAGTGGAAACAGTTACTGCCTAACTTTAAAAATTCCAAATGAATGAAAGAAATTATCAAATTATTTCCAAGTATTTTAATATTATTTAAAATATATTTTATATACTTCTTTACTTCTTTTAAATTTAATTCTCAATAAAAACGTAATAGAAAATTAAAAAAAGATTTATTTCGTTTGAAATGCCACATATTTTTTTTTAAATTTCACTAGCATGTTTAAAGTTGACCATTAAGTATTTTTTTTTTCCTTTGGTTTCGTGTTATATATACATTTTTATTTAATTATTTCGTTTAATTCATATTTTTTTTATAAAGAGCTATGTAGTAATTCAGATAGGGACTAAAACTATTTTAATAATTGAACTAAATTTAAAAATAGCTTTATCTTAAAAGTGGTTGAAGTTGATCTTATGTCTACGATTTTTTTATATATATAAATATATATTTATTTATTAATAAATATAAAACTCATTGTAATTGCTTTATCGAGGAAGGAGGTTTGTTGGTGACTTGAGTACATTACATCACGAACACAGGTGGTAAATTATGAAACACGATTTCAGGCCTCATTCAGAGATTTCTCTGAAGGGGTTGACATTTCAATCGATTTTTCATCGCACAAGCTAAATTTAGAATAAAATATTAAATTATATTAGAGTATAAACGAAATACGATCATATCTATTCACCAGAAATATATTAGAGAATTTAAGAAGAAAATTAAATAAAATACAAAACTTTTTTGTATAAACAACTATTTTTTTTTATGAAATTATGATTTGTACAATTTTTTAATATCCCTTTGATTTCATACTCTCAATTAAATAGTAGTTAAGTAAAATAAATTTTTTATTTATTTATTTATAAATTTATTTATTTATTTATTTATAAATTTATTTATTTATTTATTTATAAATTTATTTATTTATTTATTTATAAATTTATTTATTTATTTATTTATAAATTTATTTATTTATTTATTTATAAATTTATTTATTTATTTATTTATAAATTTATTTATTTATTTATTTATAAATTTATTTATTTATTTATTTATAAATTTATTTATTTATAAATTTATTTATTTATTTATTTATAAATTTATTTATTTTTTGATTTAAATTTTTTAATATCTTATATTAAAAATTAAGGTATTTAATTTATTTAATTTTTTTTTGTATTTCTACGTATATTAATCGTATAATTATTGTTACAATAGAAAAATGGAAAAATGTTAAAGGTTAAATATAAAAAAGAATAGTTTTTATTATTTTTTTTTTGTTTTTATTTTGATTGATCATTTTGTATCTAATATAACAAATATATAGATATTAATTAATTTTCTAATTATAAAGATAAAATGAAGGGAAACAATGAGTATAAAGAGTCTTCAAAGATAAATTCATTCACAAAAGACTGTTGGGAAACTGAAAAACTTTCACTATTCTTTATTTATTTGGATAAAATGTCCTCTTTTAGGGCTTTCCGTTATTTTCTCATAAACAATATAAAACTTTTAAACGATTTTCATTCAAAACTCTTGTTATTTTGTTTATCAAGTAAAGATATCTTACTAAACAATGTTAAAATTTAGATATATAAGTAATTAATAAATGATTTTCTCACAATTCGAGGGTACATGAAAAATTATCATCATATTTATTAGAAATCAAATACATATTATATTCTTTGACAATTTAGATAATATGATTCGAAAATTATATCAAATTGATTTTGTTTTTATTTTAAAAATTAATATCTCTCTAAACATTTAATTTCAAATATGCTCCATATTTATAAAAAATTTTAATTTTTATTTAGATTAGGATCTGAAGTATAATAAATAAATAATTATAATAAACAAATTAAAATAATAATAAAAGTATAAAAAAGTATTAAATAAACAAATGGTAATTTTTTACAAAAAGCTTTAGGGATTTAGTTGAAACTATGAAACTATACCAGTGAATTTCTTTTTTAATTCCAAATAAACTTCTCTTATGCAATATTTCCCGAACTCTTCTAGTTTATGAGATTAAAAACTATTAAAATTTGCATATAAATCTATTGATATTCTATTTAGTTACCATGTTTTATTCATTTTGTCAGTAGAGGGCTCCAATAATTTTCGGGTTTTTTTCAGTTCGGTTTTTATATATGAAAATTATAAAATATATAAAAATTAATTTATTCAATAATTTTCCTATATCCAAACCGAACCGAAAAAACCAAAAATTAGTGAATAAGTGAATAATTAGTGAATTAGTCAATAAAACATTAATTAATGGCTGCATATATTTCGACGTTCATAATCAGCTAATCTGTCAATTTTTTTATCTCGTAAACTAGAAAAAACCGGGAAATATTGCATAAGGGAAGTTTCTTTGGAATTAAAAAAGGAATCCACTGGTAAAGTTTCATCCAAATCCCTGAAGCTTCCCGTTTTGTAAACAATTATCAAACAAATAAATAAATAATTATTTAAAAGAAATAAAATAATTATAAGAGTATGAAAAATGAATTATATATATTTTTACATGTAGTAAAATAATAACATAAATATAATTTATATAAAGAAATTGAAAACTGATATAAGCACTTTGGTATTACCTTTTTTATTAAATGTATTTATTTTTATTAATTATATAATTTAATTAGTGTATAATTTGAAGAATTTTATTGTATTATAAGATATAATTAAATATAATAATAATACTAACATAGAATATTTGGATATGTTTTGGCGCATCCCCTTTTTTTTGAGACCACTGATCTAAAAATAAAGAATTATTATCATTTTCGAATTCTTATTATTAATTTTTAAATATTTCAATTTCTTTGTTTTTATTTTTAGTCCCTCGCTGTTGTTTGTTTCGACTTTGTTTTTCAACGATGGTTATAAATCTGATTCCCTTTCTCTCTCTCTCTCTCTCGTTTCCGCGCAGCCTCCATTTTTGAGCTCTGTTCACAACAGGAACCGCTTTTGCTTTCATTACAAGTTAATAGCAACTGGGAGAATTTGTCCCTCGCACTTGTTGCATGTTCCTCATTCCAACCACCCTTCTTCCCTCTTCCCACTCCATCCTCTCATCCTACGCTCTTGCATTCTCCCTCTCGCTTACTCTTCACTGAAATTGATTTATAAACCCAAAGTGTAAATCTATTCAATCTGTCGTCGTATTTAACAAGAAAAATAATATTTTTTTTCACCATCTTTATTATTTAAGCTTAGAAATTGTATTGCAATTAGATGTTTCTAATTTGAATGTATAAATTTTAAAAAAATTTATTTTGATTTAATGTATAGTTCAGCCGCCGCTCATACTTGAAAAAATTTATTCCTTATGAACTATGAAAATTTAAGATTAAGATTATTAATTAAAATAATTAAAAGACAAAATATATGAAACATTTTCAAATAATTTAAAAGAACATAAATTAGAAAAAAATTAGCTGGAGTGTCTCCACTCGACTATCTCGCAATTTGAATTGGATTAAATAACATAATATATTATATTTAAATTAAATTTAATTAATTATAAATTATAAATAATAAATAATAAATATTAAACCAGCGCATGTTTGGCTTTTTGTTGATGGCACCACGTCACGTGTTGGCGCGTGAGATTTGCAGTGTTAAAAAATTAATTCTGGTAATTTCAGCGAATCAATCAAGCTGAAATTCTATATATAGCAGTTTTATACAATTATTAATCATGTGAAAAATTATCAAACATATATCTTTATTTTTACGGTCACTTTAGAGGAAAAAAAATCAAAACGTTGTAGGTAATGACCCTCTTCCGGTTGAGCTACATTTCTCAAAAGTTGATAGAAAACTATGAATTTTGAATAATGTCCATGTACCAAATTTCATCATTCTAGCTCAAACCGTTTTTGCGTAATCTTGCCTACATACATACACACACACATACACACATACACACATACACACACACAGACATTTTTCTCAACCTTAGTGAAAATGATTCAGGAACCTTCAAAACGTATAAAAACATTAAAATCTCAACATCGAAAATTTTCGTGATCGCAATACTATCTCTGGCGAGATAGTAAAAATTGTCATAAAACATACAATCCTTAAACGTACGTAATAACTGCACTGAAAGACAGAAATGTATGGCCTGTGGATATAACATAATATATATTTCGTAATTTGATTACAAAATATTATTTTAATTTTATTTTATTTATAATATTTTGTATTTAAGCAAGCGCTGTCTGAAGGGGCTGACGTAGTTGTTGACGTCATTTAAATTTACTATTTTAAATTAAGAAAAAACTAACAAAGATGAATTTTCCCGGGGCTGAAAACATTACAGATCGATATTTAAAAATTAGCTATGGTGTGTTCCAATTAATATTTCAAAAATACAAATATATATTCAATTCTTGATAGTATAATATACTATATATATATATACACGAGGTGTGTTCGAAAAGTAAGGTATTTTTTCAAATTTCGCGGGTAACATACTTTCGATTATCGATTTTTTTTGTTTTGTTATGTTGGTATACTCTTCTCGAACATCTGTACCAAGTTTCAAGTGTATAGCAGTTTTTGTTTGGTTGTGAGAGGCGTAAAGGTTATAAGTGTTTTGCGTGCTCGGCGATTTTTTGCTATCGAAAAATATGGATCAAAGGATTTGCATCAAAATAAAATAAAGTGCTCAGAAACACTTGAAATGTTGAGGGTGGCATACGGTGAAACTGTTCTGAGTAAAAAAAATGTTTACAAGTGGTACAAACTCTTCCAAGATGGCCGGGAAGATGCCAATGACGAGCCTCGCTCTGGACGCTTTTGCTCACTGTTTTCTTCGATTACCATGGCGTGGTGCATCAGGAGTTCTTACCATATGGTCGTACGGTCAATAAACAGTATTGTCTTGAGTTCTGCGCTATACCGAGAAGCAATACGAAGAAAACGTCCAGAATTGTGGAAAAACAATTCATGGCTTTTGCATCACGATAATGCCTCTGCTCACTCATCTTTGCTTGTGAGAGATTTTTTGGCCAAAAACAACACCACAATCATGCCTCAGCCACCATATTTACCGGTTTTAGCCCCATGTGACTTTTGCTTGTTCCCAAAACTAAAGAGACCTATGAAAGGACGGAGATTTGCAACGATTGAGGAGATAAAGACTGCATCGTTGGAAGAGCTCAAGGCTATACCGAAAAGTGCTTATGAGAAGTGCTTTGAGGATTGGAAAAACCGTTGGCATAAGTGTATTGTATCTGAGGGGGATTACTTTGAAGAGGACAACATAAATATTGATAAATATATAAATATTTTTTTAAAAAAATACAGTCACCTTACTTTTCGAACACACCTTGTATATATATTGGTTTAAATATTTTTAAAGATAAATATTCATTTATTTTTCTCAGTCTTCAGTAATCTTACCTAAATACAAGTTTCTTTTAAAATAAAAATAATTATTTTTATGAAACCTATATAATTGGACAAATAATGAAAATAAATACATATATTATAAGAAAAGTATAATTAATTTTTTTAAGAAAATAATATTTTTTATAATATGTACATAGGTATATAGGTATATTATGATACATAAAACATATTGAAATTCCTCAATGCAATTTCAACAAAATATTATACTATCACTCAAAAGCCAGCAAGCAGATATCCATTTTATAGGTGGGAGTGGGAAAATGTTTTTTTTTGAAATTTCAATTCGTTTTCTGCCTACAGGACCTGGTCTCGTTTTTATCGTCTACCCAGAAGCAATCGCCCGAATGAATGGCTCCGTCTTCTGGTCTATCATATTTTTCCTAATGCTTATCACACTTGGTATGTATATATATATATATAATATACTACATAATTATTTTTCATCACATCTTTCATCATTATTTTATTGAATTATTAAATTCTTCATTTACATAAATATTTCATAGCTATTTCATTTTATTATTACCATTACTTTTGTCATTTAAACTATACACATAACTTAAAATCAATTAATTTAGAAAATTTTAGAAAATAAATAAATAAATACCCTATTAATCTTCTTTTTGGTTGTAATCATTTAAAAGTAGGAAGGTAGAAAAATAAGTGAAAAATCAATTTTTACAAAAAATTATTATTAGAAAAATATTATTTATAAACCTAAGCGAGAATTGTTTTTTTTTTTTTGATGAAATGTAATTTCTTCACGTCAGTCTTATCAAGGTTATTCCTAGGATACTACTGAGTCATTTTGTGGAATAGTTGTGTCTAGTATAACAGGAAAGCAAGTTCTGTCTGTTGAAAGTGAACGTCAAGTGAGTGGATTTGGTCTCGTAAACTACTATTCTCCATCTATCCAGTCAAGTCCTAATTAAATCTAGGTGGTTTTGGAGGGCAATTGACGCTAGTTCTGGGCATCGCCGTGTCATCTGCGAAGATTGCCAAGATGGTGAGATTGGTATGGGGGAATATGAGTGTAAATATCCGGGAGGCTTACTTAGGGTATCACCCACCATAACTATGTAGGATCTTTAAAGCAAATATGATTTCAAAATTTGATATATATTTCAACAGCAGACCCTTATGCCAGATACTATTCAAGTCCTGAGAAACGACAAGGTACTGAACAATTTCTGTACTTCTTCAGTGCGCCAGAAATTTCACTGTCTACCCTATGAGCCTGCTCTACAGTTTCGTGGCCGGGTCTAAATCCGTACTGATGAAGGAGAATAAATAACCTTCCTCGCATCAAGGAATGGTAGGGTTCTATCACGGAGAGTTCTTTCAAAAAGTTTGGACACAATGGTGAGAAGCCTAATGGGTCTATAGGAGTATAGATAAAATATTAACTCAAAAAATACCTTATTTTTGATTAATGAATCTTACATAATCATTTTTATTTAGTCATATTCTCGACTTCTTCGTGTGTGTCAGCATTCTCTGTCCGTGGAGAACTCCGTCTGTGTATTTGTAGACTTCATTAGACTTGTACGATCTATAAATACTCAAATCCATCCTGTTCTCGATAATTTATTACTAAGATTGATTCTCGACTTGCATCTCATTGAATGGGCTCGAATTCTTCTGTTAAAGATTTTCTGTCCCAAATTTAGCCATCCAGACTCTTTCTAAAGCTGGTCAACCCCCACTCGCACTCGGCAATTCATACATCAATTTAAGATCTCTTCCTTCTTCTCAAAAAAGCCGTTATTTTGCTCTTTTAAAAAACTGAAAATGTATCTTATGCCCAGAGTTTTTATCATTGTCTTTAATATTTTTTGTGTTTTTTTCATCTCGATCATATCCTACTTTAATCTACTTGTTTATATCACAAGAATATATTATATAATAATAATAAAAGAGAAATAACTGAAATAGTTTCTATCCCCAAATATAATATTTATTTTCATATTTTCTCTCTTGTCTTTTATTTATTTGTATGTATTTTTTGTATATATTTTCATTGAATTTTTAAAAAATAATTATTTTCTACAGATTATTTATTTATTTCTTTTTTTAATAAATGGAAATCTAGGTCTGGACAGCACTTTTGGGGGCCTGGAGGCTATGATCACCGCTTTATGTGACGAGTACCCGAGAAAGTTGGGTCGCCATCGGGAACTGTTCGTCGCTGGCCTCCTCATCTTCATCTACATTTGTGCTCTACCAACCACCACTTATGTATGTATGAAAACTCATTCAACCCCTTTCGTTTATTTTAACTCGAGTAGAGGGGGGAACAAGCAAAGCGATCAAGTTCGAATTAAACGAATGAAAAGTTTCCCTGACCATCTCTATTTGCTTAAAATAATATTATTGAACTAAAAAAAAAATGAATTTAATCCCTCATCTCAATTATTTCAATCGAAGCATTGGATTTCTACATATTTATTTTGTATTTCATTTAATGTAAAGACTCGAAGATGGTTAGCTAATGAATTTTCCAAAAAGTAAAATAGATACCATAATAGCATGAAATGAAAAACTTTATTTAGGAATATGTTATATAATATATCCCCTCCCCTCAATTAATATTAATATTAACACTAAAATAATTGGAAAAAATTTAAAATTCAAAAAAATGTATTTTTCTGTGACTCTATTTGGTTTTTAAAAGGAAAAAAAGTAATAAGTTGACCTGTGGCCAGGTCCGAACCGACCGACTGTTTGAAATAAATTAATTTCCAGCTACAGAAACAATTTCAAATAATTTTAATATATCTATTAATGTAATAAAAACAGATATGGATACATAAATAATAAATATAAACATTTTTAATTTTATTTTATTTATAATATATATGCAAGACCAGGCTGTGACGTCATGAATGACTGGATGACGTCATATAATTTTAAATCAAGAAAATACTAATAAATATGATTTTTCTCGAGGATAAAACCAATACAAAGTGCATGATTCGTGGTGATATATAAAAAAATCTCCTTTGGTGTGAAAATAACCCTTTCCTTCCTATCGTCGATCGCTAATACTACCACTTCCGGTTTCCGGAATTGCACCAAAAGTTGATCAATTCACCCCACTGATGCATTAAGTAAATATACCAAATTTCATCAAAATCGGTTGAGCCGTTCAGGCTGTACACATCTATACGGACGGACGGACGGACAGACGGACGGACGGACAGACATCATGCTAAAAATACTTTTTTCTGTTTAGAAAATGCATGATTCGTGGAGATATGTAAAAATCTCCACATGTGAAATTTGGTGTGAAAACAATACCTCCCTTACTATCGTCGGTCGGTAAAAAAGGAAGTTTATAATATTTTTAATTTGACAATACAATATTTGTTGTTCATCCATTTACTGTGGTATTAATTAAAAATAAAATGTTATGTTTTAGAATTAAAATATCAAGAGAAATAAAAAAATACACATTCCCCTTATCAATATATTTTGATATTTGACAGAAAACAGATTTCCTTATCTTAGTAATAGGCTTGAATTAGTCCTCCTCCCCCTCTTCAATAATTCTGGATACCTCCCTGTAATATCATACTTTCATTCTAAAATAAAACTTATCATTTTTGGTAAATGTTTTTTGATAGACTTAATTACAACGTAAGCGGATGTTATTCTGTATAAATATAGATTACCTACTAAAATAATTCCAGTTAGCAATATTGGAAAAAGTGGACTATGGCATATGACAAATCTATAGACTTATTATTAGAAGTTTTTTTATTTGTTTTCAAGTATCGTGAGATTTGATTCTGCGCCCATGTTTCGGCGCCCCTTTTGCACCATTTTCAAGAGAGTTAAAAGAAGGGAATTTTGGGTTTCTGAATTTTAGCCTGAGTGACCAAGAGTCAGTCATAAGGGAATTTTTGGTTTGATTGGACTGGGAAGTTTTATTTAAGTGAAGCTCCAAAATATTCTGGATGTTTGCACAATGAACTTCACATTGAACTAAAGTCCGGATCGCCCAAGCGCCACTGTGCAAATGAGCTAAATGAATTTTAAATTGATTAGGAAAATTAATTACTTTAAAACTAAATTAGAAAATTTTACGTTAAATATTTTAGGAATTAGGGAGGGAAATTATCGTTCCCTCTCTCTAATATTTATTTATTCATATCCAGAAATACACATACACATTTCAGTCAGTCAACAATAAACTATATCTGTAGTTAAACATCATTTGGGGGGTTGAAGATTGAAATTAATTTTAATTTATATACAAAAATAGATTTATTTTATTTATAATTTTTTTTTTCCTTGAAAATAAAAACGATAATTTAAAATTACAATATGATCATTTGTTGATATGTATATATATTTTCGTATGACAGTAAAACTTGTGTGGTTCAGAACGATATATTGTAAGATGAGAGTGGTAGATAACACCTCTCTCCCCTCCAAAAAAAAAAAGAATCGAATTATTCCATATTTAGATGGCTGTTGGCGCTTCTTGGCCGGAGGGTCTTTTATCACCGGCACATGAATGTTCCATGAGGGTGCAAACCCAGGACAGCTAAAAGGATTCCAATGTTATTCAAGTCAATTGGATTCAGCCAATCAATTACCACTGACTTAACCTAACACGAAGAAAGTGAACTAACAAACCACTTTTAAGAGAAACAACACTTAACCACAAATGCCTTCTTAGGATTTATTCTCAAATCCTTTCTTTAGATGTTGGTATGCTTGCTAACTTTTGTTCAACGAATTTTTCAAGAAAAAAAATCTTTGTGTACCCTTCCATTTATTTCTAATAAAATATATAATCTTGTATTTATTAAAGCTTTTGTGGTTATTTTGATAATTATTAAGAGAATTTTTATTAAAAGACCACATTATTTGTATAAAATTATTTATTAAATTAAAATAATTGTACAACGTTTCAACTGCTTATTCTGCAGTCGTTTTCAAGTAACCGTACGCTTGCTCCGATTCAAGCGTCATCAGTCCGATTCAAGCGTCATCAGTCCGCTTGAATCGGAGCAAGCGTACGGTTACTTGAAAACGACTGCAGAATAAGCAGTTGAAACGTTGTACAATTATTTTAATTTAATAAATAATTTTATACAAATAATGTGGTCTTTTAATAAAAATTCTCTTAATAATATATAATCTTCTTTATTTATATTATGTACATGTAATATTAAACAAACAACTACACGGAGATATATATTATAAATTATAAATAAATAATTTAGGAGGTTCATCCTGAAAACTTTTCTTTTTATAATAATTTTGCATCTATACTATATAAATAGAAATGATAATTAATAATAAAATTATTAAGGTAAAAAGGAAGTTATTAAAAACACACGGTTTTATGTTTCAAGAGAAATTTTTTATTCAACTTAATGATCATTTCGGCAGTTGTGTCGTCATCAAAAGTTTGTACTCTAATCATAGTAGTAAAGTTGACAAAAAAATTATCTTCACTAGTATAGTCTAAACTTAAGATGATGACATAACTGTTTATTTAATCATTAAATAGAATTAAAAATTTATTTTGAAACATAAAACCGTGTATTTTTATAACTTTCCTTTAACCTTTTTAATTTTATTATTAATTATAAATTCTATTTTTATATAGTAGATGAAAATTATTATAAAAAGAGAATTTTTCAGGTTGAATCTCCAAATAGATACAATATTTAATCGAGATTGTCAGATCAATTTTGAAATATAATTAAATAAATAAAATTTAGAAACTCCCCACTAAATGATTTTTAAAAAATATATTTCTCTTATTTATTTATTTTTTTTTTATAAAATTAAATTAAATTATTTTTTAAGAAAAAAAAAAATTTAAACGCTAAAACATAAATTTTGAAATTCACTGATATAATATTTATTAAATTTTAGAAAAGGAAGGGTTTCTAAAAATTTTAAAAACAAAAAAAGAAACAATATTAAAATTAATTAAATTTTAAATGAAAGTAAATATTTTTGAATTAAAAAGAAAATTAATATTATTAATGTAAAAATTGAATTAATTATTAATTTTAAATTGTAAGTTTTATTTTAATATTTTTTTTTTATTTTTCTCTCTCTCACAAAGGGCGGCGTTTATCTCGTCAACCTTTTGAATGTCTACGGCCCTGGAATTGCTATCCTATTTGTCGTGTTTGTGGAAGCAGCTGGAGTATGTTGGTTTTATGGTGTTGATCGTTTCTCTCGCGATATTGAGAAAATGATTGGACATCGTCCTGGAATTTTTTGGAGAATTTGTTGGAATTTCATTAGTCCCGTATTTATTTTGGTAAACTATTTGACAATATTCTTTTTCTTTTGTTTTTATTTGACATCTTCAATACTGAATAAAATAAAAAGAATAATTATTTATACCTTAATTATATAATTATATTAAAGTGTTCATACTTTTTTTTTTAAATGAAACAAAAAATAATAACATAAAATCAGAAAATTACTATTTGTATAAGCCAGTGATTCCCAAACTGTGAGCCGCGAAAAAATTTTCTAATACTTGAAATTTTTGGTTCGAAAAAAAAAACTTTTGAACATTTTCGATTATTTTAAAATTTTTTTTCAACATTGTTCTAAAAAAAAGGTCAGATGATTATGCGATGCTTTGAAACATTTCCGATGGAGGGAAGAAAAGTTTTCCAATTTTTCAAGAGAGTAAAAATTTATATAAAAATCGGAAAAAACAGGATTATTTAGGGAGCCGCAAACCAGAAAAGTTTGGGAACCTCTGGTAGAAAAGCAATAACAAATTTTCCAAAATACAATTTATATATTTAAAATTTTATCTAAATTAAAATTTATATAAATAATATTTTAAACATATTTTATCAAATAGAAAATAAATTTATAGTAATAAAAATATATTTAAAAAAAAAATAAGAAGTTTTTTCGTTGCAGGTGATCTTTGTTTTCTCTCTGCTTGGCTATGAAGAGATGCTTGAAGGTGATTATAAATATCCAGCTTGGAGTATTAATGTCGGATGGGCGCTAACTGCCTCCTCTTTGATTTGCATCCCCACTTATATTATTTATAAATTAATTATTACACCTGGAAGTTTCACTAAGGTCAGTCTATTTAAGTAATATATTTTTTATTATTAATTGAATAATTTTCATTTTAAAATTTTTGATTTAATGTGTTAATTTAAATAAATTTTTCTGCCATTAAATATCTTAAAATTATTAGAATATGTATATGAATTAATCAATTTGATAATTATCAACATATATGTTGCTTATTTAAATATATTTATGTTTCTAATTCCGAAAATCAGAGAGGTCTGTTTTTTTTACTGTATCTGCTTTCTAACGTTAGGTTAACCAACTTTCAAATATTATTTTACCAATGATATTACATAGATCGATCGTTGCAGCATTTATGGACCAAGGAAAGATGAGGTTACCGGGGAATGGGAAAGACTGCGTAACAAGGAATTGCATGACCTCTACGCATTTCTAGACATAGTTAGGGTTTTAAAATCGAGAAGGCAACGATGAGCAGGGCAAGTGGCTTGAATGGGAGAGGAAAGAATGGCCAAAAATATATTGGTGGGGAGACCAATTGGGAAACGTCCGCTTGGAAGACCAAAGACGCGGTGGGTGGACAATGTAGGAAGGGACGTGAGAGAGATGGGAGAGGGTAGGTGTTGCGGCTAAGAACTTTCGAGTTCTGTAGAGCCACAGATATAGATAGATATTACATAAAAAATTTCCTTAAAAAGACTTTCCTTATATATATAAATAAAAAATTATAGTTCGTTATTTTATTATATTTTATTACATTTTTACTTAATTAATTAATTGAATAAAAAATCAAAATAAAAAGATTCTATTATTTTAATAGAAAATCGAAGAAATATTTTGTATATTAAAAAAATTCTTAATATTAGATTTAAAAATAATAAAAAACAAATAAACAAACATTTCTGTAATATTAACATGAAATCTTTGTTGATTACTCTTGAGTTTGATTTTTTACAAACTTTTTATAGTTTATCTTTTATTTATATAAAATTGAAATAATATTTTATTTTTCTCCGATCTACAGACATATTTGTTTTTGAAAGAATACCTGGATAAAATCAATCATCTATTATTTTTAGTATATAAATATTTGTATAAAATCTAAGTAAGATTTTTACCCTTCTAGTTGAAATATAAATTAATAAGTTGACCTGTAGCCAGGTCCGAACCAACCGACGGTTTGAAGTAAATTAATTTCCAGCTACAGAAACAATTTCAAATAATTTTAATATATCTATTAATGTAATAAAAAACAGATATGGATATATCATAAATATTTTTAATTTTATTTTATTTATAATATATATGTAAGACCAGGCTGTGACGTCATGAATGGCTGGATGACGTCATATAATTTTAAATTAAGAAAAAACTAATAAAGATGAATTTTCTTGAGGATAAAACCAATACAAAGTGCATGATTCGTGGTGATATGTAAAAATCTCCTCATGTGAAATTTGGTGTGAAAATAACCCTTCCCTTCCTATCGTCGATCGGTAAAAAAACTAGTAGTATATATTCATTGATGTATTAAATAATTAATCATTCTATTGAGGTGGCCAAAGAGATGTTATATTTCAGAACTATGCTTATTCCTCCTCAATTTTCCTAATATTACTAATTTCATTGCAATTCTTTATTTATTAATTTTAGAAGCTAAATATCATATAAATAAACAAACATATTCTCAGGTTATAGTACATTTTTTAAATAGATATAAAGATATAATATAATTTGTTTCGTTTAAAGAAATATAATAAATAGATTAAAATTTATATTTTGGATTTAATGTAAATATTATTGATCAAATCAATGTTACTGTATTTTTTGTAATATTTTTTAGCATTTAAGTAGAAAATGACGTGTCATACTAAAACACACACACATATATATATATATATATATTTGTTTTTGAGAATTCAACTTTATAATTATTCTTGGTAAAACGATATTATGTATACTCTTAGCTTTTTTTAAAAAAAAGAAATTCCAGGTATTGATAAGTAAATCATAATTTTAAAGATAAGTGGGTAGTTGGGTTGTTAATGTTGTTATTAGGTGAACAATCCTTCTCTCCTCACCAATAACAAGATCTCTACAAGGGGATACTTGATCCCAATCAAGAGATTACATTACAAGCAAACATCTCTGGATAGAGTGAATTGCATTACTGTTAATCTCAAATACTACATGCACACGAAAATGGAAATCATCTCTTTTTTCAATAATAATTATTATATTCGATTGATTGATAGAAAATAGAAATTCAAAACGATTAATTATTTTTAATGAATGTATAATTTATAATATTGTCAATGCAACTACGTATCCTTCGTTTCCTTGGTTATTAGTTATATTTTATCTTATCTTATTAAAATAGCAAAAAGTGTATATAATACCTGGTTCACTGAGCCCCCGCTCGCTCATTAAAAAAAATATCCCTTATTATTAGGTTTATTTATACATAGAAACTATCAATCAATTTCTTTGTTTAAATTTTGGTAAAAAACATTTTATAAGAATTTATTAAAAGCTGTGCGCTGTTCATATCTCAGTTCAGAGAATCTCTCCATTTATTCATACATGTTCAACACACAATGAATATAAAATAATTAATAATAATTCTAGCAATTGACAAACAAAATTATTCAAATATAATTTGTTTTTCTTTTTATTTATAATAATCAAATAACATTTAAATTATTTAATATAATTTATTGTAAATGTTGTCCTTTTAATTAAAATAATTTAATATTATTAGATCAGATTTATTCAACAATTTATTTGGAATAAGATATTCTTTAATTATCATTTTTAAATTAAAGAAAGAAATTCAAGAGACAGAAACATAATATAAACTTACAATGTTTGATAGACTAATAAGATAAATTTTAGATTAATATATAAAATTTAAACTACCAAGCCGTATAATTTAAAAGAAGATAAATTGAAAAAAATAGTCATAAAACATACAGCTCTTAAATATACGTATTAATGCACTGAAAGACAGAAAAGTATGGCCTGTGGATATAACATAATATATATTTCGTAATTTGATTACAAAATATTATTGAAATAAATATTTTTTATTTTATCTTATTTATATTTATAATATTTTGTATTTAAGGAAACGGTGTCTGACGTAGTTGCTGACGTTATTTAAATTTACTATTTTAAATTAAGAAAAAATTAATAAAGATGATTTCCCGAGGCTTAAACCAATACAGATCGATTTTTCTTTATAAAAATTATCTACGGTGTGAATTTCAAAAAAAATTCTTTGAGCCGTTTAATATTTCAAAAATACAAATATATAAGTATATATATATATACTATTTTGGTATTATAATAAGATAAGATATATTTATATAGGAGAGAGTTGACTCAGCCTCCGGAATTAAAATTGAGAAACTACTTCATAAAAAGTAGCGCCTCCGTCCAAAAAAATCAAGATAGGTTAAGAGGACCCGTAATAATGATCATAGAACATCTTTACCCTAAGAGGAGTAACAACTGGTGATAGGCTTGTCCTTTTGTAGATTGTATATAAACAAGTCAGAAATTATTTTATAAATATTACTTTATAAATAAATTATCTATATTAATTAGTTAAATTATTAACAATAAATTACATATTTAATGTTTTGATAATATTTTAATTGAATCTAATTTCTTTTATCGTATCTTTTTTAGCGATTTTCTAAAGCCATAACCCCCGAGCAGGAAACGGATACTTCGTTACCTGTAAATGTATACCATGGGGGTGGATTGACAACTGGTCCAGGAGTTCATGTGTGACTCAACAGCCAGCCCGAATGGCTGGTTTAAGGTGAAGTCGGAGTCTTTCATTTAGGCTCATCCAAACAAGAAGAAAAGAATATAGAAGATCTTCTTACGATCGTATATTCATCGGTGAATAAATTTATAAAAAAAAAAGCTGGCACAATTAATTTTAATTTAGTTAAAAAAAATTTTTACATGTCAAGCAATTTTTTTTTTTGGAAATTTACGTTTCTTAAATACTTATTTTTCCATTTGATCTGATCTCTTTTCATATTTAAGTTTTATAGTCAAACCATTCCACATTTTTTTAATTCATAATTACTTAATAATCATCATTTTCTTTTACTTCTCACAAAATATTATTATATAACGAAAATTAAAATTTTAAATTCGCAAAACAACGCGTAGCAATTAAAAGTCATCAAAAAAAGAAAACAACTAGAAAAAAAAAAAATAAAATAGAAAAACATAACTAAAGAAAACAGACAATAATTTTATTCTTAGTTAATATGAAAATATTAATGAGCGAATCAAATGAATTCATATAGGAATTCTATTATCGAGTAAATTATGATAATTTAATCGAAGAAATTAAAAATAAACTAAATATAATATAAATTCTTATACTTACTCTTTAAATCCAAAATTTATAACTAAATAATTTAATTGATTATATTAATTAAAAATAAAACATATTTTAAGTTCTTAAATCATTACATCTATTAAATTATATATATTCTATTAGTTAATTAAGTATATATAATTTAATTATAAATAATAATTTTTTTTTATTATTATACTATTTATTAATTTATCAAAAAATAATTATTTAAAAAAAAAAAAGTAAAATAGAAAAAAATCTCGATTTTAGAATCTCTTAAAAAAAGAAAAATAATAAATAGATAATCAAAACAAAAAAAAAATAACGATATCTCGCTATTATTAAATTAATCTGAACGTAAATTCTAGTATAAATTAGTGTAATTCGTGAATCAATGTTATTATATGTTAAGCAATTAAATAAATACAAAAATATCTAAATGTATAAATATGATAGAGAATATAACATGTAGAATAAATAATTAATATCTCTAGACCTGAACGAGATATAGTAAGGTACTCTAGTTTTAATATAATTAAATAAGTAATAATTCAAAAACAAATGAATTAATAAATATATATATATATATATATATATAAATTTCTCCGGAGAAGCCTGCCTGGATGAATTTACTTCTTATACTATTTCTATAAGACTATCTTTAATGTTGTTTAGATGCAATTTACAGTATGTATCATATTATATATATTTTTCTGAATAGAAATTTATGTAAATATAATGTTTTATATACTGATTGTATACTATATATGGCATAAGAGTCAATAACCTTGTTGTATATATATATAATGAATTTATGTATAAAATAATTAAAACCTAACTATAGACATTAATATGAATATGAATCTCTCTATATACTTAGATAATAAACTTGACGGAGAATAATATAGGATATTTTTAAGAAGAGAATCACAACAAATTAAATACTATTTATACGTATAGAAAGCTGTTGGATAATAATATATATATAAATATATATATAAGAATATATAGTTGATGTTTCATAATTAATGCATTTAAAATAATATACCTAAAAGTATATGCTTTGATGTTTATATAATGAATAATAGATATTAGATTACAATTGATTTTTATTAGAGAAATTAATTTATTCTTGGTGTGTGATACAAATCCGCAGAAACTAAATAAGTAACATAACGGAATAGATAATTATATATACTAATTTTGTTTTTCCAGTGAGAAATTTCTCAATTGCAATGAATGACAATAAAATAAAAATATTTGTTGAATTTAAATAAAAATTAGAATTCTAAAATGAATTTCCAAAATTATTTTTTTTTCCTTTCTATATAAAAATAAAATTTAAACTTTGTATAAATAAATATAAAAAAAAAAAGATAATTTAATATAAATATTAATTAATTTAATAGATTTATTTGGTAAACATTTCTATTTATTGTTTATCTAGTTATTTTTTTTTTTTAATTTTCATCGTGTACACCTATATTCAAATACTATTTGAAATCTTATAAGCAAAGGTTCTTTGCAAATAGTATAACAATATTAAACATGGATTACAGATATGCATCTTAAGTACAAAAAAAAAAAATAAAAATAAAAATTAAAAAAATAAATATTATAAAATTATTCTAGTTGAAAATTATATTTATACTTATTGATTTTAAAATTCTTTCGATAATTCAAATTTTTATTTGAAATTCAACAAATAGATTAAAATGGTTCCAATGAATTTAAATATAATTTGATAACAAAACTGAATTCCTCTTCATGTGCTTAATCAAACATTGCCTAATAAAGTTGTTAGAGGTATAAGTTAGGTGTGTATAGTATTGGCAATAATAGAAAATTTTGCAAAATAACATCCTCCTCTTTAGAAACAATACATTTTTCTACTAAATATTATTTTTAACTTTAAACTTAAACTATACTATTAATTTAGAAACATACATAAATAGAATATTACTACTATATTATATAAAATAAATTCTTCTATTTTAAACTATATATATTATATATAAATGAACCTATATTTTGAATTTTCTCTTTTTATGAACTGACTTTTTGACTGATTAAAAGATAATTTACTACCGAACTGATTTTTAGAACCTTCTAAATTTTTCCAACTTCAGAGTAAATAAAAAAATCCTTATTATTTCATAATTATATTATAAATAATATTTCACGGGATAATAATCCTAAATAATCCTAAATAATCCTAAAAATTAAAATGATATTTAATTTATAATTATTAATCATCTACCACATTTTATTATAGAATTTTAATTAATTAATTAATTTTTGCTTTTTAAGTTTAAATAAGTATTTTATAATACATAAATACAACGAATTGATCATTTATTATATTTTTAATTTTTTATTAAAATTCAATGCAAATACTAAGTACAATAATGTTTTAATGATCTTCAGTCGGGAAGAGAGTTCAGAAATTGTTATTCTCGTGTAATGTTGATTGCATAATAGCCAGGGGGTAATTTTAAAATTTTTAATTGAAATATTATTTTTAAATAATCAATTAATTATTATAATTTACAAAAAGATAGATTCTAAAAAAAATTTTAAATTTGCATTAAGACTACTATGATAAAATTTTAATTTATATTTTTTTTAATTAGATAATTTGTTTAATCATATTTGGTAGTATGGTTGTTGTAAATCAAAATTTGCGAAAAATATTAAAAAAAAAAAAATTAAAAAATCTAATAAAATCTTAAAACTTAAATCTTAATACAAACAAAATATTTGAAAAAATCAAAAATAACATAAAATAAATATGCTAAGATCCAAGGAAATCCAATACACAATATTTAATCTTAATATTTATCTTAAAATATTTCAATTACAGAGAAATTTTAATTTAATTTTATCAGAAATATTTTAAAATTGACAAAAAATAATTTAAATCACTGATTTGATATGTAAATTTCGAAATTTGTATGAAAATAATTTTATATTTGTGAATTCATTCCTCGGTAATAAAAGAAAATGGAAAACTAACCTTCGATACAATTGATTGGATAATGGCGTCTACTTCCTATATAGGTCCGGTTGATTGAGTTTGTCCAACGTCGAATTTAGGGCAGGTTGATGGCAGCCCAGAAAATTTCAAAAAAATCCAAGAAATACCAATTTCATTGATAATTCAGCATCAATTTAATATATTTATTTATATTTTATTTTGTTATTATTTAATTTGATAATTTTTTATTAACTTTATTGATTTTTATTTTCACAAAATTATTATGAACTACCAAATTTTATTAAAATAATAATAATGGCGTTCAAAGTTCAAATCGAAAAATTTTCGTCGGAGAACTGTCAACACTAAATGAACATGGTTTCAATCAAATTCCAAATCGTCGCTTTATTTTATGGTGGTCCCCAACGATTAATTTATTGGTTTATTTATTTTTTATTTAATTTATGTTGGATTTCAGAACCAACTTGATTGAACGGAAATTTTTAGAAAATTAAGAGAAATTTCTTTAAAATTTCTGTTAAATCCAGTTGGAAGTGAAAACCAAAATAACTTTGAAAATTTCATTGATCCATATCAGGTCATTTTGGAGAACTCATCGGAAACATAAGTTATGGAATTTTAATAGTTATAGAACTGACATGCGAGAAGCCCTAGCTATTTTAAAGCATACATTATTTAATATAATTTATTTCCCAACTTGGGAAGGTGTGTGAATGTTTGGTAATTTCAAACTCGCTTTATTGTTTCAAAATATCTACAGTATATACAATTTCTCACTTATGTTACTATCGCTTCGGCAGCTGCACTATTGGCGGTGTATGACACCTCATGTCTTTTTTGGGGAAAAAGCATCAGTTTTCGAAGAATCAAAAATATAAAAAACTAACAAACGCTCAACGATCTGGTCTCAATCAAATTCCAAATCGTTGCTTTACTTTATGGTGGTCCCCAACGATTGATAGAGCCAATATTTATGTTGAATTTCAGGTCCAACTCGATTTAACAGGAATTTTTTTGCACGGAAAAATTCCAACTTTGAAAATTCCATTGATTCAAATTTTCTGAGCCCATTTATGGCAAAAAGTTCATGAATCCATTTAATTTCATTTAACTATCTAAACAATTTTAATTTTTATCAAACAAATATTCAACCCTTCACAAAATAATTAACCGGCGCCACACATATTTTGATAGATTTCTTTTTAATTTTTTTTTTATCATAATCTCATATGTACATAAAATTAATTATTTTAATACATTTTATTTTTATATCATATAAAAATAATAAAATTAATTCTAAAACATATTATAAATAATGAAATTTTTTATTTTTTAATCTTATTGGGATCTATTTAAAAATAATGAATATGTTTACTAATTAAATATATAATATCTAATTTTATAAAAAAACATTTTCATATATTTTTATTTTTAATTATTTTTTTTTTTGTGATTGTATTATTTTGTTGAATAATAGCTTATTATATATTTCTAAGTAAACAATTTCAATTATATTTATTTTATATATATATGAGAGATGTGTAGTTAATTTTTGTCATGCAATGAATAATAAACTATTCAGATATGTGCATAAAATTAAGATTCGATAATTCGGAGAGTGATTCTTCAAAAATTATTAGAACTGGGCCGCGTGGGTGTATTTTTTTAACCTGAATTGAAAAATATTAATCAGAAATTAAATTTACATATAAATACGTTTTATTGGTATTTCTTATTCATAATTACTTTCAAAATTCTTTAAAAGCAAAATAGTAAAGAAAACAAAAGTTTGGATATTCATCGACAGAAATAGATAATCGATTTTTGGATTGTCTATATATAGTTTGAAAATATGTTGTTTTTGTGTTATATTTAACATTAGAATGTGAAAAAGATAAGTCATAAAAAAAAAAGAAAAAGAAGAGGCAAAGAGTTGATAAGAGTGCAAGTTAGCGTTTTGCACTTTGCGTGACTCACTTAATCAGCCTTCCAAGCAATATCTCAAACCCCTTCAGGGACAGAATCGATCCAAAGAAACATACATAATAATTCATTGTATGTCTTTTACTTAATTCTTAATTTAAAAATAAATATACCGATTGCATGGTTATTACTTATACTATAATAACAAATAAATATATATTTTACTAAATTGAAAAAAATTGTGATCTTTAGGTAACTATTTAATTAAAATTTTGCAATTTTTGTAACTTTTAATTTTAATTTTTTAATTTGTTTTTTTTTTAATGAAAATGATGGAAATTGAAATATTTAAAATAAAAAATTATATTATCAAATTATTTAATAAATAAATTCATTTTTTTTTTTTTGTCAAATTATAATTAAAAAAAAATATTCCTTAATTTCATTATAAATATAACAAATTGAATTGAAATAGTAATTAGATTTCCATATATGAATATAATTTTTTTATATCATTATAATATCATACTCATCGACACGAAAATGTTTAATCTCTTTTGTCGATAATCAATAGAATGCTTTGCTTGAATATAATAAGTTTATGTATATACCTACAAAGTTGAATTATTATTTCTAATAACTATAATGTGTCAGAATTATAAATTTATTTTCCTAAATATGATTTTTATTATTTTTATAAACTTTACTTTAGGTTTTTATTGATTTTATTTAATTAAAAAAATATTCAATTATTAATTAATATTACCTTAGCTGAATTATTTTGAGGTTTATCATAAAAAATATAATTAAAATTTTTTTTTTTTATTATTATTATTTTAATAATATATTAAGTTAACAAAAGACTTTTGAAAAATTCTAACTTATTGATTTGTATTGGATAAAATTAGTCTTGAAACTGATTAACAATTAATTAAATCAATTTATTTTTATTTGTTTATTAATTTTTCATAGAATTTCATAAAAAAAAAAATTAATAAAATGGGGGTCTAGAAAAGAGATAATCGATTTCAAATATAAATAATAAAAACATGCAAGTAAATAATATAATATATAATATACTTAATCTATATTTCAAAATTTTACTTTTCTTTTATATACCATATACAATATTTTTCAATAGAAGAGTTTATTTTAATTTTTTTAAGACAATATAAAAATTAATTAATATAATATACTTATATTTTATAAATTCTCTAGTGATTTATCATATAAAAATAAATAATCAATCAAAACAGGTAAACACTTTACAATATTTTTATATGAATTTTATAAAATTACTTTGGATAATTATTAAAAAAAAAAAAAATAAAAAAAATAAAAAAATAAATAATCAATCATAAAGATGTGAATTTTTTATATAATTCGATGACAAAGTAAAATCAAAAAATATATATTCATTTCGATTGAAAAAGAAAAAATGAAATTTGTTAAAAAAAAAAAAGAAAAATATAAATCAAATCCTTTCATCGTCTTCCTTTTTTTGAATTTCTAAAATAATAATTAATATAAATTTAATTAAAACAACAAACAACAGAGAATATTAGTCGTGGAAATTAGATATTTTCATTAGTTGAATTCATTGTCCATGTAGCAACGAGTATCTTAAACATTTTAACATCGTAGAGCTTCAATTGATGTTCAATGTAATTAAATATAAATTAAATCGATGTTTAAATAAATATTGATATGTGCTAGGTACATTATATATCATATATCGCCTAAACCTATACTAAAAATATGAAAATTATATATTTAAAACACAACAAAATGCTTCTACTCTTACTCTTTCATATTATTATAATTATCTATTAATTAAAAAAAAAATCTTTTTATAAATATATGTCGAATCGCTCAAAAAAAATAGAAGCTAAATAAAAGTTGAAGGGTACAGCCAACCTTCACTTTTCTTTAGCTTCATATATATATATATATATATATATATATATATAGGGTTTATTAATCGATTCGTGTACTTACAATTTACATTAAATACCCTTTTTCCATGATACTCTTTTCTGTCTATATCTCCTTTACTATCATCGATTTCATGAGAAAATATAAATGTCATATTATACTAATCTAGTTAGAAAATAAATATATCATTTAGTATGAATATTATAAATACTCGCCTCTCTTTTAGAATATAAGAATAATAATATTTTCTAAGCTGTACAACTCAAATCATAAAAACAATCAAGGAAAATATGCTTTGTTAACTAACCATTTTTTATAGTTTCTGTAATATTTTCTGTAAAATAAAATTTTTCAAAAATATTCAAATTATTTCTTCCTTTATTTTTATTCTTTCTTTATATATATAATTTTTACTTTATCATAATAAACTGTTATAAATAAAAATAATTACTCTAATTACTCAATTTTTACTTTCCCGTATACTTCGTATAAGAGAAGAATTGGAATCGTCAAAAATTTCGACTTCGAGATTTCGATAGATCTTGACGTTTTAGACCTCCCTGAGTCGGAAAATACCATTTTTCGAATTATGTCTGTGTGTGTGTATGTATGGATGTATGTAATGTTTGTCTGTGAGCAAATTTAGTCAGAAACTAATCAAGCTAGGACTTCGAAATTTGGTACACCGATATTATTCACAGTTTCTAGATTTCTCTCAAAATTTCGTCAAAATCGGTTAACCGGAAGTGGTACTTTACCTACACTGGTTGCGTTTACCTTTCAAGTAAAGTACCAGTTTGCTTCGAGATATTTGCTTCATATTTTGTATATAGATTTAAAAATATGAAAAAAATTCAGATACCAAATTTCATCATGATCTGACTACCGGAAGTGACATTTTACCTATACAAGTAGCGTTAGGTGTAAATTATAAATCTTATCTTATTATGCTAGCTAAAATTGTATATATATATATTTCTATAGCCATTGGTTCTCAAAAACCGCTCTAACGATTTTTTTCAAATTTACACTAGATATAGTATCTATAAAGAAAAATTGAGTTTTATTGATCACATCTTGAAAAATACATTTTCATTATTAATTTCTTAATTAAAAATTATATATGGAAAACGTCAAAATTGGCATCCATTTTTATTTTTTAACTGAAATTGTATTAATATTTTTTTTTATTTAAAATATTTTAAAATTTATTATTTAATTTCGAAATAAAATTAAAAATATTTATTTTTAATAAAATATATATAGATATTTATTAATCTCTCTCAAAAAAAAAAACAAAAACAAAAACAAAAAAACATACGTCTTGCTAAGAGAGTAAAAAATGTGGTTTTCATCATCTAAGTATTATTAGTCTATTGGGTAGAGCGACTGTCTGACAATTCAACTTCGCAGGATCGAAACCGGCGGAAAATAATTTTTTTTTTTTTTTAATCTATTATTTTTTAATAAATTACTATTTTATATTTATTTATTCATTGTTCTTTTATTTTATTTTATTAATTAAGTTTTTGATAGTTTTATAATTTTTAATATTTATTCACTAAAATATCATTTAATATTTATTAATATTATTTATTTATTATTATTGAGTACCCGAAGTTCCATTCATTTTAATCAGATTGATGCAATGATGCAACATTTAATAATAGTAATATTGTAATAAATTTCTATCTTGAAAATTGTTACATATTATTTAGGATATTTTAAAAACAATTTCTTTCTTTAATATATATATATATATATATATTCTTAAAATTGAATTTGTTTAAATTTTAACACATATATTCAATAATATAAATATATATAAAATAATATTAAATTGTATATAATATGTGTGTGTAACGGGCGGACCATTTATTTTATTTGTAATTATATTTAAACCTGGTGAACTCATCCACTGGAATTGGCTCCCAGGAGGTGCTGCTCAGATGGAGCCGGCCCAAACTAAAAGGGATTCCCCTAAAGATCTTAGCAGCCCTTGGCTCGCTATGATAGACAGTCGTTGGAGTCGTTGTGAAACCATTGAGCTGATGAGATAGGGCATGGTACTCAATCCTTAAATTTATGTTTATATGTTCCATGTTCTGAAATATTTGGTAAATTTATCTTTATTTTTGTTTTCTTTCTTTCTATTAAACCCGTTAACAATATACAAATATTTTGTGAAAGTTTTTTTTATCAACCCTTATTATCTTGGCGCCCAAATTAAAGTTATATTCTTTATCAAATCATTATTATTTATTCTTTATCAAATCATTATTATTTATTATTACAATTGTATATAAAAGAATATTTGAATTTGTTTAAATTTTAACACATTTATTCAATCAAGCCACCGCTTCTTATATCTTATTATTTATATTATAATTATTAAATAAAATTAAAAATATTTGTTATACCGATATCTGTTTTCATTGCATGAACACATATATCTTATCTTATTATGCTAGCTAAAATTGTATATATATATAGCCATAGGTTCTCAAAAACCGCTCTAACGATTTTTTTCAAATTCACACTAGATATAGTATTTATAAAGAAAAATTGAGTTTTATTGATCACATCTCAGGAAAAGTACATTTTCATTATTTATTTCTTAATTTAAAATTATATATGGAGACGTCAAAAATGGCATCCATATTAAAATTTGACTCGCGCCTTTTTTTAAAGGTTATTGTATTAATATTTTTTTTATATTTAAAATATTTTAAAATTTTTAATTTAATTTCGAAATAAAATTAAAAATATATATTTTAATAATATTTTATAATTATAAATGACGATATATATTTATCATTCTTCCAATAAAAAAAAATATTCATTCACTTAGAAACATACCTAATAATACATATTTATGTATTATTGAGGACACCAAGTTCCATTCATTTTATTCAGATTGATGCATTGATGCAACATTTAATAATTGTAATAAATAATTAAAGAATTGTATTTCAGCTCGGTGTCCCAAGTATTAATATTACCAGCCAAACCCAATAATAATGAATTATTTTTTTTAACTTAAGTACCGAGCCGAGGCTCGGGGTCCCGGTACTATATATAATAGTGTTAAACCATTTTACTTTATAATTTAAATTAATTAGTTTGTTTAATTTTATTGTTGTTAATTATTTATGTTTTATCGTTCTCAAGATAATGGTTAAAAATAACTTGTAATTAAATTATCAATAATTATCAATACCAAGTTTACACATTCTAAATATTCATTCACAACTCTTTATACCTATTTATATGCGGGAAAGTCTAGGGGAGGACACTCCCGATTTTTTTTTTATAATGAAATTTGCATGTCAGTTTTTGAAATCCATGAAATCATCAACGAAATTATTAAAACTTTTCTGGTTTGTTTTTTATAATTATTAAAGGAATTTTTATTTAATGACCAAATTATTTGTAAATATTATTTATTAAAATAAAATAATAATTGTACAACGTTTTGATTGCTTATTCTACAAGCGTTATGCGCTTGCTCCGACTCAAGCGAACTGAGTCAGTGAGTTCATGATTTATCATAAGGTTAAATTGTTACAAATAAAAATAATTACTCTAATTACTCATTTTTATTAAATGAAAAGTTATATATTTATTAAAACTTTTGTGGTAACTGAGTCAGTTAGTTAGTCCGAGCAAGCGCACAGTACTTGAGAATAATGTGTAAAAATTTAGATCAAATTCTCATTTTCCTCATTATTACAATTTAGAAATCATTTATTCCAATTTGTTATCTCATTTATAAGTATACATACTATAAATAATTTAGGGTGACAATTTGTATCGTTTAAAACACCACAGAACCAATTTTAAATTTTCGACCGAATCGTTCATTTTATATCAAATTGTCAATTTTGCTCCGTTTTTAACGAACTAATATATAATAAAACTAAAATTTTGTATTTTTTTTATAATTTGTTTCTTCGAATTTTCAACTCTTCATTTTTGATATGCGTTAAATGTCCCGTTTTTGTCATTAGCCAATATAAGATCACCCTAGTATAATATAATAACGTTTTGAAGAAAGGTAAATATTGGGTATTACTCGCAGACTCGAAGTATATACATTGTGAAAGGTCAAATAATAATACATAATATTAATTCATATTATTTGTTTTTATTGTAAGATTTTAAATCTAATCCCAATAGGGAAAAGAAAATTTTTTTATCATATATATATATATATATATATATTTATTTATC